>OW679199.1:28346615-28722681 GCA_940337035.1 Agriotes lineatus
TCACGTTATCTGAAGAACAATTACTTGAAAGAACTGTGTGTGCCATGCATTTTTCCGAAAAGCAGTTTATGAATTCAAGAAAAAATAGGCTGAGTCATAATGCTGTTCCCTTAAATTACAAAACTGCCATGCAACCTGACCACGCAACATCGCCAGTGTCGCCCAAAGAACTCGCATTTAAAAAAGAGATCATGCCAAGGGTCTATGGTAAAGCGACGTCTAGTTCGGGCTCTTTTCATTTGGATGAAGATCATATTGCTTCGCCTATGCAATTAGATGCAGATACCATACCGGATTCGTCTATGATACAGGTTAGTTCCTTTAAAAATGCCCGTTCTGTATACAGTGTGGTGATAACGTCCCGCACAAAATTCATTATTTTCTTATTTAATGTTTTTTGGGAAAACCCCGAAACACGTCATTTTATTTTTTAAAAAGACTCAATTTTCCCCCTTATTTTGATAGATCTCCTCACCAGTTAAATAATGATGTAAAAAAATTAGTGCCCCTCGTAGGTAACAATTGTTTTGAGAAAAATACACATGAAGTTCAAACAATTCAGAATTTATTTTTAATGAAAATAAGAGCTATGACAAAAACTACCTAATTTTGATTTTAAAACATTTACCACTGTTTCACAAATGTGTCAAAGTCAACAATTTAACGTTTCTAAGGAAACAGATGTGGTGCTTTATTTTAATTAAAAAAAAATCTGAATTTTTTGAACTTTATGTGTATTTTTCTCAAAAAATTGTTATGTGGGGTACTCATTTTTTATATCACCATTTAACTGGCGAGATCTATCAACATAAGGGGGGAAAATGGGATTTCCATTTGAAAAAATTAATAATGACGTCATAGCGCAGAAACAAAAGCCTCCCTCACCCTTCTATTTTTGAAAAATTTATTGTTTATTCTAATTGTCGTTACTATTTTGCTTCAAAGAATCAGAAAATAAAAAAATCGAATTTTTATGCCATACAAAATATGATTTTCAGGGACTTCGAAAATTTCACCTAACCATGTTAGGAGGCGGGGTTTTACGATAGCGCTCAAGCAGCCGTTTTGAGGAAAACAACTATACTGTTAAATGCAAAAGAAAATATGAACAATTTCCAGTATGGGAAAGTCTATGGACGGTGCCATGTCCACTTTTTAAAGAATAAAATTGACGTGTCAGGGTTTTCCCAAAAAACATTAAATAACAAAATTATTAATTTTGTGTAGAACTTTATCACCACACTGTATAATAAAATTTTTAAATTTTCCATCGATAGTAGGTTAACACGATGTCCGATTATAGGGGCTTAAATCTTATAGTTTCCCCAAATTTGTTGCTCGATCTTCGTGTAGGTACTAATTAAATAAGGTATAATTAGTTAAAATTTCTTTTAAAGTTTTATTAATTAAATCAAAACTAAATCCCAAGCAGTATGTATACAGGGTGATCAATTTTCACTTCTTTAGGAGTTTTTATTCAATAACACAAAATGAACAAAAGTTGGCAGTTTCATAAAATACAGAAAAATTATTGACGTTTTGAATTCTCTGATAAACTGTGTAGAAATATGTAGGCAAAACAATGAGCGTGTAAAGCATTTTAATGGAGCCTACAGCATGAAAATCTTTTCTGTTATTAGTATGTTTTATTTTTAAAAACCATATTTCAACAGGCCATGTTAGAAATGCCAACACCTACCAAAAACAAGAAAGCGCCGTAGTTCTGCTGTGCTACATCAAAAAATTGCAAAACTGCGAAGACAAGTGGCGGCAAAAAATTCACAAATTTACCGTATGAAGAAGCAATGTGCACGAAAGGGGGCTAATTTAGATGCACTGGGCTTGAAACCAAAAACCGTTCGCGTCTTTGTAAATATGCAACTTTCTCACAAATCTAAACAACCTTGGACAGAAGCTGAAAAAGAATTGACCTTAAATATGTACCACAAATCTCCAGCCCTCTACTTTTTTATGAGAGAAAAATTAAAATTTACTATGCCCTCCAAATCTACAATAGTTTCATGGTTACGGTTAAACCAACTTAATACAGGCACCAGTACGGAACTAATGAAAAAACTGGCTGTTAAAGTTAACAGCATGACCGATGATGAAAAACAGTGTGTCGTATTACTTGACGAAATGCATTTAAAGAAAGGTCTAGAACAGTGGTCGCCAACCTCTTCAATGTGTTGAGCTACTTGTTAATTTTGGAATAAACAGCGAGCTACCCACACGGAGGCCACGTAACGCAACGTAAATGAAATAATCCACAGTTAATTTATCATTATATGTATTTATTTTACTATTTATTTAACTGGTAATACATAATACATAGGTACTAATAATAACTACATTCCTACCTACCAAACGAAGTTGTTTGAAAAATAAACACAAACTTTTATCCAGCCACAACGGCATGTCACGTAAGATTTAAAAATAGTTAATAATAACAACAAAAAAGTAACGCACTATCATGAACATAAACATTGAAAAATAAAAAAGCACGTTCAATGAGAAGGCTGACACTCAGACTCATCGATAATTTTTTTAATGTTTGCAGTATAATTTGATACAGCCATTCGAATACAATTATCCAAATGTTCATCTGTAAGTCGATTGCGATGTTTGTTCTTAATAAACTTCATATTGGAAAAAGAAGATTCACACAAATAGGTTGAACTGAATAATGCTTTCACTTTCAAGGCAACACGGCATAGAACTGAATATTTGTCTTTACTTACAATAGGCCAGATACATTTGGTACTTGAGACTAACGATTTTAAGGCTAAATCATTTTGAAAATCAATTACTTCCATTTCTGTTGCAGCGATGTCTTCGCCAAAGTTCTGCATAACACAAGTTGCAAACTGTTGGATATCAATTTTCATAAAAGGTGAAACAACAAACTGCGATACTAAAGCCATTTCGTTGAAATCCTTAAAACGATTTTTGAAGTTATTCTTCAGGGTAGAAACTATTTCTACATGATATTTGCTGTCATAGGGTTCTAATGGATTTTGAGATATTTTTTTTGAAAGAATAGGAAAATGCTTGGCATCGCTGTTAATTAGGTTTTGTTCCCAAAACTCCAGCTTTTTGATAAATGCTTTTATATCAGAAATCATTTCTGCTAGTTCTTTGTCTCTCCCCTGAAGCTGCAAATGAAGTTCGTTTAATTTCTCGGTAATGTCCACGAGAAAACCAAAATCTCTAAGCCAGATTGAATTTTCTAGTTCCGGAGTCGGTTCATCGCGTTTTTTGAAAAATGGAACTATGCCAGATAGGACATCATTAAAACGTTTCAGCACCCGTCCTCTACTTAACCATCGGACTTCAGAGTGAAGGAGTAGGTCCCCGTATTGACAGTCAACTTCATCGGCCAAGGTTTTGAATAATCTTCTTTGTAACGCTTGAGCTCTAATCTTGTTCACAATTTTTACCACCAGTTTCATAACGTTGTTTAGTTTCAGGAAATTTCCACATAATGCTTCCTGATGGATAATGCAGTGGTAAGAGAGAAATTGCGGAAAAGTTTCATCTTTACGACATAACGCCACCAGACCCTTATCAAAACCCACCATAGCTGGAGCGCCATCGGTTGTCAAGCCTACCATTTTCGATATTGGAATTTTCTCGGAAGAAATAATATTTTTTAAATGAGAAAACAACTCCTGTCCAGTAGTGTGTCCTTTCAGTGGAATAAACTTCAAAAGATCTTCTTTAATCGTAAAATCACTAAAAACCATCCTGACGAACACGGCCATCTGGACAGTGTCAACGACATCTGTTGATTCATCCAGTTGAAGTGAAAAATAAACACAGTTATCTAAGTCAGTTCTTAACTGTAAAAAAATATCATTGCTCATTACTTCTACACGTCTCATCACTGTATTAGCAGAAAGTTGCATAGATTTTATAGCTGAAACTATCTCGTCTTTGTTTCTAAAGTTGGCAAATAACGAGTCAGCAGCTTCTAAAAACGCCTGTTTTATCATTTCCCCGTCTTCATAAGGTTTCTTTTTTTGTGCAATTATCTGGGACACACGGTACGATGCTTCAGTTGCAGCCTTATTTTTGTCGATTGTTCTTAAAAATATTGATTGTTGTCCAACTAACTGCTTTTTTAACTGTTTCAGTTTCTCCTTTCTGGCGGCAGAATGTAGTGGGAATGATTTTTCAAAATTAGATTGTACAGTTTTATGATGTCTCTCAATATTTCCTTTTTTAGCAACGGAGACCGAAGTATTACATAACAAACACACATTTTTATCTTTAACTTCTGTAAAAAAGTATTGTTCTTCCCATTCCGAATGAAAGTGGTATGTCTTTACCTTCTTACAACTGCTTGCCATAATATTATTTTTTGTTGTTCACTACTAACCCAACCGCGGGACGTTGGTTACGCGTTCAGTTTTAAACTAAGCGCAATGTCGCCGCGCCGTGCGTATTTATCCCGTTCAAAGCAATCCAGATCGTTCTCGAACACTAACGCACTGGTCCGGCTGGTCGGTCCTAGCCGATTCTAGCCGATTCTAGCTTGATGGCGTCAGCGGCAGATCGCTCGCCGCAACGTTGCCGCTGTTTATGTTTAATATTATGACAATTAGATTTTTTTGTGGAATTTTAGGAAGCTTCTCTGATTTTGTATTTTTTAAATTAAAATCGTTGTGAGAGCTACCAGAATTGCCCCCGCGAGCTACCGGTAGCTCGCGATCGACAGGTTGGCGACCACTGGTCTAGAATATAATCCACGCCAAGATATGATTGAAGGTTTCGAAGATTTAGGACATCTTGGACGGAAAAGCAAAACCGCTAGTCATGCACTAGTGTTTATGGCAAGAGGACTTATTCACAAATGGAAGATTCCTGTCAGCTATTATGTTTCTTCAGGTACCATTAAACATGGAGAGCTATCTTCCCTCATTATTAAAAACATCGAAGAGTTACAAAGAATAGGACTTAAAGTGCGTGCTGTTGCTAGTGACCAAGCTGCTACAAATAGAGCTGCATTTTTAAATCTAGGAGTTACTGCAGAACAGCCGTATTTTTTTGTCTGCGACGCAAAAATTTTTGCAATATATGACGTACCGCACTTGATAAAAAGCGTACGGAATAATCTTCTATCAAAGGATTTTTACGTGGAGGGCAAGAAAGTTTCTTGGAAAGATATCGAAGAGGCATACAAAATAGATAAATCTTCTTGTACTGTTCGAGCAGCTGTAAAAATCACGGATGCCCACATCTACCCCAATACTTTCCAGCGAATGAGGGTTAAATTTGCAACGCAAGTGTTTTCCAACACCATGAGTGCTACGATAAGAACTGCTGTTGGAACGGGCGAGTTAAAAAGCACCAGCGCTCTGGATACTGCAGAATTCGTACAGAAAATTAACTATTTATTTGATTGCTTAAACAGTCGAATGCTGAAAGACCGTAACCCATATGCATGTGCTCTATCCGTCAACGTACCGCGTACTGAAAATAATTTGAAAGAGTATTTGCAGTGGGTTAAGACTTGGCAAACATATACATCTAATAACAAGGTGAACCAAGGTGTTTATTGTTTTAAGGGACTTATTTTAACCATGCAGTCAGTTATGGAGCTATGGGAAGACTTAAAACAAGAAGGGTATCATTTCCTCCTGACCAGCAGACTAAACCAAGATCCTCTAGAAAATCTTTTCGCGGTCCTGAGGTATAGGGGAGGCAATTCTTCAAACCCCACAGTAAAATCTTTCCGCCAAGCACTACAGTTCAACATGCTGGTTAAATTGCAGCATCCTACAGAGAGCTCCAACTGCGAAGTTGATGAAGATGCTGTTGTCAACATGGCGAATGTTGAAGTGCCAGAAAAAGACGTCATGGGATATGTTGAGGACATACCATATACAGTTGCTGAACAAACTGAATTAGCAGAAGATGGTGACCTCAGTTTACTCAGTGAGGTAATAGAAGTTTCAACACAACCAAATCAAGAAGCCACATTAGAATCTTGTGCGACGGTATATGTAGCTGGTTATGTCATTCATAAAACGCTTTTACGTTTTAATTGTGATCAGTGTCAAAATATGTGCAGCCGTGACTCTGTAGTGCATCATAATGAACTGTTTTTACAGCAAAAAGACTATGGTGCGGGCGACTGTGTTATTTACCTAAAAAAACCTTCAAGTATTTTAATAAAAATAGTTACAATGTTACTTGAACATTTTGAATATTATTTTAAAAATAGTAAGTCGTGTGTAAGTTTTAAGAAAACATTATTAGCATATAGTGTAAATAAAGTGAAAATGTTAGTACCAGGGTGGCTTAACGAGCAAGACACATGTTACTCTCATAAACTGTT
This sequence comes from Agriotes lineatus, assembly GCA_940337035.1. Taxonomy (NCBI): domain Eukaryota; kingdom Metazoa; phylum Arthropoda; class Insecta; order Coleoptera; family Elateridae; genus Agriotes; species Agriotes lineatus. The sequence goes on from OW679199.1 coordinate 28,352,959, forward strand.
TTTAATTAATCATTTAATTACGTGCAAACTCCATAAAACGTTGAAATGGCTATCGCAAGATTTAAGGACTACAAACCAGTCTGGTACACGCAACAAAAAAATACAACATTTAAGTAATGTTTAAAGCTTAAAAAATGTACGTTTATATGCTTACAGATATATTTGCGTACTTCCTATTCTTTGTAACTTTGTATATTATATTGTTTTATTGTATGTAATATTTACACCTTGAAAATCTCATTTATTTAATAGATCATTGAAATTGACGAGAGTAAGAAATGTATATCTTTATTTCAAAATATTTTAATTTAAACTGGCGTTAATGGATCTGACTCAAATTTCCTATAATCTGCCTTTAAAAAAAAGTAATTAAACCCGTAAAAGGTTGGGGCAAATTGGGGTTCAATCCCTAACAATAGGTACCTAACTCTTTATTAACAAATTATTATTTATATCGCCCAAAAATTATGTCAAATGCAAGTAATAATAATTTATTTAAAAATAGCTATTTGGCATAATTTTTGAGCGACTTAAGTATAATAATAATAATAATAAATGTCGTTTATTGAGCAAAAATAAATGAAATTGTTATTTTGCAATATACTTGAATTATGAATAAATAAGTTGCTCAAAGGGGCAAAGTTCAGGCGTGCTAATCGAATTAGCATACTGTTCTACCACTTAACCCCAAGGTAAATAAAGAAAACAGATAATTTGTTAAAAAAAGGTATATTGTTGGGTATTGAACCCCAACCCTCGATTAGTTTGCAGCTCCTTAACCACATAAGTTCTTTTTCGTTTCTACTCTAATTTACGTTTAAAGTGCAGTAATTTAAACTAGAGTATAAATTATTAAATAATTGTGAGTTTTCTGTGAAAACCGCCCCGATTCATTTTTTTTAATAACAGATTGTACAGGACTTGGGTCAGATCCCTAATCACCAAATTAAATTTTTGCATACATTTCTGAAAGATAATTTAATGTCGATAATAAATGTTCGAATAATATTGTCTTATTCTTTGCTGAGACTATACATAGAGAGATCGCCAACTTAAATGTGCCTAAATAGATATTTTTTAATGCATCAAGTAAATGAGATATTCAAGGCGTACTGTTTTAGTAGCCGTACTGTACTCTATACGTATCAACTTCACAAGATACAATATTATTTTTGTTTTTATTTGCTTTTTAAAATAGATCACTGTAAACTATATTAATCGTCAACATTACTTGAACAATAATTTCCTCTCGTATTAAATTTTTTAAATAAAATCCGTATATTGTTTATTAATGTTTTTTTTTCATTATTTGTACATAGCTAATTATATATTCATTATAGAATTTTGTGAGAATAAAGTGGGGACAATCCGTATTCCGTATAATCTTGCGCTCATCGGTGAACTTTTTGTTGAAATTATATTAGAAACCTCTTATGTAATTTTTATAGGTACCTAGCTACCTATTAAATGTTTAAAAGTGTTGCATGTGAAACTTATAAAACCTTTATTTTACTTGGTACCAGTTCATCCGATTGACAACAAATGTTTTAAATAATAACAAAACAAACCAAAGAATATACACCTATATTTAATATTCTTTGTAACTAACTTAACTTAGATGTAAGCAGAATCAAACTACTTAAATATTCTTTGGCAGAATACAAGTTTATTTCGGGTAGGTACAACCATTGTAAAACTATTGGAATTGTAGAGAGAAAGTTCTTGCAACACTGTTATAGCTCAAGAATGCTAATGACGCATTTACATGCTGAATGCCACTGATAAGGTAAGCACTTTGACGCTAGGAGCTCCCAGCGGCATTTTCGAACAAAAAATGATATATTTAACCAAGTAAATAGTTATGCAACCCAAATCACAGCATATACGTTATAGCCCATAACGCTGTCCTTCTTCCCCTATCTATATTCTTTGGCTACATTTCTGTCAATGGCTTTCACTTCTGCTTAACAAAAATCAAGATGTGACAATAACTAGCAGAATTATCAGACACGGTTAGCTGAGAATCCTTCTGAGTTTGCTGAAGCACCTTTTCATGCTGACAAGGTTGGTGTCTGGGCAGCTATTAATGCAAGACGTTAAACTGGATCATTTTTTAAATGGGAATATTAATACATAAAGCCATGGAAAGGTATTTTACAAACATTTTTCAACGAACTCCACAGTAGCAAATTACGTGAAGACTCTCCAGCAGAATGAAGCGACACCACATTATACAGCTGAAACTTTACATTTTTATAATAGACTTCTTTACAGAGACACGGAAGTTTATTGGCCTGCGCGATTTTGCGACTTGACACCGTTTGATTTCTATTTATGGCCTTTCATAAAAAATCAATATTTCAAACTCTTATTATATTATATTATAATTTGGAAGAATTAAGACAACGAATTATTGGGAACTTTGCATAAATAATTGACATGCGTCAGTTTTTAGAAAATACTGTGAATGGATTCAGAAGTAGAGTTTTAAAATGTATTGAATCCGGTGGTGAGCATTTTAATCATCTGCTATAACAGGGCTGTCCAACATGTGGCCCGCGGGCCGCATGTGGCCCGCCAGGATATTTTTGCGGCCCGCGGATCGAATTCCCCCTTGAGTCCACCAGTCCTGATCCTGTCCTCTCCTTTTCTACCTGGGCCCTCCGGTCTGACCCGCTGAACTGTCTAACGGAGTAGGCCTCCAACCCTTACCAGACCAGGCTTCAAGGAAGATGACGTGTTGTACTGCCAGTCCGAGAAGTTCAAATTTTCCGCAAGAGCAAGGCCGCTAGAATTCGATTTTACCTTGATTGTTGAACTTTCTTGGGAAATAGAATCCCTGAGGCTTTAACCCTGTCTTAAAACGCTGTCTTGGAGGACTAACTGCTTAAAAGCCATTTCCAACCGCGTGATTTTTAAACGCAAATCCCGGCGCCCCGAGAGATGAAATTCTCCTCATAACCTCATTTTACTCATAATGAAACCTGTAACCTGTAGGAACCGCAGCCTGTACCCCGCTTGTGAGCGGCTAGAGTCCTGTAGCCGCCCTTCATAAACTCGCCTGCAGGACACCTTTTTGGTCATTAAAAGGCGAATTCCTGGACTTCGACGTTCGATTCCACAGCCCGAAAATTCCCTACCGGGAGAATGTCAACATCATTCTCCGGCTCAAGGCGAAAAAATTCCTTCTGCAGGATTTGACACCGCGTTCGCTCCAGGAACGACGCCTAGCCGTCGTAAGGTACCAGCAACCTCTGCACCAGGATTTAGGCATTAACGCCTGCCTCAGGTAACCCTTAAAATCGCTAAATTCACCGGAAAATTACAGCTTAAAATCACTGCTGAGTGGAAGGTCAAGTGGTCAGTGGTACACACCTAATTATATACATGTATGTATTCAACTAACTAAAACAGAAAAATTGAAAAAAATAATAAATAAATGTTATATAATAATTTAAAAACAATGGTAATGTCTAATCAGCAAACAGAGAATAACAAATTCTCCTGAACTTTATCGCAGATGGCATGTAAATATCTAGTTTTCTGGCGAACCTGTTAACCAGACTACACATTCTGTATATTGATGAGTTTCGGAGTGTGTTGGTTCTGGTGCACGGCAAATAAAATACTAATTCATTACGAGCTGAAATTCTTGGAACAAAAAAAATTAGTTGTTGTATAATGTATGCATGAATGTCAACTTGAAAGTTTATAATTTTGTGAATAAATACTAGATCGAATGCGTTTCTACGATTTTCCAAAGACATTACTTCAAAATATTTCAAAATAGTAGTATATGAAATAAATTGAGGGTTTTCTTTGGTCTTTCGAAAATAGAGACATTTTAAAAATCGTTTTTGTACGCGTTCTATATCTAGTATGTGTATATTGTAACAAGGATTCCAAATTACAGATGAAAACTCTAATTTGCTACGTACGTATGCATTATATATTTGCAACGTTGCTTCAGTATTTTGAAATCCATATGTAGTCCTTAATATAAAGCCAATCAGTTTTAATGCTTCGGTAGTAATTTTAGCGATATGAGGAACAAAAGATAATTTAGCATCAAACACAATGCCTAAATCAGTTATTTCATATTTTTGAACTAGTGGTTCACCGTTCATGCTATATTGAAAATTTATTGGGTTTATATTACGTGTGAAGGATATACTACAACATTTGGTTATGTTTAAATATAAACGATTTATTTCGCTCCACTTATAAAGCGCGTTAATATCGCGTTGTAACAAAATGGAATCATCTGCATTTCTTATAGTTCTCCAGATTTTTAAATCATCAGCAAATAGTATGTGTTCAGAGTTTAGAAAAATATTCGATATGTCATTAATAAACAGTAAAAACAAAAGTGGTCCCAAATTTGAACCTTGTGGAACCCCCGAAAGTGCTTTATATTTATTAGATTCAGAGCCAAGAAATACCACATACTGCCATCTGCCAGAAAGATACGAGACAAATAAGTTAATCATAGATGGTGAAAATTCAAAAGAAGTCAACTTTACTACTAATAATTCATGATTTACACGGTCAAATGCCTTCGCAAAGTCCGTATAAATAACATCCACTTGTAAGTTGTTATCTATAGCAGTAGCTACGTCTTGTGTAAATGGCAATAAATTAGTAACAGTCGAGCGGTTTGGCATAAATCCTTGTTGAAAAACAGACAATTTATTTTTGACGAATGGAAAAATTTTATTATACAATACCGTTTCGAAAATTTTTGAGACAGCTGGAAGTAACGCTACAGGTCGATAGTTAGAGACGTCCTTTTTGTCCCCACTTTTATAAATAGGACATATCCTAGCTGTTTTCCACTGATCGGGAAAAACGGCAGTTTCCAAAATTAAGTTGAATAATATATGTAATGGATGGGACAAAAACTCTGAACAAGCTTTATAAATATATATAGGTATGTCGTCCGTACCAACTGATTTCTTAGGTTTCATTGCCTTAAGAGCTTTATTTATATCATCAATTGTAATGGGAAGCACATGAAAATTACCTGGTTCGGTAGATGTTATTGTTGTAGCATTACCTTGCGAGCCAATATACACAGACTGAAAATTATCTGCAAAGGCATTTGCCGTTGCTTGATTATTACATAAAAAGTTGCCTTTGTAATGCATATTATGCGCAACATTTTCTTTCCTCTTATTTTTAACAAAGGACCAAAACAGAGCTGGTTCGTTTTGCAGTCCATTCTCAATATTTTTTAAATATTCTTGATATGCAGCATTAATGTCATGTTTGACTTTATTTCTGAGTTGTCTGTATTTCTCAATAACGCTACCGTTACCTCTATTTTGTTTGATTTTTTTAAACAGGCGATTTTTCTTTTTTATTGCTTTAATAACACTCAAAGGAAACCAGGATGGGAATTTATTATGAATATGTTTAATTTTAGGAACTGTAGCATCAAGGGCAGTTTTTAAAAGTTCATAAAATTTTGATATAGCTAAATTTACGTCCTTAAAATTTTCAAGTACTGACCAGTTAGTTTCCCTTAACCTATAATAAATAATAGACTAAAAAGATAGAAGGAGCTCAAATTAAATGGGATACAAATGTTGTCTAAAGAAAGATGATCTGTGGAGAGGAAGAATGAACCAAAAATTAATACAGCTGTATTACAGTTGCGAAAATTCAACGGTTAACATGATTTAGATATATAATATATATGTAGACTAGCTGAAACCCGCGGCATATGCCGCATTTAAAATGTACAACGAATTTAATAACTTTTGTTGCACTAAAGAAAGTTTAAAAAGCACGCTAGAGATTGGCAGTAAGGAAAAGTTCCAAAAAATATATTTTCAAATGGAAAGTCTATGGAAAGGAAACGCTTGCCTCTGGAAGGCGTCCTAATTAATACGACGTTGTTGGAAAGCAGTAACAAAAATTGCGGAAAGAATTAATGCTCTTATGAGATTATATGTGAGAATTATTTGCGCCACCGAAATAATTTTCAGCTGCCTGCAATCTGTGTTTCTTTTCAGGTTTAAGCCGTTGAGGCGTTGAGCGTCATAAAAATATAAATGTGGTAACTCAAGTCTCCAGTTACGCCGTTACTGTTATTGTTAAATAACTCGATTAATTATTATTTCTTTGTCATTTTAAACTGCCATTATTATTATTATCTCTATAATAGTTTCCATAAGTAACTGTTTATAATGTTTATATGCTAGCGAGTTAATTTTCTTCTTAAATCGCTAGTGAATTAATAGTAGATTGTTCTACAAGTTAAGAAAAGTGAGAATTTTCCAGCGAATGTAAACGTTTTACGTGAGCATGGAAGAATGATGCTGTAGCCCGCGCGCATTTAAAGTTTTGCGTGTTAGATAGATATACTTTATTTGTGACATTACAAAAAAAATTCTTTTACACACGTCTACTATATGGCAAATGCTACACCAAATACATACAATATATACAGTTCACATTTAATTATATATATTTATTCCTAATTCAGTACGTAAAACATGCTTAGAGGCACGTTTTTGATAACGGTGATAAAACTTAAATTAAATTTAGATTTTAGTTTATTGGCTTACATGTTTAACGTCAGCGTACAAACAATTTCCAGAATATATTATGTATTTATGTATCATCGGATGAAAATTTTTATTATTTGGCCTGAACGAGATCAGGTGATTAAATCAATGCCAGAGTGCTTCAAGGTAGCATTTGGCAACAAGATTTCAGTAATAATCGATTGTTTTGAGATGAGAGTGGAAAAATCAAGTAGCCTTGAAGTACAATGTACTACATGGTCTACGTACAAACAACATAATACGGTAAAGGTACTAATAGGCATCACTCCTCCTGGATCAATATTATTTATATCACATGGATATGGTGGCAGAATAAGCGATAAAGGTCTAACAGAGGATTGTGGAATTTTAAACAATCTCTTGCCAGGAGATTTTGTATTGACAGATCGTGGCTTTTTAATAAAAGACTCCCTAGGACTACATATGGCCACAGTGATTACGCCTGCTTTTCTAAAAGGGAAACGGCAGCTCGATCCAAGGGATATAGAATCAACCAGGAATATAGCAAGCGTGAGGTAGTGCAAGTATATTATTACAATAATTATCTTAATTACCTATATCTTTTTTTCAGAATACACGTCAAACGCGATATTGGAGTCCTTCGTCAAAAAAATACAGTTCTTCACGAAACCATGCCCATGTTCCTGGCGAAAAAGAAAACTGACGATGTTGCTGTGGTAGATCAGATATTAACAGTTTCTTGTGCACTCGTAAATGTATGCCCTCCTATAATTGTATAATTATGAAATAAATCTTATTAACAAAGTTAATCTAATTATTTTTACTTTAATAATAATAATAATATCTACAAAAGTATTAATAGTTATTTAGACCACAAGTGTTAGAAGTGAACTTTTTTCACAAGTGTGGAGGGTTATTAAACGAGGCGCAGCCAAGTTTAATATTCCACACGCGTGAAAAATAAGCACGCTAACACGAGTTGTCTATAGGATTTTTTAAAATTGTTACCGATTTATCCTTATATGTTACATGCGCGCAAATCGTTAGCTTCGCTGACGACACAGCCTTCACTGTATCTGCCGATACGGTAAAGGAACTCACTTATAAAATAGAAATTTGTCACCAGGAGTTCAAAAACTGGTGCTTAAAAAATCAACTTGTACTCAACATGAACAAAACTGTTTGCGTGAACTTTAATGCCTTGAATAATATAAAGGGCATTCCATATAATTCCCAATTGTGCGCTTATCTAGGCATATGTATCGATTCTAATCTCGACTGGAGGGAACAAATAAACTTAGTATGTAAAAAACTGAATTGTGCTTACTACGCTATTTTAAAATTAAAGCCGGTACTTGACACGTCTGACTTAATACAGGTATATTATGCCTTGGCTTTCAGCCACATGACTTATAATGTTTTGTTATGGGGTATGGCTACCGAATGGAAGCGAGTATTTGTTCTCCAAAAGCGTCTAATTCGCCTGATTTTTAACATTAAACCTCGCCAGTCGTGCAAGCCCTTCTTTTTGGAGAACAACTTACTAACGTTTCCATCTATAATGATTTTCAAATTAGCAGTATTTGCGCAGCAACGTATGCATTATTTTTCAACGAGTAACAATACTCATCAATATCCCACCAGACATGGTGACCTGTTAGCCATACCTAGGCGTCGGACTGCTGAATTTAAAAAGTCCCCCATTTATAATTGTATTAAAATCTACAATTCGCTACCGATATATATTAAATCATATAAAATCGATAAATTTAACTTAAATCCATTTTAATTAAAAAGTGTTTTATGACTACAACAATATTGTACTACATTAGGTATTACTTTTATCTGACAATGGCCATATCACTTTTGTAGTTGATCTGTTGACAATAAATGATACTTACTTACTTACTTACTTACTTAAGGATCTAACGTTAATACTATCCACCACCATTTATTATATAATGTAAAATTATTTGATTATCTTTTTCTGCATGTGGCCAATTAATAAAAAGCAAAATTACAATATCACATAGCAAAAATTATTAAATAGTACCTATACGATAAGAAACATAAGGATATTTTGAAACTATGTAAGCTACATTAACAATCAATAAAATTACACATGCTGTCTACACAACATAAAAGAATAATTAATGTCTAAATTAAGTAAGAAAAATAATTTTAATAAAGGATATTTAGAAGCTATTTAATGTACATAAACAATCTATATATTTACATATTCTATCAGTACAAAATAACAGAATAACTAATGTCTAAAAACTAAGTATGAAAAAGAATTGCAATGGATAAAAAAGGATATTTTGAAGCTATTTAAGGTACATAAACAATCAAAATATTTACAAATTCTATCACAGAATAACAAAATAATTCTATTTATATTTATAGAGTTCACATAACCACTTTCCTTTAGGAATTTTTTTTAATTGTAGGCATGCTGAAGGGTACCATTTTATTCTACATTTTCTGTCAGAACATTTTACCATTTGTTTGCCGTCGTCTGGTTTCCTACAGTGACACCATAGCTGCAATCCATAATCAAAATAGGTACATAACATTGTAACATATAATTCACAAAAATACAAACCTCTTCATCATCGGTGCCTATTACAATGTCACTGGAAATTGAACCAACACCTATAGCTCGCATGTCCATGGGGATGTCATCTGAACTTGGACCAGCACTCGTAGATGGCCCATGGCGATGTCACTATAACTTGAATCCAAACCAGTGGTCATAGATGGCATTTCAATTTGTTGTTTTTCTTTTGGCTCAGTGAAATACTTGGCATAGAGCTCAGGAAAAACAACTTTTCTGTGAAATTGCAATGCAATAGCACTTTTTCATTCCAAAAATCAATGTCAAAATTGACTCTTTTTACAAAGAAATCTTTTCTGCTCCACACGACAAAAACGCAAAACGTTGTCCTGGTCAAAGCCATCTGCATTTGAATTTGAAAAAAATATGGATGCCTTTTGTCCAATTTTAGCTCCGTTTTTGTGCTAAGACATGTTTTTTTAATTTTAATTAATTCGCTAACTGACTTATCTTTATATCGGTAGACGAAAATTATGTCAGAATACTCTTCTGTGCTATAAGCGTACATTTTCAGTGGTTCCAGTAACTGAACAAATGTAATAATATGCAATACCTAATAATAGCTGATAAAAAACAACACTGACAGCAGACCGACATGTCGGTCTGCATGTGCAGATTCGTTTTTTTCCAAGGCAACTTTGATTAACTATTAACAATAATTCCAGTGGTTATGCGATGAGACCTTCATAAAACTTTAAAATAAGAAATCGACCAAACGTTTTCACTATAGTGAAAAACCCTTTAGTGCGTCGTTGTGAGGCATGTGTTTAAGCAGAAGCGGACATTTTGAGCACTTACTGCTGTAACTTACTTATGTGATCTTCATTTCTGTAATTAACTTTTGTAAATTTGTTTAATTAAAACTTTGAAGTCTTCTAATTCCTAAAATAATTGAAATCGGACATATATCCAAAGGGTTTTTTTTCCTTTAGAATATCTCACCTTTCATGTGGCCAAGTTTGGCTTAGACCTAATAAATCACCCTGTATAAAGGTTGTAAATCTGTAATATAAATGTTACATAACAACAATAATAACGTTGCATAACAAACATATAACAGCAATGTTACTTGTTGAAACAGTTACATAACAGTGATATACCTGCACTGTTACAGATATATAACAAAATTTTATAGTTGTTACATTGCAGTTATAATAACTTGAGTGGGAAATTGAAACTTACATGCAACAAACATGTAATAACCTGGTGATGTTACATGTAATATTTGAAAGAACAATGTTATATGTACCTAAATGTTATTTAACTGTGTTTGCTGGGATGGTTATGCTCTAATTTAAATTTTTCATCCTTTTTTTGTACACCTGCACGTTTTAGAAAATTTAGGTCATCTATGCCAATGTCCTTTGCGCAATAAGGGCACTTAATTTCGACAACCCCCATTTCACAACAATCGCAAAACATCAATCCATCCGGAGATGCCCCAAACTGTGGGTACTGTCGGTTTAGACATAGACCTATTGTTTGCTACCAAAATGTATGTGGGTTTTTTCCGTCTTATTAGTGTAAGCTTGTAGGGCTTTCTTTTCATGTTCACAACCATAAACTGTAGCCGTCGTCTTAAAGCGAGTTGCTAAGGGATAACATACTGAACGTATCAAGGACAGGGATGGTTTTTCCAGTTTTGTTCTGTGAACGCCTTTAAATTTTGAAGCCGTAATTCGACCAGCTCTGTATTGGTACCACGCAGCAGAATTTGCTTGCTTATTAGTATCATTTTCGAGTTTGCGGCATTCTTCGATGGACATGCTCATATCTAACTCGGAACCTAAAATACAATATTTTTAGCTGCTGTCGTCGTTGATCACATCGGTCATAAGTTGCCATAACAGCATGATTTACCTGTTGGGTTTAAGAGATTCGCAGGAGCGCACCGTGATTCGATTATCTTCTAGGAATTTCTTAACATCTTCATTACTAACTGTAGGTTAAACTTGAGTCAGAAATATAAAAGAACAATGCTCAATGCACACTGTACTTGCGTTTTTGTTTATTCAAAGTACGAGTTACTTCTTTCGCCCACTTGCATTCATGGATGGCTTTTTCTGCATGAAGTTTTTTGATTTGCTGCTGTCGTCGTTGCCGCTATCCGGTATGAATTACCAGCTTGTTTCATTTTACTGGGCGAAGAGGCCAAGCATAAAAATTTGCAGAAATATAGGTTATGTAGCGTTAACGTTGGAGTCGCTTTTACACTATGCTACTTGGATTTCGTTGCTGGCTTGCTTGGCAGCGTTCAGTAAGCAGATATGACTGCTAAACAATATGGACTTCCGCTTCAATCTGCGTGCTTAGTTTTAAAAAACACAAGAAATAGTCATAATAAATAATTGTTTTCTGTGATAATATCGCTATTAAAAGTTAAGGGAAGTTTGTTTACAAAAAGCCGAAAATAGAAATTGGCGAATGCAACTGTGGTACTTCTAGTTGTGTAAACACGGCTTTTAGTCTTCTGCATTATTATAAGTGATTGCCAAATAGGTGGGTGACAAAAGTGGTGTTGGAGAGTGACAAAAAGAAGAAACGGATACTTGCAATCCAACAAAATCCGGAAAGTTTGAAAGTGCGTAACTGGAAAGAGATAGTAAATTTTAGACACTGATTGAAGAGAATTGTAGAAGCCGCTGACCAACATGGCCAGTATTGCTAATGTATACATGGTGTATCTAAAAGATGGGTTACGCCTTCGTCTGAGTGTAGTACGTAAATAACACAAATGGTTTAGATGAACACATGTTGTAACGCCACGTTTCAACTTTGTTTCAAAAGCACGTTAATGCATTTAACACCGACTTTCGGACCACCTTATAGCTATATTTTGTAGCAAAAGTATTCAAGCTTATCGCGACAGGCGCCCGCATTCAGAGATTAAAACACCTGCACATTTTCGCGTTCTTGTTTTTCAAGTAAGCGAAGCCGCTTGTAGCATTGTTTGCGGCAGCGCTTCTAACGCTGGTAAGAACGTTTCTTCTGATTCTATTATATTTTAAGCGTCGTCCTTGGGATCATGCAGTCAAGGTGGCCTTGAGTCTTCGTAGAAGAATGCAAAGCAGCGGTATTTTCCTACCGATCCCTGGAATTCATCGCTATTTAAATTGTAAGTAGATGCCCTTATTAGCATCTATTTTTATCGTCAAAGGCACTATGCCGCTACTTATATCAGTTCTACTAAAGTCTTAGCAAATCAAACTGAGCGAGTTTAATCAACCGTTTTGGCTCAATTGTTATTATCCCTAAGTGCGGGTATGTAAATAACTCAAAATTGCTGATATAGCGTGTATATTATATTATTATTAATGCGATTGCACAGGTGTTAGCCTGTAGTGGTTATTTAAGCTATACTTCAAATTGAAGTTTTTAAAATGTTGTTTTCTTTGTTTTGTTCCGATATACCTGTGTGTGTAAGTTGGGGTACGCCAACCCTGATTTAATTATTTTGAAATTAAATATTTTTCGCTTTACTACGTTTACATTGAGGTATTCAGCAAAGCTTGCAAGGTAGGTATTTATGAATTTTGCTAGCTAAGTTTGTTTTATTTGTTGTGAATAACGACATGGTGCCCAATTCCTTTATTAATCTACTGTTCAATTGTAAGGGCCCGAAGCATATCTTAGCCTGATCCTTACAACACGCCATATTCTGCCGAGAGTTAAAAGGGCTAGCCGAGGCCTGTCAACCCCTTCGTTTAAGGGTGGTACAATGTTCAAAACCAAACGTTTACCCAAGTGTAGAGTGTTGAAATTAATGTTTTTACTTCTGTATTGATTTTTTCTGAGCAGGCTGAAGGAAAGTTAATGAGATCATCAGAGTAAGTATTACTCAGGACTTGGCACCCTTGAATACCACCTGTATTTCAATAGAAATTCTAAATAAGACGCATTTTTATTTATTATAACGTTGATTTTAGGTTGTTCATACCTTTAAGTTGCAGGAATCAGTTTGCTTTTTGTAAGCGCAGTAGATTTCTAAATCTGAAATTACACAAATATTCCTAATCCAATCAAAAAATCTTATCAGAATTATGACATATGGCAGGGGTGTATCAAATATTCTTGAAAAAGGAGGCACCTTATTTGATTTCTACGCCATTGGAATGTCATATTGTAATACAAATAGGCAAACGTGTCCAATCTGAAAATGTTATTAACTTTCCGTAGTCTGCTTAGCGATAATCAATATAGAGCTTTAAAAATTATAATTTTAACACCCTGTATTTCGGTAACCGTTTGGTTAGCAATATATGTTCACACGGAGTTTTTGCCTAAATTTTATATGTATTACACGCACGCGAAGGCGCAACCTACCTTTATGATATACCCTGCATAGTTATTTAAATTTTTAAATGTCTTCTTAATTGTTTTTTAATTACTTGTTTCACTGCCTCCTACACTTACAGGCCATGCTGTTGGAGATTTGGCAACGTTGCGTTAAAGTGTTTTACTGTTTATTAATAAATGTCCGTTCAAATGCTGGGTGTGAATAAATATTAATATATTGTACTGCTCTAAGTTTGAAGAAATACATTTATTTATATTACTGTACTGTTCCTAATACATGGAAGTAAAATTGCTGCTAGTATTTATGGGTTTTATTAAGTATTTCACTGCAATACAACCGAGGTAACAATCTAACTTAATTTTTAGCGTATTAATTTTTATATTTAAAATGCCACGAAGACGCTTTGTACCAACATTTTCGTTTCCACTGGATGAGATCCAAAAGAAACCACGGCTTCATGTAATACCACAAGAACATTGGACCTCAACAAAACGTGCTGTCGAAAGCGTTAAAAATAAGCGAACTGCAGAAGCTTATGCTGCATTACCCTCGATTAGCTAAAAATCCTGTCCCAAGCGTATTTCCAAATTTACCAGCATATTTGTCGTCACAAGCGCCTCAAGAAAGGACAAATCCTGAATATAGACGACAACAAATATTGGAAAGACATGCACAAAAAGTAGAAGTGTTTTTAAATGATGACATCAGCCGCTTTTCGAACTTTATGGAACAGTTTACGTCACACAAATTTAGATGTTACCGAGGAGATAAGTATATTATGTTCATATAAGATTATTTACAGTAGCACCACCATAGTTTTTGCATATATGTTGTACTCTGAATCAGCAGTGGTGTATAGAAAATTACAAACTTTAAAATAACTAGATGTTACAGAAATGTTCTTTTATCCATGGGTTACATAGGTTAAGTTGTTTCATTTTTATAAATATACTGTTACATGTGTATATTACTTGAGCATGTAAATAAATTTGTCACAATTACAGAAGCTATCTCTAATTAATTACAGAGTAACATAATAATAAAGAGTAACACAGATGGAATGTTGCCAAGTCTAGCAGCATGGCTTGTAAGTATAGGAGCCAATGCTTCTTTGGATAAATATAATTTTGATATATTTATATGTTATGGTTAAAGTTTCGAATGGAATCCCATCTGTTTATGCAATTATGGAATGTTTTCATATTTTAAATGGTAAGCACAACTATAACGTACGTACCTGTTGTGCTTAAAACAAAGTTTATAAACTACAAATCATCACGAAAAGACGTTTTATTGAACAGTATAGACAAAATTTAATTTAGACAAATAAACCAACTGCAAACCATGTCTTCTACCTTAACAGAGCCTCCATCTCTTGCCGATTACATTATCCACATGGACGTTTCCTGTAATCTAGTAAAGGTCATTTAATAAAAACAAGGCACAAGATTGTCATAAAGGAATCAGTCAAAGTTTTCCCGAGCAGGTACCGAAACGCACAAAGTGACAAGCCTTCTCGTAGGAGGACAAATAGTTCCATAGAATTAATTTCCAGCATAACTGATTCGATCATTTCACTCTTAAATGTCAACCAGCAGCGCCTACTTTGGGGAAATTAGAGCGCTCGCAAAAACACGCACAAATTTATTGCAAAATGCTAGAATCACGAAAGTGTTAGCTTCTGGGAACCCAATTGGTAATAATGAAAAGCAGTTGTTTCTATGCTTCTATGCTTTAAGAGCTGAAATACTTAACCTTTTCCATAAAAGGATCGAAATATTCAATTTTGTATGGGTCAACTTCGGTGCAGCTATAAGATTCAGGAAATTATAAATTCTAAGTTATCAAATATGTTTGATTCAAACGCCTAACCTTCAGTTTTAATGACATTAATTCAAACTGTTTTAGTAAACATGTAAGCATATTTGTATTACAAGGAAGGCGAGAGTATAAATAGTGATTTTTAAATAATGTTTGCCCTGAGTGTCACTGATGTACAAACTCTGCACTAATCGTACTATTCAAATAACTAAATTTATTCTCGTAATTCCGTTACTATTCGATGTAGAAACAAAGTGAGGGAACTGTTTCAAATTATTTTATGCTTAATGAGTCCATTTGATATAATTTTGGGAAACAACGTTGATTATTTTCCCGTTTCTTCTATCAACAGCTCTGATACATTTGACTATGTTATACCTAACTACGGCCAGTGCTTCATAGATATATTTTTTTAATATAGGCAAGAGCCGCTTAGTGAGAGTGTAATTTCTCACTTTACTCTTAACTTCCTTGATGACCTAGTCTAATACTAGTATAAACAGTAGAGGGCTTAAGGTTCCCCCTGCCTTACGCCAAAGCCTGTCTGGAACAGTTTTGATTCATTATTGTTGGTCCGTATGCAATTTCTGCATGTTCTGTACAAGCTCTGTATTCCTTTGATCAACCGGTGATCCACTTTTCTGTTTTCTAGCACCTCCCGTATTACTTCCCGTTGTATTCTGTCAAATACTTTGACTAGGTTGATGAAGCAGCAGTAAATTTCTTGGGTGTGAATTAGAGCTTGCTCTGCTATTTGTCTAATGCTGAAAATTAGATCACTCATATTTCGTCCTGATCTGAATCCGCATTGTGCGTCTTTAAGATGTTCCACTTGCTTTCTCAATCTGCTCTCTAGAATCCTCTCATACAGTTTACCTGGTACACTGAGCAGTGATATGCTTCTGTAATTTCCACATTGTCTGCTATCCCCTTTCTTGTAGATCGGCAAAATCACTTTCCCAGTTCGCCGATAGTTCCTTTTCCTTCCATGCTTAGGTATAATTGTGAGCAGCAGTTCTTCTCCCGCCCTTGCTGCTTTTCTTCTTTCCCACCGTTCTGATCTTCCCTGCCCTCTTCCATCCCTGCTGTTCATAACGTCCTTAGATCTTGATGTTATGCTACCGCATTTGTCCTTAAGTTGTTCGAGTGGGCTTTGTTTCTCTTGTCTTAGATTTCTTAACACTTTATAGAATAGTTTTTTTATTGTTGCTGTAGTTTTCATGTAACTTCTTTCCGAAATTCTCCCAAGCGTCCTTGGTTTGGATTACTTTTCTTTTGACTGCGTTCCTTTGACGTTTGCATAATTCTTCCATTGCTTCTTCTTCTTAGTTGTTTCTGTTTTAATTTCCTGAATTCACCATGCGGTCTGTTTTGCATTTTTCCTCATTCTACTTTTGCCACATGTTGTTTCGGCTGCCGCTATATCAGTATTGTTCTGAATTTGTTCTATGCATGTTCTAGGTTTTCCTCCTCTGCTTTTCTCTTTTTCCCTAATTCGCTACTAAAGTAGAGTTATTTATAGAACTTTCAAGAAAGGCGTGACTAGATCTGAATTGTTCCGGTTCAAAAACACCTAAAATAACACGCAAATATATTACTAACAGTTTTCCCACCTGGGCAATATTATTTTCAAGCTGAACCTCTGACGCTACAGACATAGTAAACGACCAGAAACGAACCAACGCATAAAACGCTTTATTAAGTGACAATTCTAACTAACTTCATAGAGAGCTAGAACAAAGAAAAGACGCATTTGTTACAAGACATTAGCCAAAATAGATAGAGAAGACATAGTCAAAAATATAAAGCCACAATGAGTAATCCAGACAAAATGAGTAATTTAGAGTAAAAAAAATGTATCAGATACTTTTAACATTCCGCGATCTACCCTATACGATATTAAAAACAACAAAACAAAAATACGGCAGTTCATTTCTACGTCGTATGGAATAGCTATGAAACAACTATTACACATTAAGACGTTGAAGTATCATATAATAATTTTTTGTTATAGTAAAAAAGAGAGTTATCCGTAGCGCCGTAACTCCAGAAATGGAAAAAGTTATGTATAGTTGATTTTTGCAACAACGAAATCGACATGCTTCCATATCATCGGAAATTTTGTGTGCAAAAATAAGATTCTTTTACGAACAAATTACCGAAAAAAGCGATTTTGTAGCTAGTTAAGGTTGGCTTGAAAAATTCAAATTTTGCCATGTTATGGTAAAATAAATGTGTTTTTTAAGCGAATACAAAATACCTCTGTAGTCCGGAAACCTCGCTAATTCAACATTGCTCAGAACGATATGTGTCGGATTAGCGAGACTGTACTGTAATTGATATGTGAGTAGAAAGAATATTTGTCAATTTTTGGTTTGATCGTTGTTGGACGCCAAGCTGACAGTTAATGTCATTCAGTAATTAAAAATTACAATAAAATTTGAATTTCAAATAATAGATAACTAGATTGGCGAACACCCTGATAAGAGTCTCAATTATAATATGTAGTTAAAAGTAAAATTTTAAATAATCAATTTGAAAAGAAATAGTTGGGCTAATACTAAATAAAATATGCATATCAAAGCATTAAGCCATTGCATAAATTAATGGCGCCCAACATTGGGCTTGAAAAGTTGAAAATAAACTAACGTGGTGCAATTGATATTCCATATTAATGTTGTCCAACTAAGGGGCTTATTGTAATTGTGATTGTTAGTTAGTTTTCAAGTTATATTTTTGGGCGAAGTAACTGTGAGGTCTGATTGTAACTGATAAACCAAGTTTATGGTTAATTTGTTTATTAATAATTGTGAATTAAGAACGAGTATTGTAAAAAAGCAATCATAATTTAAAAACTTATCATAATTGAGTTCTTTTGAGATTAATAAAGTAACAGAATAGAACAATCAATGATAATAAATAAAGCATTGTATAAAGGTTCAATTTGTGAACAAAACACAAACATTTACAATTGAATATAAAGGTTTTTAATCAAAGTAAATACATTTGAAAATTTAAACTAAAATATGGCAGACGAAAGGGTTGTTACGTGTAATTTTACATTTAGATACAGTTAAGGATTGTTTGGATAATTTCTTAGCTTAAATGCATTCATATAGTTAGATTCACCTGCATACGTTAGGTGTAGCTTTGGTTGCATACTCATTTTTGCAAAATCCTTGATTTTTAGGGAATTTTGAGTAACAATTTTGAAAATTGTTTTGATAGTACGATTTCCGGCGACAATTTTTTAAGTTTTCCTTTTTGGAGCTGCATGTGATTTTTGGGAATTTTCACTTAAGTGGATTACATAGTTTCCATATTTCTTTGAGGAATCTGCCATCCAGAAATAGGAAATGGGTGTTATATTGCTAAAATGAATCCGATTGTATTGGGATAAATATATATTTCTGCAATTTACTTACTCGAGGCCACATTACAACTCTGGTATGTTAATTTATGGTTGCCGTAGAACATTTTTCGATAACGTCTCGTATTTAGGCCTCCTCGTCCTAGTTTGGCCTCCTCGTCCTAGTTTGCTGTATCGTTCTCCGATTTTTCGGGATCTATTATGCCTGTGGCATTGGTGTTACTTGGCTAAGGCACCTGGAGCAACAATTCCGTTCCAATCCGAGCCCCTCAGCACATGTGATAGTTCGCATGCAAGGCTTCTCCCCATGGTGACTGCACTCGACTACGCTTCCCACCCGCAAAGTTAGATGAAGCCCTGACTCTTTGGAGGTTATTCTAGCTGGTGGACATCTTAATAGCTATCCCCCATAGCTGTTGATGTAGCGGCTCTTCTGTGCACAATCCAGGTATCTACAACACCTAGTGTTATCTACCTTTTGGTGTTTACTGAACTGAAAATATCGTTCGTTATGGCACTATGATCTTTACTTTATGTATTGTACTTACCTGGGTATATGCTAGCGAAATTCATGCCGTTTTACATGCGGAATATTGTATAGCTTCGTTGTACATCACGTGCAATTACTTTTGTGTAATAGGATAATGTCATTCTATGCATTTAATATCTTTACGTTTGGTAGTACTGCTTTGGTTGCATTCAAGTTTCAAGTACTTGTCAGTGTTTCAAAATTTAAACCATTATTGGCGGAGGTCTCCGGGAGCATTAATTTGACATTTCACATAATATGAGCACCGTAGATACACCATTTTATGTGTATTAGCACTCCCCTAGGCGAAATGGTACCAATTCGAAGAGGTTCGCGACTAGATAGAATATTTACCTAATTAATCAAGCGATTTAGAACTTACTATTCTCCCGCATTCCGGTATCGCTGTTTTTAATTATATTTAAGTCACTATCGTAGTTGATACACGGGTACTCGAACGAATTGCGATTATCGTAGTTACATTTTCGACTTTATTCATATAAAATCTTGTACATTACATACCACTAAGATTACATTTACAAACTATTCCATTTAATCACAGAATTGTGTTGCCTTTTCCAAGTATGACACAGAATTTTGAAGGTGTACAAACTGTAAATAAATAACTAGGTTATTTCGAGTCTTGGTGTTTTGCTGTCTTTTATTATTTTTTTTTTGTGAAACAGCTAGTGGTTTAGGAATTTACACGGCCACCTGTAGGTTTTCTGGTTTGGACCGTCTCAAACCAGTGGCGCTTCCGGACAACCCACCCCATCCTGCTCAGGACCTAGCTTGGCAAACGTTTGCTACACGACTAGACGATTCCTGTATCACCCTGCTGTGAAGTATTTATAATATTTTTTTTTTACGTGCGAATAAATTTCCGTGTGTAGCAAATGTAATAGGGTTACAAGAAAAAAAATTAAGAAGACTGAAGAGGACAAAGGTGAAGCACAAGAAGAAATGGAAGCAGTAGCCAGTAGTGCTGAAGTAGAAATGGAAGAAATACAGGAAGAAATACGAATACAAGGTGATCAAATTAGAATTCAGCAGGAACCAAAAGAAAAACAAACCATTGATTTGGATAAGTTAATGGAAGTAATGTTAGGAATAAAAAAGGATTTACAAGAAAGTAAGAAAGATGCAGCAGAGTTGAAGAGAGATCTGCAACAGTCAATTGTGGAAAAGGCAGAAAAAAGTAAGAAAGATGCTGAGGAAAGGGAAAACAGGTTAAAGCAGAATGCTGAGGAAAGGGAAGGTAGGTTACAAGCAGCAATTAAGAGTACTGCAGAAAAGTTGCAAGAACAAAAAGCATATGCAGAAAAGATGGAAGAGTCCATGAAAGAATTAAAAGAAGAATTTAATAAAGTACTACTTGAAGAGAAACAGGAACTACAATTAGAAATAAATAAAATTAATATGATATTGAATAAATATAAGAATGAAATTAAGGATGATGTGAAAGCAGAAAAGCAGGAAGAAATTATGAACCAAAAGGTAGCAGAAAAATTAAATAAGACTAAGAAAGAAGTTGAAGGAAAATTAGAGGGGATGAAATGAACAATAGAAGAATGTATAAGAACACAGAAAGAGTGTTTTGATGAAAGAGTTGAGTTAATAGAAGGAAAGACATAAGAAATTAAAATAGAAATGCGGGAAGCAATGGTAAAGGATGAAACTAATGTCATTTTAATAAAAGATGAAAATTTCAAGAAATTGGATAACATCAAAGGACAAATAATTGAAGTTAGGAATGAAGTACATAAAATGTATTCAGCGTTGCATGAGGTACAAAAAGTGACACAACATGTGGAGCAACATAGAGGAATGATAATATGTTCATGTGCAATTAAAACAACATGTATACGACAATCATGTGAAGGAATTTACAATTCAGATGTAACTAAGGATGAAGGGGTTTACAGATAAACAGTTAAAGGAGTTGTGTGCACAAAACCATAAATTGCAGGATGAGTTTAAATAAAAAAAAGCAGAACTATTTAGCCTTCGCGATGAAATAATTAAATTAAAACAAGCAGCGAAAGAAACTAAGGAGGTTAAAAAGAATACAAATAACATGCAAGGATTTTTAAAATGACAATAATAAACTCGGATTTGTACATATGTAATATAGTAAGTTTAAAATGTTTATTAAGGATCACACGTATTTTAGCAATTGAGCATATTCCAGAGGAAGAGGAGGAAACTATATAATTGTAAATTTACCATTTATAAGAGGTAATTAAAATAATTACAATAAAAGATAGATGAGGCCATTGCTCCACTAACAAGAAGTAATTGTAACAGAATTATAATAAAAATGGGTTCTTTAATAAAGGAAGAGATAATTTTACAGAATTTAGATATATTATAGGAGAACATAGTTAAAGTCAATAAAATAGATTTGTTATCTGCAACAAAAAGAAAAATTTCAATGACGAACCGAATGTTAAATATCAAAATAAGTATTAATCAGTGGGAAGGTGTTGTTGGATTGTTTGTAGTAAAAGGTCTTAGCGTGGACATGGTGTTAATAATCGACATTATTCAGCAATTGGGTATTAATATTAAGGGAGCACAAAGGTGTATTCATTTAAAGGGGTTAATTAAATCTTGGAACAGTACCAGAAGTGTCTGCCAAGAAGATAAATGTTGCAAATTAGAGAAAATTGGAGACATAATGAAATATCAAGATGGTATAGTAATTAATAATAATGTAATAGAGAGTACATAGAATAATTATAATAATAATGGGTTATTGCTGAATGAGTTAAAAATAGGTGAGAAGAATATACAGTTTAAAGGCTAAATATTAGAAATAATTAACAGAAATAAATTGATAAATTATTGATGAAGAAGTAGCACAAGCACAGAAATACATTCATAGGTTGCAGGTTGATGAATCAAAAAGCTTTAATAGTAAATCTTATCCTATTCCATATGCATTAAGAGGACAAGTTAAGAAGGAAATACATAAAATGGTAAAAGATGGAGTAATAGAATCTTCAAAAAGTAATTTTATTAATCCTTTTGTGGATGTTAAAAAACGTGATGGTTTTCTTCGTTTATGTTTAGATGCACACAGAATTAATCAAATAACAAAGCCACAATATGAATCTCCACAAACGATTGACGGATTGTTAAGTAGAATTTGGGATGAAAAGATACTTAGCAAATTAGATTTGAAAAATTCTTTTTGGCTTATTCCATTACATGAAGAGTCAAGGAAGTATACAGGATTCAGTATTGATGGGAAAATTTTTCAATTTAGAGTGGTACCATTTGGTCTTTCAACATCACGTGCTGCACTGGTAAGAGTAATGTAGAAGATATTAAACCAATTTGAAGACTTTTGTGTGCATTATGTTGATAATATCGTAATGTGTTCTGAAAATGAACAACAACACTTAAAGCATTTAGCAATTATAATACAACTATTAAATAAAAATGGATTAAAGTTGAATATATCTAAATGTGAATTTATGCAAGAAAAAGTAACATACTTGGGATATGAAATAAGTAAAAATGGAGTTACCATAAATGAGCAACGTCTTGAGGAAATTAAGAATTTACCTCGTCCAACGAATTTAAAGAAGTTAAGAGGGTTATTCGATGTTTTCAATTACTATAAAAGGTTCATAAATAACTACTCAGAGTTGACGTTACTTTTGGTACAATTATAAAAAAAAGTTGTTAAATGGGTATGGAACGAAGAAAGAGAAAAGGCATTGAGTACAATCAAACAGAGGTTTCATGAAGGATTATTATTAAAATATCCAAATTTTGAAGAAAAGTTTATACTTCGTACGGATGCGTCAGATCAAGCAATTACAGCAGAGTTAATACAAATACAAGATGGGATAGAAGTACCAATGTGTTTTATTTCAAGAATATTAAAAGGGTATGAAATTAGATACACCATAGCTGAGAAGGAAGTGTTGGCGATCATATTTGCAATTAACAAACTAAAATTTTATTTAATATCGTTTGTGAAAAATAAAACTTTTCATAATGATAGGTTATATCGATGGGCATTGTATTTACAACAATATGAATTTGAGATTAAACATAGACCAGGAAGATTAAATGTAGTTGCAGATTTCTTAAGTAGAAAAGATGTACCTAACTATGAAAAACCAAAACAAATCTTAACTGGTATTGAGAAAATTTATGAGGAAGGAAGGTTGCCTAAACGAGAAATTTTAAATAAGCAGACGTTAGAAGAAATTCAAGAATTAAGAAATTTAGTATTGCAAAGTCAAGATCATAATTATAAAGGATATCAAATTAAAGAAAACTTGTTGGTAAAAGTGTTAAAGAATTGATGGTTTTAAGTAAGGAAGACGTTTTAGAAGTTGTTGAGGAAATTCATTCAATATTTGGACAATGTGGATCAAGAAAAACTTGGTTAATGTTTTGGGAATATTTTTATAGGAAAAATAACATCAAAATAATTAAACAATTAATTCAAACTTATCAAATTTGTCAGTTTGCAAAGGAAAAGAATTTTAAGAATCGGAATATTGTTAAAAGTATTAGGGTAAACGAACCGATAGAACGGGTAGCTATTGATTATTTAGGAAATTTAGTTACAGGACAGTATGGGTACAACCATATTCTGATTATGGTAGATGCGTTTTCAAAATTTATGAAACTATATCTAGCGAAAAACAGTAATACTAAACATGTTATTAAATCAATTGAACATTTTGAAGAAAAAGTAGGTAAATCAAGAAGAATTTTGGCAGACAATGCAACGAATTTTAGAAATATTATATTAATAAGTAATTTGGATAAAAAGGGAATAAAGATTTGTTTTGTAGTATAAGAAATCCTCAGAGTAATATTGCAGAAAGGTACATCAAAGAGGTGATAAAGCATTTAAGAATATTAACATATGAACATCACAATAAATGGGTACAATATTTGCCAGATGTGGAAAGTGTTATAAATAATGTTCCGAATACAACGACAGAGATTAGTCCAATTACTTTGTGTAAACAAGTAATACCAGCTAGACATTGGAGAAGAGAACAAAGTAATGTTGAAATTATACAATTGTTAGAAGGGACGGGAAGAGAATTGAAGACAATTCACGATAGGTACGAAAATAAACAGAACAGAAAAATCTTAAAACGGGTGCAATTTAATATAGGGGACTTAGTAATTGTAAAGAAACTCAGAGTAGCTAACAGGAAGGAAAAGATATGTGCAAAACTTTTATATGCAAATGAAGGACCTTATAAAATACAGAAAATATTTAATAATAATAACACATATGCGTTAGTTAATGAAACAGATGGACGAATTACAGGAAGATTTCATATCACAATGATTTATCCATACATAACATAAATTAAAATAATTATCGCAAGAATTGTTGTTTGTTTAAAATGTGAAAATGTTACTATGGAGATACAAATGATTTTTAATTATAAAGTTATAAAGTTTTATTCAATGAGATAATGAATGGTAATGGACTGTTTTTGTAGGTAAAAGAGAAATTAAGAAAAAAATTAGAAAATAAACCTAGTTTATCTTAAATGTTTTTATTAATTGAGGAATTATGTTATGATACACTTAGGTTAGTTTATAAATAAAAATAAAAAATAATAAATTAGAAGATTAATACAATAAAATTTGGAGGGGTTTGAATAAGATCGTGTGTTAAGTTAAAAATGAACAATGCAAATTAAAATTAAGCCAATTTGTAATTTATTTTGATAGATAAATAGCAATTTAGTATTCAATTTTCATGGTGGAGTTCAATATTGATACAAAATAAGCCAAGGTTATATTTGACAAATATTCTTACTACAAGAATAAAGAAATGTAGTATGTAATAATCAAAACATTTAATATTTTTAAAGAGTGCCGTAATAATTGTAACTAGCATAGAATTTAAAATTTGTTTAGGCAGTAAGAATAACAAACACAGCAAAATGTAGACAGATTTTGAAAAACTCCTTTTGATACAATAAAAAACTAGAAATTATGCCTTTATTTGTATGAGTATGTGGTTATATACAAATAAAAGGGTTGTTAACAAATCTACGTGGTGGAAATAAGTGAAAATGTAATTTTGAAGTAATACAAGCATACAATCAGTGAAGAGATTGTGGAATACAGGTAATTAGACACAAATAAGAAGAAAACTACAATATTTGAATAGATTTGGATTTATTGGTACATGCAAGGTATAATAAAGATTTATTATTGGAGTTGATGATTGCATAGAGGACAAGTCAACCATTTTGAAGGAAGTTGTTGAAGTAACTGCGTGGTTTGGATAGTTCTGTCTGTGTTGCTGGATACAGAGTACGAGCTGAGGAATAAAGAAGATTAGCTTGGGATCATCTATAATAGTGAATTTACCAGGAATCTGTTGGGGTGACAGTAACATTGATAAAGGGAACAGGATCAATTTCTGCAGACAGCCAGGGTTTTTGACAGATTGGATGTTGTTTGAGGGGTAGCAGAGTATTATAGCCTTAACTATTGGAGATATACGCTGTGAACATCGGGAGCTGTGGACGTTGGGAGCTTTAGTGTTTTTGGATAACTGGCAGTGAAAGCTTGAGGAGTGTTCAGGTTTGTTTTAATTAGTCATATAAAAGCATATTGAATAACAGACAATTAAAAATGAGTGAAATAAATATAATACAGTACTTACTTTAGTGAATTGAGTAATTGATATGGGAGTAGAAAGAATATTTGTCAATTTTTGGTTTGATCGATGTTGGACGTCAAGCTGACAGTTAATGTTATTCGGTAATTAAAAATTATAATAAAATTTTAATTTCAAATAATAGATAACTAAATTGGCGAAGACCCTGATAAGAGTCTCAATTGTAATGTTTAGTTAAAAGTAAAATTTAAAATAATCAATTTGAAAAGAAATAGTAGGGCTAATACTAAATAAAATATGCATATCAAAGCATTAAGCCATTGCAGTGTATTCAGGGCGTTCCAAAACCATGAAACCAAATTTCGCCAGCGTGTTGAGAAGAATTCCGTAAGTAAAAACAGTTTCTCAGTTTCGACCACTTGCTTATAAACAATACTTTTCACGTTCATTTATAAAACATTAGCAGCCCTATATCGCGTAATCAGGGAGACCATGCACGCACGTTTACTTCAAAATGAGGTGGAGCATCATCGTGCAAAAACTGCATGTAACATCTTATCAATGCCATCGGACCTTTTTTCGCTTATAAGGACCCTTCTCAAAACAATTTTCATAATACGTTGCCTTCACTGAATGCTATGGAAAATTTGCCACTGAAAATAATATTAAACACTAAAAACCAAAAAAATATTTTTTGTAACAGCCAAACCATATTTTTTAAAGTTCACGATTTGATTTAAGCTCATTTTAAGAAGAGGGGCCCTGCAGATATGTTTTTAAGGCTGTGATCTTTGACATGTTTAAAGTATATTTATTAAAATGCAAACAAAACAAAGGTGAAATTAAATATCAGTTTTAATAATATTAACATTGTGTTACATAATAACCCAGCTAAGAATAGCAGCCGCCCGCCTACTAATTATAAGAGGCGTGTGCTTTCGTCACAGTTAAAAAATAAAATAGTTTATCAATGACGAAGGCTCACACCTTCCGTTTTATAGGCCTGGCTGAGGTATCCAATCGTTATTTACCCGGAGACCTCCACTCTGACATTGTAAGTTTTCAATATTTTTTTATATGGAAATAGTAGGTTCGTAAAGCCATTCAGTTCAAGGTTTGTTTTCGAACACCGTGCAGGAGATTTCGCAAGAGTGCAGCTAATTAGCGTAATCTATGCTGATCTCGGGTAGAATTTATTGCTGGGCTAATTACCTCAAAATTACTATTAGCAGGCTAGAATGAAAAACTGGTCGGTTAATTAGAAAAACTAAATGGAACAGCAGAGATTTTGACAATACAAGAAGAAGTGTACAAAGAAAGGTTTAACCTTGTTTTTATGCTTGATTAACAATATATCACATAATTGCGGCTTGCTGTTGTATTGTTTACAAGAATAAATTAGGTAACCAATGAATAAAACATTAGCGTGCCAATAGTATCCAACAGGTGTATTTATAACTAGTTGGTATTTCAATCAACTTTTTAGTTGTTACTAATACTATGCATCACGCATTTTTTTCAGCATATTTAAATATAAAAATCTGGTAACAATCTTGCTATCTTTAAGCTTCTCTAGTTTAAACAAATAAAGCAACAATGTATTCTAAATTTTACACTACAAGTCTGTCAAACAAGTTCGTTTATTCACCTTTACAGATAAAAGTTAACCTTAGTTCTTTTCCACAAAATAATGTATTCAGATTAATTAAAACGTGAAAAGGGATCAGAGAACTTTTACAAAGCCAGTAGCATTTAAAACTGCTATAAGCAACCAGTTTTGACTTTGAACGTGATTGTAGGTCGATTACCAATCATACTGCCCTTTGGAACCTATAAAAAATTAACTTGAGTGTGTTTGGAAAGTAAAAAAGTAGTTTCTAAGTTGTTAACATAGTTAATAGCACAAGACAGGAACAAGGGATGCATATAAAATTGCTTTTATGTTTTGCGGAAATCGTATTATTTTAAAAAGTTTTTCATTCCTAGTCATACTCGTATATAACACAATGATCAACTCTATGATAGCAGCCTTAATAATATATACACACGAAAAAAAATTAATAGATACATGAGCGCTAATATCTGCAAATGTTAGAACTGATCATGGTTTAGTGTTGTGCAATCTCAACAATCCATAGAGAGATAAATAATGCAATAATAGAGAAGATTAATATTTCAACTGCCTCAATCGAACATACAAAACAACTAAAAATGAATCGTATACCTAGGAGAGAACTATTCAGTATTGAGTAAATGAGATGTGGCAAATACTAAAATGGAATATTTTAACGGCAGGTAACGAAGAATCGCTAATATTGGCAAGCAACGGTAGGTGAACTGTTTTAGGAATTATATGCATACATGAATTAGGATGATCAAATAAGAGTAAATGAAAGTAAATGAGAATGTTATAGCAAAACACACGTAGTATATGAGCAACTGCAAAACACCTGGACAATTCCAGAGTTAACAGAGTACCTTTTCTAGTCGAATTCCGGGGCAGTACTTCTCTACCTTTTCTTTTCTTCCATTCTCCACCCCTCCTTTCTCTCACCCATGCTATAATTTCCGTTCTTGGCTGAAAAGGGACGCAAGGTTCCTATAGCAGCCCGCCCCCAGTTGGGGGAATTGAAATGACCTTAACCTTTCTTTTTTTCCTGGACAAGGCAGAATACACAATGAATTGGTAAAGTATGTTGGATAAGAACTGCATGTAAAGCGGCATAGGCTATCCAGAAAGATATTGGAAGAAGGGAAGGTTCGGTGGAAGGAAAACCAAATGATACCCATATTCAAAAACGGAGAAGAAAGGATTCCAGTAACTATACTGGAATAACTATATCTAACACTACTCTACAGCTATCTATACTTACTCAATAATAAGCTACAACAGGCAATAAGCGCTGTTGAAGAACAATACGAATTAAAACAAACAAAAGCACTAATGATGCAATATTCACGGTTTTTCAAATAGTTTAGAAATCTATAGAATTTACTATAGAGCGTCTCAGGGTGACAAGACAGCGTGAAGAGGATAGGGAATGTTTTCCTTGTGGGAATTTCGCTCCGGCCTTGCCAGTTCTATGCAACGGGCGATGGTATAAGTTGACTGAAATAAACGAAAACCGGAAGTTCCCAATAAGTTCTCAAGTAAAATTTTAATTCAGAAAGCATCATTTGTAGTTCAGATTAACCAGTTTAAGAAAGTATAATTTGTAATTCAGAAACCATTATTTATACAGGGTGATTTATAATAGGTCTAAAAAACTTTGCCATCTTGTTCGGGAAGTAATTTTAAGATAAAAATGTCATATAGACATAGGTCATATTCCAATTAGTTACAGAACTACAACAGATTCAAGTTTTGTTGAATTAGTAATGATTATTAAAGAACAATTTTAAAACATAAGTAAAAAAAATGGAATATGACCTATGTCCATATGACATCTTTATCTTAAAATTACTTCCCGGTAAAGTGTTTTACACCTATTATAAATCACCCTGTATAGAAGATTGCAAATAATTAATACCTATATCTTATCATTTTTAAAACTATGACAAGTTCCGTTTAAAAGAAATATGTGTTTGTGATAACGGAGAAATCCTACTGTACGTAATTGTTTTGTTCATAAACTTGTTTGAATGCCACTGACAAAACGTACCAGGTAATGAGGGATTATAGTTAACCTGTCTCTATCACAATAGCCGGATTTGTTTGTCTGTGATCGGTGCGTTTTTTCTACAGAACACTTTTGTGGAGACATGGCATCGCTGTTTGGTGCTGTTTGCCATGAGGACCTGTACTGTCTAGTCACCCTGAAACGCAGTATAGACTGGCATATATATGCTTCGTTGATTTAAGAAAAGCATTTAGCCGTTTCGACGATCACCTAAAAGATGAGTCCAGAGCTGGATATCATTATCAGTCGAGTAAACTAAAACAAGCAAACACAAAAAACATTGCAAGCTCGAAGAAGAAGAAAGAAAAATATATTTGATTGATTATGGGTCCTGCTTTCCTTTTAACAACCCCATTTTGTCCAGTCCTGGACATGACCTTCCTATACATCTTCCGCTCTGTTTCTTTGGAGAAAAATTATGCTACTACTTTCTCATTCTAATTTTTACATCGTCTATCAATCACGTTTGTGGCCCTCAAACGCTCCTTTTATGCAATTATGATCTTTATTGATCTACTAAATTCAGCTTTACTTTCCTTCACCACGTATTGTGGTTTTCCTTATTTTTTCGCTCGTATTGTGGTCTCGAAAGCTTAGTACACCTAACACGAAGCGTTGCACTGCCTTTGGTGGCATTTTCATTATTACCAGATTTCTCACTCCGCCCTCGTATTCATTGCATTTCTCTGTTAACGACAAACACTTTGAATATGTTCTGTGGTGTTGTAGCTTTATGACGTCTTATCCGTAATTGTCCTGTTGGTCCCAGAGAGTCGGCATTCTCAAACAAGTTGGAGCGTGTTGGCAATTACGAATCGCTTTAGGTATGAAAGCATCAGATGCTGCAATCCCGGAGTTTACATATGAGTCAGACAGAGAAAATATGTAACGTGTTTTTGTGTCTCCTGCTCCCGACAGCACTTTTAGTGGCATTCCAGATCCAACGCTGTCACAAGCCAGTGAAAAGAAGTAGTTTTTGTTAGTAAATTTTCCCTTAAGCCCGGGTGTGACTTATCCTTTTTGTTGGGCGGTGTATCCATGTGCTAGTCAACTTCCTCTGCCGTACCGATTCATTTGTTTGCAAATTAACGCTATTTAGCGGATTCGTACAAGAGAGCTGTTTTGTGCCAGTTACAAGGAGTGTGGTCGAATTTGACCCGCTACAAAACTTGCTTCCGTAGGAATTTATATTCCGCGCCCTTCAATCTAGATTTCATCCCGCTGCTCTCGTCTCAACCCGCCAGTGAACCATGCTACAACGTGAGATGCTCCAACTGCTCCAACAAAAGTAAATTTCCGAACATTAAAACAGATATTGAGAACTAACTTTTACGGTATACAGTGTGTCCGCGGATTGAGTTGTAAATGGAATTTTCTTTTGAGTTAGATGCTAATATTCTCGGAATCACTCCTGCTTGTTCTCAAACTACGAATTTGAAAAAATTAATCAAATTAATTAATATAGAGGGTCTTTTCAGAATTGAGTTTAAAAAATTGTCAAGAGTAGACTACTATTATTAAAAGAAATAACAAAAAAAAGTATTAAGGACATTTTCAGAGAAATCGGACAACTTTGAATTTAAATTTTTTTTTTACTTTTTATACCCACATATTTTTTATCGTGGCTGTAGGAGATACTGTTACTGGTTCACGAACTAAGATGTTTAAAAAAACGATAAAGTGCCTCCTGCGGCAACGATAAAAGGTACGTTGGTATTAAAAATTTAAACAAATAACTAAAATCAAAATATGCTGTGTGCCTGAAAATTGGGAGTCTGCCATTACTCTTCATTCTAAACAACTTTCCGTAATACTTTTTTGTTATCTCTTCTAATAATGGTAGTTTACTCTTGACAATTTTTAAAGCTCAATTCTAAAAACAACCTGTATATTAATTAATTTGATCGATTTTAACAAAATCTTAGTTTGAGAACAAGCAGGAGTGATTCCGAGTATATTAGCATCTAACTCAAAAAAAATGCTATTTACACCTTATGTGAACTCCATCAGCGGACACACGTATATATAATATACTTTTTTCAATTAATTTAGGCATAGGGGCTCGACAGTAATGTACCAACTCGGCCATAAACTACCGACCTAATGTCGTAGGTAGCTAAAAAATCATGCTAATTGCATTGCATTTTGGTATGATAACAAGTCGATAACAACAAAGCGGGAGACGCTGTTTTGACTTTTGGTATTCGAATTTATTTGAAAATAAAAAAATACCACTTCTTTTATTTTTTTCTACAAATAATTTACTGTCGCCGAAAAGATATTGAAAGATAGATGTTCGAGGAATCCTACTGGTTTCGCAGGAATACCTACTCCTCCATTAAATTAATACTTGCCAGACATAAACTAAATAACTATTAGAAATTAGGGTATATTTAAATATAGAGAATAATAAGCCAACCATTATGTAGAAGTTTCTAAAGGAAACACACCATAAAACAATTTAAAACTTGCCTGTGAGCCATTAAAAGTATTAGCCACGAATGAAATCGTATACAATGTTATTAGATATTCATCTGTAACACTTTTAAAGACTGGAATTTTGTAATACCGTCTGATTGTGAACATTAATTTTAATATTTCAAGTGTAGGACTTAGTTTATTCTTAAAATGGCAACATCAGATCGATAAGAAGTACATTTCTCTATGCGAAAAGCAATTGAAAGTCATATTATTATTTTTTTGTAACCGTAACAGACTTCCAAATTCAAAGTTTTAGAAATCATTTGCACAAGCCAAGTAGATAGTTTGTTACTTGCACCGTTTGCAGCAAAAGGTACTTTTATGAACTTTCGCGAAATATGTAGGAAAACTTAGCAGAAGGTTATATTGTAATATGTTTACCATTTTCAAGTTTAGTGTTAATGCAACGCATAAAGTCAAAAGCATTTGCTTGTATCTAATGCAGTGGATGATATTTAAATATTTTAGAAAATTTTGTTAGCAGTATCGTAGTCAGCAACGGTTTTGAAAAACTGAGGTTATTAAGAAAAATTTAAAAATAGAAAGAGGAGACTTCTTTTACCAATAAGCCCTATATTTTTAACAACTGTTGTAATAATGATGTTATACAGTAACAATTTTTCTTGAAGGTCTAGATTTTAGCAAAGAAACAAACCTCATCTTCGTTTAATTACTTTGATAATCGACTAAGAATCGAAACAAAGAGCGGAACGTTAAATATCATTGTGTTTAGTAATACGTATTTTATGCTCGAGTATAACATAACGTAGTAGTTTACTTCTCTCGTCTAAGAGACGAAGTAAGTATTGTAATCACGAAAAAATTACCTTTCCAGATTTTTTCGATCGTCACGTTTCAGGGCCTCTAGATGACGAAAAACAAGTTTCCTGGCGGTTGACGGTATAACTCAAAAATTATTAGTTGGAGGAAGACAACACTTTGCATTCAGATTATATGTTTACCAGGCAGGAAACTGAGAAAATATATACAGCGTGAGCACATAATAATCAAATTTTACTTATTTTTACGTCAACTGAGAAATAGATAGAAGTAATAATTTTCACATAGGTCATGCTTTACACTGGTCGAAGATGGGGCCCAATAGATACAGAGTAATGCCGTAAAAGGGTCAAAATGCTAGCCATTAGGTTCGCAAAACTCTAATCCCAGGGTTGGGTTTCTTCGCAGTTGAACATTTACAATTGTATGATAATTGCACGAGTATGGTAAATGCTTTTTAATAAAATTTCAACCTCAAATAATTATAGCGAAACAACACAGAATTTTTCGTTCAATTTTACTTTTAATCCGAGCACGCAGTTGATAATTACGTCACAGGTATATAACAATGAAAATATATAGAACTTCGTAACTAAGCAAACCCGTTTATCGGTAACCAGGGACGCTGTTTGCCCCCCCCCCCCCCCCGATACTGGAAACTGCCCAAAATGCACCTTTTCTTCCACTGAGCAGTCGTCTGCTCGCTGGAACCACTGGAACCACTTTGGAATGTGCCGGAATCTCCCAGGACTGCGAAGCTTGGGTAGCCCGCCTTGATGCTTGTCTGCCTTCGCTGGTATTCTCAATGTCGCTGATGTTCGTTGTATCTGCTCTCAGGCTTCGTTTGCTGCTCCAAATCGTGTCTGTGTGTCGAAGTCCGGAGTTTTGCTGCTCCAATCTCAATTATAACTGATTACCGGAAACACTGCACATACACAAACTAGCCCCCGCCCGTCTGGATAACAATAATACAACCAGTTGGAACTAAAAAGGACTTTAATTACACGAAGATTTACTACGATTTTTTTGGAAGGCAGCGCACAATTTTCCACGTGGCTTCGCGTGGACGAGCTTCTTGTTCACAAACGTTGCTTAGTAACCTACTACATTCTATTATTTGTTAGTACACATACTTGATCTTATAAATTAAATGTTTGTTGTGTCGAATTGTTGCGGTAACCTCACATTTGTTTGTGGTAATTTTCACTTTTCTGGTTTTATTAAGCACTGTTACTCTTAAATTGCTAACGTTACAGGTTGCCTTATGCGTTTAGGCATGTTACATAATTTATTCAGTGTATCATTACCCGTAACTGGATTGACCACCAGCCTAACATATCGCTGTGAATACAAACTAACTACACTTCTTCTCTGTGACGCTTCGCCACCGTTTTTACTCACACAATCTGATTAGCATGTCTTACGTTACTTCAAATACGTAATATATGAGCATTTCCCAAAATTATTGTGGCATTATCGTACCTAAAATCACATGGGACGATAATTTTATCGATACATTTTTCGAAAGCACTATTTTGCCTAGAAAGATTACGAGTGTAAAATGGTCTCTTTATCTTTGAAAATAAAGAGGACAATTTAGACGAGTAATCTTGCTTAAGGCAAAAAGTGCTTAAGAACAAATTTATCAAGAAAAAATTACGTTGGGTGTGGTTTTTGTTGAGATTATTTCCTTCATGTCCATAATAATGCGTAATCACTATGGTTTCTGTCAGTTTAATAATGACTAAAATTCAAACGTCAAAATTTAACCGCGGTTAAATTTATGTCAAAATTTAATCGCTTGTGCATAATTTTAACATGATTATTAAAGGTGCTTCACCAACTGAATTTTATCTATTTATTCAGGAGATAATCACTCCGAACATCCCGCGTGCATGTAAACTACCCTGAATAAATTTTGACGATTTTCTGTCAGAATGTTTTGCTCTGAAGAAATATATCTCGTAAATTTTCCGCTTCAAAATCCCTCGTGCTGCGCACTCGGGATTCTTGTTGAGCGGCAAATTTACTTGACAAATTTCTTAGCAAAACATTCTGACAGAAAACGTCAAAATTTAATCGGCTATTTTAATGCACTTGGGATATTACTGTTGAATATTTCACGAATAAGATACAACTACAAGTTTCTTTATTTACATTCACTTTTTAAATGACAATAACTTAACAAGGATTATAACATATAACATAATTATTACACAATGCCATGTAATACCTACATTACTTACTTATTTTAAAAAAAACGGGAATATTGCTGAAATAGTATTAATTTGCGTTAAATGTTTGGCAATTTATCATACAATTTTGAAATATAATTGTAGGTTTTGTATTTTCATTACTTG
The DNA here is from genome assembly GCA_940337035.1 of Agriotes lineatus. Lineage (NCBI taxonomy): Eukaryota > Metazoa > Arthropoda > Insecta > Coleoptera > Elateridae > Agriotes > Agriotes lineatus. Next base: position 28,388,055 of record OW679199.1, read on the forward strand.
TTGATGCCGTCGTTGTTGTTTCTTGTACTATAGTAGTCTTTGTTGCACGTAACTCACTGACTAGCTGCAAGTGGTGTTCGTCGTCCATTAGTAAGTAGGGCCTTATTGATGAGACACTAGAACGTCCTGTTAATTGGATTAATTGCTGTTCACCTACACCTTTCTTGGCCAGTTGAGAAACTGCCGACGATCTAAAAATTAAAATACTTCGTCAGTAATTATATATTGGTAAAAAATACGACATGCACTACCTTTTTGAGTGGTTCGGAATCTTTCTATTTGTAATATCTAGTCCATTTTTTTCCGAAGCCGTTTTCGTCCGTTTTGATATTTAATTTTTTCCTACAATAATATTTTTATACCAATATTAATTTTTGTAGTCTAAGTTGGGAGTAAAGAACATTCTATTTGTAGTTATATTGGATGCTCTTTTTTCCATTAACTTCTTAAACAATCTAACTGGACATTTTCCTGGGTGGTTAACGTTTGCGGTTAGCCATTTATTTTGAGAGCACTCTTTGTCCCCTCAGTGGCATGTTTTCCTAAATAACGAGTTATAAATAATCCGATTAGAACAACTCCCATAATTTCTTCTCTCCTTTTGAAAAAACCATGTCATACAATTCGTCGCTTCCCCTCCTCGCCAGGCAATCTCGTATGAAACAACATGGTAAAATTTTTGTTGGAGACCGTCACAAGAATCTACGAGTATTATTTGGTTAAGCTTCTCCATTCTTACAGCATTTTTCCTTAAAGCACTTTTAGCATCACGGGCTTTTTTAAACTCGATATCTTCAAAGGGGTTGAATTTCACACCGTGTTCTTCAAAGTATTTTCTTTGGAGCATTTTCGCAAGAGTGTTTCAAATAGTTTTTACACTATATTCTTTATAATCTTCACCATTCGTTTTTTATTCATACTAAAAGCAAAATCACATAAAATATTGACTAATTCAGTCACTGGTCGATATCGTTTCTCGGAACCTATTTGCTATTCTTCGTCTAATTAAATTATAAATTAGTTATCAATTACGTTTTTAAATGTATCAATGTTTAATCCTGAGAATATAATTCGTTAAATTTTGAGACAATCATCATCTCTTAAATTTAAGACGTTGGCTAATAGCACCTTCTACCATACTGACAATATAGCGACTAGCGACTTTCGATTTGGTACGAACTAACTTGGTTTTGTTTCAGGTGTAAAATGAACTAATTTTTGAAATGTCGCCTGATTTTTTCAGGTTAAGTCGTGCGTTTTATGAATAACTAGCTACAAAAAGTGTATTTCGGACAAACATTGATCATTAGCATTGATACTGAGGTAATAAAATAGTATTACGCTCCCTCTACCATATATTTGAAATCATTATATTCTCTTCCTAGATATAATTCGTAGTATGCTTAATCTGTAGTGATTAATAAAGTACCAATTCTGTTCATATTTTATTTCCATTTAAATAACATTTAGTTAATACTACTGAAGGAGCCAGAATTGCCATCTAAATATCTACCTAGCATGAAACCGAGAAAATGTCGAACAAATATATACAGTAGGGTGGTTCTAAATTTGCAACCTCAGAATTTTGTTAGTCGCACCCTCTAAAATCGTTCCAATGCCAAAAAAAAACTAACCCATAAAAATTTTGAGCCCAATCGAACAATATTAACACGTGCCACCGAGCCTCGGAAGTTTCCGAATTGCAGATTTTAATTGAATTCACTGGTTATCAATTAATATCTGACGAACCGGAAGTGCTATCGAAATTTTGATAATAACATAAATAAAAGGAAATTTAATTTTCTACAATTTTTGTTATATGCAATTTCTCCGTAAACCTACTGGATGTTAAAAAAAATGTGTAAAGTACCTATTAGAAAAACGTAATAATTCGAGATTTTTTTTCTTTCATTTTTAATTTGAAAACGTATATGTATTGCAATTTTGAAGTAAATTGCAATCCATTATTCAATTTTAGACTAATTTTGATGATACAAGTAAATAGCTCTTATAATTTATAAATGTTTGAAATTGAGTAATAACAATTTTTTACCTATTTTAAGCATATTGAAATATTTTGGGAATCAGTTATTTAAAAAAAGCAGACTCGAACTGTCGAACACAGTTTATTTGTTTGTCAATACAAACCAGATGTTTAGAGGGAGAGTATACCATCAGATGTGGTTTACTGTAGTGGCGTCACTAGCATGTCATTTGTTTTTCGGACCATTCAACCAGAAAGAGAGATCCGAAAAACAAATGACATGCTAGAGACGCCACTGGTTTGCTGAAATCTGGAACCCTTGTTCTGTTACGCTAGTTGAAAGCATTGCGAAAGGTGAACGGTATTACTTGTGTTGCGTGTTTAAATATTTTGAACTAAACTAAATTTCAAATAAGCATGCAGTATTTGGAACTAAGTAGTAATCATAACCACATCCGTGATTGGTCAAACCAAAGACATCATTACAACCATCTGACAATAAGATATTTTTTCAAAATTATCAATTTGACATTCGGTATAAATCCTAAAAATATAAAAGGAAAACCGATAAATAGTAGATAAAAGAAGCTGGCCTACAATGTTTATTTGAATTATATAGGACGAAATTATTGTAAAACACGAGCAATCACACAAACTTATACTTCCCTTGTGTAAAACGGAGTTTGAGTTCAGAGTGCCATCTACTGCACTCTTATTTGAAATTTAGTATAGTGTCGTGCGTATTTTAAAATTATAAAGCATAAAATGGCCTCAACGTCAAAGCTTCTTCATGAAAAATACTAAATAATTTTATTAGGAAATGATGCACATCAATTTATTGGTATTAAGTTGCCCACAAAGAAACAAGTTTTACGTACAAGTGCTTTTTTAATATGCGTATAGTTAAAATGAATTTACATAAAAGTGCAAAATTAATTCTTCAAGGAATAGTGTTTTGGTAAAAAGCACGGATTCCAGCTAAGGAAAAACATTATTCTGTACAAAATCTGGAATCATTACCTATATCTGAATGAAGGAGTCTGGAAAAACAAGGAAATAAAAGAACAAATTAGGAAGGAACAACAATTTGTTGAAAAATTTGATGACCTATTCGATATCGCACATGCGAACGCATTAGAATTAATAGATGTAGAAGAAGATAAACAGTTCTTGCTTCTTCAAAAAGGGCGACCAGGTAGTATGCTTGGTGTTGGTTGATATCAGGTTACATCAACAAGAGAAGAGAACTGAATAACGACTGGAAAGAGAAGATATAAGGAGAAAACGAAGAGATGGAAAATGTAAGTATATGTAATGGTTTACTTCAGGTTACAAATGATATTTCGGCAAGAATGATTAAACTGATCGAAGAATATAATAGCTTAATTACCAAAAAAGAGGACCAAAAGCAGTACTTGCTACAAGTTGTTAGTGATTGTCGGCGTCAATATCCGGATTCCAGTAAAGCTTCTTTAGCAACAAAAAAGTAACTATTGTGATATGTACTTCTTATTTTACATATAGGTAACTTGCTATATTTGTTTTATTCTTAAGTTTCTAAATATAATTCTTTAAATTTATGTAACTTCAGTAATTATTTAATATTGTTCGTTTTATTTAGTATATTTGCTCAACTCTATTATATTTTTAATTATGTATTAATATAAAAAAACAATTTTTCAACAATTTTTACCTTTTTCTAATATTTAAAGCATATTTTTTGAAATTCCAACAAGTTTACGAAGAAATTGCATGTAACTAAATTTGTAGCAAATTAAATTTCCTTTTATTTATGTCATTACCAAAATTTCGATACGACTTACTGTTCGCGAGATATTAATTGATAATAAGTGAATTAAGTTAAAATCTGCAATTTGGAAACTTCCGGGGCTCGGTGGCACGTGTTAGTAATATTCGATTGGGCTCAAATTTTGTATTTTGTTTTTATAGCATTGGAACGACTTCAGGAGGTGCGACCAAAAAAAATCGAAAAAGTTTTGTCCACCAAGTATAACGTAGAACCACGCTAATATACAGGGTCAGCACCTTAAATTATACAATGTTATTTACTTTTGGATTAACTGAGAAATATATAAAAGTAATAATTTGCACATAGATCAGGCTTTACACAAATGGGGCCCAACAGATACATAGTAATGTCGTAATAGAGTCAAAAAGTTAGAACAAGCCCGTATTCTTAAATACAGCGCATCGCCAAGCCGGGAGAACTCTTCGATGGCCCGATGGATCAGATGCCGGATTTAAATTTGTGTTCGCAGGCGCTGTAGTTCGAATCCCACCACAGGTAAGTTTTTTTTATATGAAATTGATTTAATTTGCATTGCCAAGTTTTTTCTTTTATTGTTTCAGTATTATTACGAACGTGAAGATATGTTTAACCATATTTTCCTTCGATTTTTAGACGTCCACTTGCATAAGAAGTTCTGGGTAAAGCACTTTACAGATTTTTTAAAGAAATGATAGCGGCCGTAACACTTTACACGAATATTTTTTCTATTTACAGCCATATAAAATTCATCATGGTAGGTATTAATTACATTATGCACTTTGTTTGAATTGTAACAATTACGCAGCCTGTGATAAGAAATTGAATTGAAATTAATAAAAATAAATTACTATCGCAAATAAAATTTGATGTTCCTTTTCAAGCTGTCAGGAATCTGCCGATATATTTAATAATTTATTTTTTCCTATTATGGTATTATGACCATAACTCCTTAGCAACGAGTTGCGTTAAGATGAATTTAACAGCACTAGTGTTGTTAAGAAAAATAACAAAACGATACTTTATTAACATTTCATCACATGTTGACAGCACTGAGGTGTATTGACAGTCTATGTCAAATTCGATGTTACTAGGTTAGGTTTTGTTTGTTATTTGACACAAACTGAAGCAAAACTTAACCTGAAAATCTCCAATTTAACGTAACCTGACAGTGCTACCAACAATACCGTATTGAGTATTTATCTTACTAGTGATACCACCACTCGCTGTTGTAAGTGTCATTAATAACCATTTTTCCTATTTTTTAAAAAGATTAGTATTTTAGGATAAAATAAACCGTGCTACGATATACGTAACGTTATCTGCTTTCTACATTACTCGAGAGTTTTAAAGAACTCGCTCCTAACGTCGCTCGTTCATTCAAACTATTCTCTCGTAATGTAAAAAGCTTGATAAAGTTACTGGCATCGTAAATTACTATTGAATTAGGCCCGATCATTTATTGTTAGGAGGGGAGATTTTTATGTAGTCTACTTAGGCATAACAAAAGAGACCGCCAGCAACGAAACAAAATATTTTTCAACATCTATAAATTTATTCCAATCTCTGTCTTCGTAATTGTTTTTTCAACTTAAGGGAAAGATGATAATCGGGAGCTAGATCTGGACTATAGGGTGGATGCCTCAACTCTGATAACTACGTTCTTTGATAACTTGTCGAACTTTTTATGCCTTTCTCATTCACTCTGCAGTTGTCATGAAGCAGTAGTGTTTTTTCAGTAAATTTTAAGGTCTTTTCATTCTGAGGAAAGCTTTAAGATTTCTAGGGCCGGTTGCAGAAAGCAATGTTAAGTCTGGTGTTAGCTAACGCGACGTCAAAGTGAACAAAAACGCATCAAATCTCAAATGCTTATGGTAACTAATACATTAGTAAACAAAATTTGATGCGATTTTGTTCACTTTGACGCGATGTTAGCTAACACCAGACTTAACATTGCTTTCTGCAACCGGCCCTTAATGGTCTCTTTATAAACATCACCGATAATTGTATTCCTTCTTCCAAAATCCCTTAGCAGTTCCAGAAAACCGTTGCCATCAATTTCCCAGCTGAACACTGCGCTCTTGCCTTTTCTGGTGGTGGAGACCCTTTATGCACCCACTGCATGGACTCTTGTTTCGTTGGAAGGTCCCAGTGATTTACCCAGGTTTCTACTCCCGTGATAATTTTCGAAAATTATTCGCGGTCTTGTTTTAAAGCATTCAAATTTTCCTGGCAAATTTCGTGCCTGATAGTTTGTTCTGGTATGAATAGCCTGAGAATTCATCTTGCTGACACTTTGCTCATCCCTACATCTTCATGTAAGATTTTCAAAAATTTCGTCTCTGATACCTGAATATCCCTAGCAATAACCGAAACCTTTATTCTTCGATCTGTCAATACCAAACTTTCAATTTCCTTGATAGTTTCTTGTGTCTTTGCCTCAAGAGGTCTACCAGCTCTTGGATCATTTTCAACAGATTCCCGACTCTAACGAAACTGTTTCGACCAGAATTTTACTTGGTAATATGTTTTCACCATACACAGCAATAATTGGTTAATGAATAATTTTTGGGCCATTTTCCTCTTTAGTCAAACATTTTACAACGCACCTGTGTTTCACTCATTTTTAGTTTTCAAACTGCTGCCAAAACTACAAATATTTTTCAATTTCAATACCGCTAAGTCAAAATACCAACAAAAGTTGACACTACTTGACGCTTAAAAATCGTTGTCATTTGTCAGTGTTTTCATGGGTAGGTAGATTACATAAAACTCTCCCTTCGTACATTCAATATAATGAGTAAAAGATCTTCTTCTTTGCTTTTTCCTTTTACCCTTCCAGAACGTAGGATCCTCTATTAATTTTCGAAACTGGGTACGATCGGTAGCCAATCTTTTCATTTCTCTTAGGTCTTTGTTTCTTCGCCCTACATTTTTTTCCAAGTTTTTCTCCCTCCTACTACGTTTTCCTCCCAGTCTTGCTTCTAGCGCACTTCTGCGGTTTCTATTCTAACTGATTCTCACTACTTCATGGATTAATGGTTTCATACCCATTTCTTTCTTGGTAACTATGTTTCCAATGCAACCTCTTTTAGTCTTGTTCATCAAACTCGAATATTTCTTCTCTTCCGCAGTTATTTTGTTTCTATATTCTTGAATTACTCAGTTCTCAGATTCTTGCAATAAAGTTGCTACATAATATACAGGGTGTGTTTAATCGGTCATACAAAAAGTGCACTTCCATATTCGATACCTATTTTTTGTATCTTTTGTATTTTTTCGGTGAAATCCTTTCAAAGCTTACAAACACTTACAAAGAGGATAGTTGTCTCAGCAGTATTGGTCAAATTAAAGTGCGAATCGTTTTATATCATTCAACCAATTCGTTCTTTTTATTGATTGTATTCTTTCGATTTCCAACAGAGAAAGGGATGTCAACAACACCGAAGACTGTAAAGGGCAATACAATTTTATTTAGCATGCCAGTGCATATGAACATCATACATACCTACTATCTGTATCGTCGCTAATTTTATAAACCTTAAATTGGTCATATTTTGAAAGATAGTGTAGGTTTTCGATTAATTCTTAGGCGTAGAATATCGTAGACCACTTTTTGTACGACTGATTAGATACACCTTGCATATTGCTATAGTTACGACAAATTTTCTAAAGGTTTTATGCAATACAAGAAATTACTAAGGACCGACAAGATAAGCAAAATTTTTTAGACATAAAAGACTCTTATATTTAACAATAGTAGTAGACACACAATTAGTATAAGGCAACACTCACGACTATGGCAATACAGAACAGTGTTGATATTTTTTTAAACTATCCTATCTTAGATATGCTTTCAGCTTTGTTTCAAAGGTTTTAAGTTTGTGAAGTGGTTTTTCCAGGAATCAACCTTACTAAAGTGGGACGTAAACACCTTAGCAACTCATACCTTTAATTTACTGTATAAAGGAAATCAGTTTACTTTAAACGATATCACTAAGAATGCGAGGTTCATGTCAACAACAAATAGTTAACATTACAATTGTGCACGTGATAACGCAAAGGAGTATATTTACGACCTATAATGAAACATACAGTAGCATTGAAATCTGATACTGCAAAAACAAAACAAATATTGAAAACGTTGAGAATAATGGTTTAAGTAAGTTAGCGCAATCATGTAAGAAGTGATGAAAATTGAAAAAGATGCCAAGTAAAAGAAATAAATGAATGGATAGCAAGAAGAAGAACATAGAGAAGAGCTGGATGGTAAAAATTATGCGGGATTCGTCTCGAAAGGGAAAAAGATTACCGAGGCGACCTCGGAAGAGATAGAAGGATTTACAGGAGTAAACATGCTTTTAGCCCAAATCTAATAAAACGACGAAGAACAAGAAAATGAAGAAGATTAGCTGTTGGGGCTAGCTCGTTACTTGTAGCCCTGCTAATGCTCCGTACACTTTGTTTATGCATCGTATAAAACTTGTTTTGTCTATACGTGCCAAGTACAAAGCTTGGTAAGCATAATTCTGCAGCTATACCATATATACCGACTGCCTTTTCTGGTTTAACTTGTTTTAAAGCTCCCTCTACCTCTTCCATCTCAATGTTCATCTTCTTCTCTTCTTCTAATACTACTACCTTTCTTCTCTTGTTATTAAGGTCTTATTTTCTTCAAGATTCTAGGATGTTTTCTTTTTCTGTATCTATGTTCTGTTAATTACCCCTTTTGTGGCGTACTTGTCTTCCATACTTTTTCTTACTTTTTTATTGTTTTCTAGGGTTATTCTCGTTGAATTTCGTCTCAAGTTATCTACTGAGATCTTCTTTTGGCCTTCTGATAGCTACTTGGCTTATTTTTTCTAGTTTTATACAGTTTTTTGTTCTCTGTTTTACTTTGATTGTTATTTCCACAATTTATTATGGTTCCCTACCTTTGCTCTGACTTCTTCACTCCAGAAGTTGATTGTCTATTATTTATCCTTTACTGTTACTCTTTTACAACTATAATATTTAGTATATTCTAATTTGTTTCGATGCTCTAAGCTTGTTTTTCTCTGACATCTTTAATTCTCCGCGTTGTAGGGCCTCGATTATTCTGGTCTGATGCATTTCTGCTGCTTTGCCATTTGCAACTCATTGCTATCTACTCTTGCATTTTCTTGGTTTCCTGGGTTTCTGCTAACAGAATCTCGTGTCTTTTATATGCACTCTATGCTTCGTATTAGTTTCGATACCCATTATTACCTTTATTTTCCATTGCCTTATTATTTTCTGTTTATATAATACAACGTATGTAAAGCAGTCCAAAACGCACTGGGGCTCAAAGAGCGGGCGTAATGATAAACTCCGCCCATTATGTCCTCTCATAATATGCGGGAGTAATAATTACGCGCGTTCTTTACGCCCACTCGTTGCGCTCTACGGTGCTATGAACAGCTTTTCAAGCTTTTCAAGCCTTCTATCGTATTTATGTATTTGAAATGGAAAGTAAAACGTTGTATGTATCACGGGAGAATCTTGGTGTTTATATTCCTCGGGCATAAACATCTTCATAACGCCGTAGGTACGTAAATAGCTATTACGTCCAGTATAATGTAGCAGTATATACGCATACATGGCATTATGAACGTAGATAATCTGCATTAAGTTAGACGGAATATGCAGCCAACAAATAAAAAGATTTTTAAACAAGATATAAGTAAAAGGATGATAAAGATGGTTTATTAATATAATTTTCTTTTCTTAAAGTAATGGAATTCGTGAAATAATGATATGGACATTGTGAAAACCTGACAACTGTAAAAGAACAGAATTTTTGTAACAGTAATTCATTAAAAGAGAGCTAGATTAGAGTTTTCAGAAGCCATTTAAGTAGATATTAATTATCACTGAAAAATATATCCCCTAAAAGGCGCCTTGCATCAAAAACGTAAACATTATGTGAACATATTAGTTTTCCATAAATAATAAAAAAATCTAAAGAAGTAATTAACATTTTATATTATTTTTAATTAGATTTTTAAATTCTTCACATAATTTTTTTTTTATTTTGAAATTAGGTTTTGTATGTGAAATTTTGAAAAATATTAAAAAACTTAAAAATTATATTTTAGCTAAAGTTAAAGAAAAATACGTGTTTTCTCGCCTTGAGGTTATTCAGTTAACTTAAACTAACATACTTCAATCTCATTGAAATCTTACTTAATTTTCGAAAAATAGCACTTTTTGGATTTTGACAATTTCTAAAAACGCCCTTTTCTAAATTAGTTAAAATCAATCAGTATATATGATAGGGGCTAAATAGGACTTTAGACAAGCACAAATTATTGCCGTAAAAAGTTTTTTTAAAAGTCAAAAATAATTTGTTTTCCATATGATGCCAATTTTTTGGAGGTCACTGTAGATTTACATAAACGCAGACATTTTATAGAAATGAGCAACGAAATGTAGATACTGCGTGTAACACGATCATGAAACACCCCCACTTGATGCATCGTGTGTACGTTGGGAACCGCACTTTTTGGCATAAATATTTTTTCCACTTAAAGTCGAATAATATATCGAATAACAGGAGATTATTGCTTTTTTGTGTTACACATAACTTTTTAAATCCAAAGAGACCACTTACGTGATATTTCAAATGTCTAATTTATTTAAAATTTTATTTTCTTTTAATTTAAGTATGTCATGACTTTAATACAATCGCATTGAAGACAAATCGAAATTCCGCCAAAAATATTAAATTATGTTAGCTTCTGAAAATGTTAAGCCAACATACACGTTTGACAAGCTAAATATTTAATTTTTTGTAGGGCCACCTTAGTTTCTTATTATTATTATTTAAGTGGAACAAAATTAAACATTGACATTTTTTAGTTACTCTAATTTCGGTTTTATCGGTCCGAGTTTCAAAGTGAGCATACCGACAAATTCCTTATCAGTAAAAGTGTAGAATGGTACCTCGGTACCGATATAGCTCCATTAAAAACAGTTTCGTCCCAGAAACCAACGTTGTTTACTCATAAATCATATAAGTTGATGGGAATAAATCAGAATCAGAAAAAGTTTAACATTTTAAATACCAGTTATGTGGTACAATTGGATTTTATAAAATTATGTAGAATTCAAAAACAATTACAGTTGTAATTTGATATTAAGGAAGACGTAATTGAATGCGTAAGAACCAGTCAGAGAAAAGAAGGAAAATTATGTATTAAAACTAGGAAATATAACAATTATAACAATTGAAGTCATTCGATTAACTATTTGTGATACAAGAGGCAAATTGATATCTTCTTCCTAGAGATGCTATTTGTTACATAAACCGAATGTGAGGAAGATAAAGCACACAACAATAGTGTTAAATGGTTAAATGGAATAGAACATCTTTTTCCATTTAACCCTTGCAGTATTTTTCGTTAAAATGCTAGTTTCGTATAATAAATTTTTTAATAGAGCTTGTCTCAAAGTAGTAACTAGAATGCGAAATGCATTACCAGTTCTCGTTAACTGATTTAGTTGCTTGCTGCAACTAAAAGTAGTTTTAGCAGTAACATAAGAATTCACAGAAAGTTGTTGTTTACAGATAAATACGCAACAAGCATTTGGAGGTGTAGCAACCCTGAACAATATGTCATATAAATGTCATTAATTAACACTGCACGTTAGAAAGGATCAACCTCCAAATCCAGACTGCCCACTACTTGTTTTTTAGTTTTGCGTGCAAAAAAAGCGTCGGTTCGCATGTACCGAAATTCATACGAATTTTCAAATGTACCATTCAAAGTAACTCCTCTTGCCATTGTTTACTCATTTACAATAACATTGCAAAAAATCAGATCTCCGCGGTGACACCAGCCGCAAGTCAGTGCTGTCTCGCGGTCGGTGTGTCCTTACTTCCTGGAGTATCGGCCGGAATTCACAAAGTGTAGCAGTTCGAAGGCCGGCTGGAAAGACTGACCAGCCTCCTGACGTCACGGCGGTCCTCCCTATAAAATTTCGAGGGTGTCTGCAGATCAGCATCAGTCTTTTCTCACAGACAGAACAACACAGACCTACTTCAAAATGTTCAAGCTGGTGGTGTTGTCCGCTCTCGTAGCCGCCGTTGCCGCTACCCCAGGTTTCCTCCATGGTGCTCACCATCTCGGCTACTCCGCCGCTGTAGCCGCCCCCATCGCTCACGCTGCTGTGGTCGCCCCCGCCGCCGTTAGCCACGTCGCCAGGACCGATGTCATCCACAGGCCCGTCGTTGCCACCGCTGCCATCGCCGCACCCGTTGCCCACGCCGCCATCGCCGCCCCCGCTGTAGGTCTCGGCTACGCTGGCCATTTGGGCTACGCCGGTGCCGGCCATTTGGGTTACGGCTACGGCCATTTGGGAGCCGCCAGCATTGGTCATTTGGGTTACGGTTTGGGATACGGACACCATCTCAAGGCCGCTCATTATTTCTAGATTTGACTGATCCCCCAACCCTTCTGTACTTGTAGTATTTATAAATTGTACAGTTGTAAATCTGGATAAAAATAAAGGCGATTAGCTCAATTCCGTTGTTTTTTAACATCAAAACATCGTTAGGAGGTATATAGGAACCCTTCTTAATTTAACTAAAGCGATATTGAATACTTGGTTTAAAGTTGCCCCATATACTCGCATGTATAGCATTGACAGCCTCATTTAAAAATCTGTATATTGTAATAGCCTCTCCGTTTAAATAATATGAGGTTTTAAATATAAAATAATTATGGCAAGGGATACTACACTTTACAAAATGTATTAGATTTAATTACGAACCTGTCTGTCGCACTCAGGGCAAATTAAAGAAGTGTAATAATAATTACCACTAATAAATGGTTTATTGCTCATTCCTAATTTCATATATTTGCAATAAATTCGAGCATAGCTCCAGTGAACATGAAACAAACTTAACTCAGGGTGTCGTTTCATAAAATTAAGGAAAACTCTATATGGCAACTAACTCGTTGTATGTCAATGTAACTCCCGTATTAGGGCAAATGCACCACTCCCATCTGACGTTCAGATAACCTATAATTTTGGCTGCTACAACAAAATCATCTGCTGTCCCAAGCAACAGCGTAAAATTGAATTTTGGACACCAAAATGGCAAGCAAGCATCAGGTAAATACGATTAATACTGTGATGTAGCAACTGCTAAGTTTGTTTTGTTTCTAGTGTGACGTCTAAACCCACGCGCGAGCGTTTTTTGTTCAGCATCTGGCCAAAACGGAAAAATTCCGCGTCATCTTGCACTTTCAAAGGACGCTATCTAAATCTCTCGAAGCTGGACGGACCGGGACAACTGAAACCTGGAGCTACACCTCCGAGACAGTCTTAACTTGACGAGATCCAAAACTAATGGACTTACTCCAACGATTTTCCTGGGAAATTACCTTGAAAAGCGTTGCTTCGTAGGCGGAATACGTTGTCTGGAGACGCTTTGTCCATGGTAACTCTCGTGGTTGCATCCTGCTCCGAAACAATGCATACAGTTACTCAGGAGGAACGGCTCCACATGCTGGACACAAAATTCTTGCTGGCCGATGCTGCTCCGTTATGGAAATGAGCCCTCGAAGTTACTCGCACTTGGACGAATATTGCTGCTGGCTAAACTGCTACTCTCGGACCCCTTAACACTTGGAAAACTACACCCAAAGATGCCCTACACACTGGCGAATAACTTTACACACAACTGGTATTAAAAAAGACTTTTTATTTATAATTTTAAGCAATAAAACTTGGAGCTCAGTCTGACCCCAACACAAATTTTACACGCTTGTTTGGTAATTATTAACTAAAGACTGTCATGTAACATGTCACTACAAGAAATTAGGATTGATAACATGTTTGACCTTATGGACTACAGTTTTGATGTCATGTTTCTGCCTAACTACTAAAATTGTATTTTTCTTGGAATAAATGCTACTACACTTTGCACTGCTTTTAAATAACTTTTGGTTATAATGCACTGATACACTTGGAGTTGCTTCAGCGTCCCACTAATTGTCTTTCGATCGGTTGGCTTCCATTTTTCATTGCTCAATTGCAATTATTATTTTGCTAGCACTGTTTTGTTTACCTTTCAGCTAATTTACCCTTTGCTAGCCGAAAAACGTTTAGTACATAACGCTCATATACCTTCTGTACTTAACAAATCATTCTGTATCATCTTAATCACATTATGTTTGACGTAACTAACCTCAAATCCATCAGTTATAACTTAAATTGCATTGGCCCTTCCGAAACCTGCTTTATTTCATACTTTTATCTCCCAAACTATTAGTTATTGCTGCTCACATCAAGTGCATTGATTAATGTAAAGTACTGATTATCTTGCAGTAAATATAATATTCAATTCTGTGCTCATTTTGACCTTATTCATTTAATTAATTAGGCAATTAGATTTGCTATGGGCAGTAAACCATTACTATATATCCAGACTTAATAATACAACGATTGCTAAGAAGATCTAGAAGAGCTGATTCCTTTGTTTCACTTTTCCACATAATCTCGTGTAAGGTTAAATATTTCTTTCAAAGATATTCCACGTTTTCTATGGCCTCTTAGAAATAAGATTAAGGATTCCCCTTCTTCAAACTACTGCTTTACCACACATTATGAGGTCATTGTTTGAAAAAAACTTTTTCAACGAAAGTTTTCTTTTTAACTTGGAAAATCAAGTCTGACGAATAGAGACAGTCTTATCAATAAAAGACTTGAGGTTAGGCGCGCTATCATGGTGGAACATTGTGCAATTACTCAACTTTCCAGTTTGGCAACCAAGCTGGCATAATGGGTACCGAGTTAGTAACTTTCTGTACAAACTCAACAAAATTACCATGAATTTTAGCCTCCGGATCACAATAATAAACCTGGACGCATCTATAGTAACAAATCTTGCAAGAAAGTTATTTATCTACGTTGCCTTGCTATAATAAAAATGCTACAAACAAAGTAATTATGCTTTTAATGCTGGCAACCATAGGTGGTTCGCTCCATATACATATCGAACTGTCAATAGCCGCCTTTAGTGCACCGCACAAATGTTATCAACTGCCACGAAATACCCTATATTTTGAAATTTAACTTTTTTTTGTTTAAAAAGAGTGGCAAAGTAGATAAAATACTGTATGATACCATGTTTATAAAGCATTTTGTTTCACTTACTCCTTTAATGTGCTCCTCGCTGCATTCGTCGTACCCCAAACTAGTGCGTTCTACAAAATGCTGTACCAACTATAAGCAACCTACCTTTAGAAGGCTCACATAACTCTGACTAGCTCAATTCTCGGTTGCGATACGGGTATAATAAAGGTGGAATTTTTGTTTACTTAACTTTCGCATAAAGGTTTTAGGCTCACACTAAGAAAAAAGTATTGGGCGCCAACAATTTTATTACATTGTAATTTATAAATAATATATACATATACGTCTTATTATATCCAATCTTGCATTTTATGATTATTATCTAGTTACGATGCCAATTTTAAATGTCACTTTATACGGAACTATTGGATTGAAGTTATATTAGATTAGGGATCAAGTTATTCACTCAAATATAGATTTTACTCAAAAGGGTTTTCTTTTCTTTTTAAAATTCTGTGCGCATAGGTGAGCTAAATTAAAGAGCTCTTTATATTCTTTTAACCTATTTTTGATCGCAAATATTGAGATGGTATGAGGCCCACGACTTGGCTCTGTTTGCAGTGCAAGATAATTGACCGTTTCAATAAGCATAGAGTTGGGATGTTTTATCTAATTGCAAATTGAAAAACTAAAGTAAAACAGTAAATGCACTGATAATGAGATGCGAGAAAGGTTAAATTAGTTGGAGAGAGGTACTCAAAGGAAAAGCAAATTTCAAAGGGTTTAGATTGGCTTGCGACTAAATTAATATAATTCGAATAAGGTTTGTGCACATGTAAAGCCAGACTAATTTATAAAATGTATTTAACACAAAAGGGTTGTTGGCTGCATTATAAAAGTAGCGTAGTTTGTTAAGTCAAAGCAAAAGATAGTGAAATTAGTAAGCAAAGTAGAAAGGTAAATTAAGCCGGATAATATAATATAAATATTGCAAAAGAGCAATTCTAAAAGGCAACAGAAGAGAAAAGATAATGACGCAAACATGGTGAACTCAAAAAATCAGTGCATCTAAAAATAAAGTGTAATAGTGCAAAGCAGAGCAATGACAAAATAAAAAATGAAAACGTTTGTGAGCGCAGCTCTACCGAACGATTTAGTTATAAGATTAAAGACAATAATTTAGTTTTAAGAAAATTGTAAATATAACTTAAGTCCTCAAATTTACTTCCATTTGTAACCTTTCTTTACCAAAATTAATTCTATTTAACATAAGAGAATCATAGTAATCTAGCAACCTGATGCTGTTTTGTTGAAAAAACGAGGAGAACAATTGAGTTAATTTTTATGTGAGGTTTGTTAGATTTGTCCTCCACTTTTAAATACATTTTATACCATTAAACGAGCATATTGCCAAGAACAAAAAATTGCCTTTTATTGTTCCCATCTTAGAGTACATCTGACAGTGTTTGTGAAGGTTTCCGCAGCACTAAAATATAAAATTCTATAATCGCTTCTCCGAGGACATCGGCTGCCGTTCAGCTGGGGTTTCCGATAATCGTTCCCGACAAAAGTAAGAATCGAGAGCCAGAGGCCGGCACTGAATTACGTCGGAGAGGACTGCAAGAACGTCACGAACAGCATCTGCAGCGAGGGGGCCGTCTCCAGCAGAATATCCGAGCAGCATTCACAACGGGCAGCAAACGCAAACTAGGTAGGATAGAGCCTGAAAATTTAAGTGTTGAGTGTCGGAAACACATGGAAATCCGAGGCCAAACCTTTTCGAAGTGGATTATCATTTTCCCGAAGCCCCATTTGCTTCGGTTTTTTTCCAAAAATAGAGTAGCGTCGGTGGAGTGTGCGAATTCGGCTGAGAACCCAAGCGAACAAAGGCGTCCCTGGTACGTCACGAAACAACCAACGCGAGGTGTTCCTACGTCATCACTGAAACAAGACAGTGCTAATTGTTGTAAGCGCGATAATTTGAATAATTACCTTAAGCGTTTCTTACAGTAATTTCACTTTTAAAACATTCAAATACGCTGTCACCACTAGCGACATTGTGTGTCATTTGTCAAATCAATGATTTTTTGAACTACCAAGAACCGCGCATTCGAACTACTGAGTTTACAAATAAAATAAAGTCCGTTTACGATCCCAAGCCAATGAGATTTGAGTTTCTTGCTTGCCTTGTAGTTAGCCAAATCATTTTTGCAGATTAGATAAAATAGGGGCATACAACCATTTATTTGTGTAATCATTTATTACATTTCGCTTTTCCCCAGTCACAATTTAACTTATAAAAATTTTATTTAAAATTCACAAACGAGCAATCATAACATATATTGGCCCAAAGCGTGGAGCTTATAGACCCCATTTCATCACAATATATTTAGTTCAATGTTCTATCAGATAACTCAATTCACACCTCCAAAGTATAAGAAATGCCCATTGTTTGACACATATATGCAGTATAACATTAAACCCTAAATGACGTTTTCTAAATCTAACCTGTGGTCATTTACTTGGTTGTAGATTCACTAATAATTTTTGCAATCTCCACCCTTTAAAGCATGCCCTTTTCAATACAATTTGTTAAAAACATTTACATACATACATACATAATCTGTAAACATTTAACAGCCGCTAAATACGTATTTCGACAGCTAAGCTGTCTTCGTCGGTAGCCTTGGAGAGAAATTAAGACAAACAAAGATAGCAAACCAGATGTAACTAAATCATAAATGATCAGCGTAAATAACACAGGTAAACTATCACAAGGAGAGAAAAGAAGCGCAAAAAATATTTAAAGGGTAAAATGGCAAATCTTGAAAAATGATGAATGAAATTGAAAGAGAAAGTAAAAGAAACAATATAAGACCACTATATGACTAACTAAGAACAGTAAGAAAAAAAGTACAATAGTAACAAAAAAAGAAGAGAAATGGATAGAATATTTTAAAGAATTATACTGCGACGAAAGCCTAACCAATGTAAGATTGACAGAAATAAAAAAAGAAATAGATACAGAAAAACATATACTAGAGAAACCACCGACTTTGGTGAGGTAGAGAGAGGCGTAAAACGCCAAAAAAATAAGAAAACAGCTGGCGAGTTACTAAAATACGGTGATAAAACTATACACGAAAAGATACACGAGTTAATAAATAGAATTTGGAAAAAAGCAAAGATGCCCGAAGAATGGAAACTAGGGATAATAATACCAATACCCAAACAAGGAGACATGTCAAACTGTAAAAAGTATAGAGGTATAATATTAAATGTGGCGTATAAAGTACTGACAACAATTATTAAAGAAAGACTTACCCAATTTACAGATGGCACGATAGTAGATTATCAATACGGATTTAGGAAGGAAAAATCAACAACTGACGCATTACCTACAATGAAACAAATAACAGAGAAGTGCTATGAATATAACATGGACAATGGACATCCACATCATATTGATTGATTTTAAAGTAGCATTTAATAAGATCGACGAAAAGATAATGATACAAGACTTAAAGAAGATCCTTACACCGGAAAAACTAGAGAGATCAGTGGCTATGACCATGGAAAAATCGGTGGCAAGAATACAGATCGGCAAAAGCATCTCAGGCAGTTTTGAAGTCAACAGAGGGGTGCGCCAAGGAGATGCTCCATCAACCCTACTGCTTATGATCCCTTTAGACTGTATAATAAAACATGCTGCACCCAAAGAGACAATAAGGAATAGTGGCATATGCTGGTGATTTAGCAATAATAGCAAGAAATCTAAGGGAACTAGAAAACACGTTTAGAATTATAGAGAGGAAAGCACGAACAAGGGCACTCGAAATAAATGAGAAAAATATATCTACACTGCAATAGAAAGGAGAAATTAATTAAAAGGACCAAGGATTAAGTATAGAGAAATACACTTTTGAAGAAGTGGAAGAACACGAGTACCTAGGAATACTACTACACAGAAGGAATGAAAGAACAGACATTAAACAAAGAATCCAACATTTGCATTACCAGATAGTTGTCGGTAGGATGTATGACCACGACAAAATTATTACTAATTAAATTGTGGCTGTCGAGCTAAATTCGACCCTAAACCCACTAATGCAAGAACATTTAGATGTTGACAGTAATTATCAAAATCGCTCTCACAGACTCAAGATCTTGTTTCTGATTATAAGGCACTTCCTAACCCGAAATATAACTTGTATTTGATTTAGATCACATCAGGTTCAATGTGTCGAATAGTAAGTATTTAAGCCAATTCTTGCAAGTGCGGGATTAATAATAGGTTTAATTCAACCGAGTTTTTTTTCACTAATCGGACGTAAAAGCCGAAATCAGATTAAGTTTTCATGCAAGATTGCCTTACAAATCCCAAAATTTACAATTAAAATTCACGTGAGTTGAGCATGTGACATAACAAAACATAAACAAACGTCTAACTCTGGATTAACTTGATAAATCTGTGCTAGTTAGGTAAGTGGAATTTTTACACAAAATTCATTTAATTACAAGTGCAATTTAAAGTTTACTGGATGTAGGAAAAGCAAACTCTACCACAACATAACATATTAAAAGGGGTTCCAACCAAGGTGATCTCAGGGGCCGACATGTCGACACAGCGGCGAAACAGAATGAATCGAAACAGACCTTATGTGATAAATTCTCCCAGGTAGGAAACACACGTATTCGAAGTCCTATCAAACAGCGTCGAGGAGGTCAAGCGACCGTGCTCCCAGTTGGAGCAGCGGAACTGCAGGTGAGCTTCTGAAGATGAGGCTCCAAGTGTAGAACCCTCATGGGCACGAGTCCTATACGAACGAGCTGCGGTAACCCAAGAAACGAACGACGTTCGCTCCGTACCGTAAATAAAAAAGAGCCTAAACAATAGAAAACGATAGGAATACACCAAATAAATGGAAGCTAAAGCATACCTTTGGGGTGTTTTGCCCTTACCTTCGCCAGCATGAAACGTGCTGCGTGCAGACCATGTTCGAAACCAATGTTTGGTCTTGGAAAATCACTCGGAAGCGTAAAGATGAATTTCTAAGTAAGGATGCCCTTGAACAGGTCCGATTAATCGAACGTTTTATTTCAGAAACGTATTTCGCAAGAGCATGTCTTTCTGCAGCAGAACATGGAGACGAAATTTTTGGAAAACCTTGAATGGACACAGGGCAGCCAACCAGAGCAGCTTGATGAGTGGAGTGTGTACTAACCGTTAGGAATTTTCATACATTGAAATTTGAAAGATGAACGTTAAATTCTAGAAAAAATTTAGATTTATTGAAAATAATGCAAATAATTACAAAACAATGTATCGTATTAATAATATTAATATTTTTTCATTCTTGTTTTCTAGTAATGATTGTATTTTCACAACGGTTTGCACATCCTAGTAATAACAATTACTTATTTTAATTATTAGTAATATTCCGAATTTGCCTGGTGGTTTTGAGCTCATTGCAATTTGCCCGAGCAGATATAGATGTGACATATCCATTCACCTCATGTAATCTCTTCTTCATGAGTTAGGACTGCTAGGCAATCAACTTTTTTGCATTTGTATCCCTTGGCAAAGTAATTCTCTTGACTGCATACTGTTTGGCAACACTCTTATAACTTCGCAACATGTTGATAGAATTCTGCATTCTTTCATAATAATAATCTTTATAATTTCTGTCATCAAGACGTTTCGGCTCCATAGCTCCAGGCACCTGTAAAAGTAGCTTAGTGGAAATGTTAACAGCTTATCCCAGAGCTTCGCTATATATGAATGTAAAAAGGGTCTAGTGTAGTGTCATGTAGTGAGTAACTAGCACAATATTATTGTAAGGGATCTAGTATAAAATAGCAACGTTTTAAACAAGAACCTTAATATTTCCCCATGTGAATGTTGGGCCAGCTGGATTTTTATTGTTTGCTCTATGTGCATGTGGTTTATGTGATCTATCTAAAGCTATCAAAACAATATTGTCTTCTTAAAGCCACCACATCCAATTTTTATGGCATTGGATAGCTTTTGTCATATTTTTATTTGAACATATACAATCGCTTCTTCATCGTTCGCGGATGATGATATCCAACTTTCCATCGATTTCTTGTATTTTTCAAATCGTAAATATTACATTTCTTCTAGTATCTTCCTTTCTATCATCATTTTGACAAGGAATCATTCGGAAAGTGCGTTATTTGATTCCTCATCCATTATGTTTCCGTATTCATTATTTGAAAGTGCATTGTGGCCTTAGTACGACATTCATCTTCTTCTGAAATTTTGTTGATTTAAAAATACTTCTTCACTTTATCCTTTGAGTTTTATATAATCTTTTATATTTTCTTTTAGGCTGTTGACCTTGTATTCGCTATGAATTTTTCCTAATGTTACTACTTGATTTACCATATTTTGATACTTAACTCGTTTTCCACTGCTACATATTCACTTCTTCCTTCAGCCATTGGATTACTTCAATAGCTTAGACAACTTTTGCATGTTTGAGCTTCCAATAATTTGATTTCTTCTGTAAACTAACGTGTTTTATACTTGACTGAACATTAACTTTGCACTTGCTTTGATGTGAAGCAGCAGTTTAATTCGATTTAGTTTATTCCTGTTCTATTCTGTGCGTCTGCAATGATTTGCCTTTGTAATTTTCTATTGAGTCGTGTGCGACATAGAATTATTATGCTATAGATTTTTATTTTATATGATCAGGTACACATTTCAACTGCTTTAATGCTTTATTTTACGTAGGTAGTATGAAGTGCTTAACAAAGTATTCGCAAGTCCACTTTATTTCATAATCTACAGCAGAAATGTGTCTTCTTATATTACTACATGTTATCTTGTGGAAAAGAATATAGTATGCTCATAGCACAAAATTGTATTAGTGCCCTTCTCAGCTCATTCAAAGTTGCCATTAATAATATCACAGAATATATTTAAAAATCATCCAGCAATGAACGTAGATGACCAACTCAGGCTTGAATATAGTATTTTCAGAAAATCGCTCTGATTAACATTAAATGGAAGTACAAGAAGAAGAATCAGCAGTAGAAAAAATAACTAAGAAATTACCAACACGACTATCAATAACCTTGGCTATCAGTAAACAATAGCTTGAAAAGCACCAGAAATAGATGAAATCTCACCAGAATTCCCAAAAGATTGTGTTGAAATGGCAGCAAAAATACACACCTACAAATTGTAAGCATATAAGTAGAAGATTATTATAACGTTCGATGGTTAGAAGTAAGGCCTGCTAATCAAGAATTTAAAGAAAATTATAAAAAGAATCGCATTGACAAACATCGCTGCGCTTATCATTATAGCAAAATAATGCTTAGAATATTCGACCAATTTGTATCTACCTTTGATACGGACACTGGAGACAATAACGCTTGAGGCTTTTAAAATTTGGTGGCTAGGAACAATGTTGAAAGTCGTATGAGTGGATCATACAACCAATGGAAGTCCTGAATAGGGTGAAAGAAACTCCAACGATTTGAAATATAATTAATAAAAGAAAATATCGACTTATGAGATTCATCTTAAAACATAAAGGCATTTTGCTTACAATTTTAGAATGAATAAGAACCAAGAAATGCCCAAGGAAGTCCAAGACTAAGCTACATACAATAAATTATGTAAGACGTTGGCCGTGGAAGTTATTACCAAATGAAGGGGCTAGCCCAAAATCGATAAGCATGTGTAAAGTATTGCACCCCTTATGTTAGGGGCTGCAACCCTTATGGTGGTCTTAGGGGTAGTTTTCCCTCTTAGACCACAAAGTTACGCTTCCTCGGAGGTTAACTCGATCGCTGAACCCTGCTCTTAATTTAGGGGTTGTAAAGCCTACTTTTAATAAAATAAAACGCCAAAGAATAATATAACACTATATTGAAAAAACAAGTATCAATTCTGCCCAATTACAATGATCATTCGCCCAAACGGCTCTATGCTTAAATTGCTATAGTTTCGTGAATAGAATTGATCGGAATTACGCTTAAAGTTTATGACATCAATTTACTTTGGAAGGAAAGAATAAACATAGCGGCATCCCTTCGAGGTGGTTAATATAAATTACACATAAATGACTGACCTTAGTCCAGGTGCCGTTGCTAGAACTTGGAGGGTGAATGTTAATTTTAATTTTACTCGGTACGCCCGAAAGTTTTATGGATTTCGAAAGGTGTTAGGATGTTACTTGAATGCCCCTGGCTTCATTGATATTCCTTCAATTTTTGAGTGGCTTGTCACAACACTGGCTCACATAAATGTTAAATAGAACTTTCAATTTTAACTTAGGTTATTTCGCCCGGCTCGCGGCATGGCGCCGGGACGCGGTACACCCGAAAACGGCTTTTGCCGGTAATTAATTTATCATCTCGCGGGATACGGGTAGACTGCCTGTCCAGTTCGCGTTCCCCAAAAGGTAAGTTTCTTTCGTGAATAGCTGGGAGTTCCCGTTTTGCCAACTTGCCAAAATGGCTTTATTCTTAGCGGCTCTTGGTACTGTATGAAACCAAACTGACTCATGGGTTCTCACAGTACAGAAATTGCATGTTTGCTGGCGCAGCCCGATTCTAAGAAAATTCTGCCAGTAAGTTAATATCGAATTTCTTGACTTCCCGGATGCAATTCAACCGTTGCTTGGATTATAACAATGTAACCTTTTACGTGCTTAGTAAATGAAATTTTGCGTTCGCAATAAATTTAATTTATGCAGGAACGGCTTTGTTTTATTCTTCCTCATGACAACTTAAAATCTAGAAGATTTATAAATATAATGCAATTTCTTGCGGGTTGTTACACTACTCCCCGCTTTTTAAAAGTAGGCATGTCCTTATGGACATGTCTGGTTTTTTAACAAAAACCCTTGACTTCTAAGTGAAATTAAATATTAATGTTGATTATATTGACCTATTTTCCTTAATTTATTGCCCTACAGTGTCTTTATGCCTCATACCGTGTTTTTGCGCTCACTTGTTTTTATTGCTCTGCTCTGTGACGCAGTTGACTTCGCACTACACTCATTTTTATTGTGATATGTCCACTAATTTTGTTTTAATACTCTGCTTTTGAAACACTCCCGCACTTCGCGTTTCACTGTTATGTTGACGTGGGGTGTCATCCTTCGGCTGTCGGCTGCTGATTTTCGGCTCGGTCTTCTTCTTTCCGTTAATTTGTTTACTTCCTCCTCTGATTTATCCTATTTTTCTACCCTTCTTCATTCGTGTTGTCGCCTTTATCCATTTTTATTTTATTATTTGCACCTCTTCTTTGTATTTATTTCGGGCTTCATTATTAATATTTATTATTTATTCGTATTAATTATTATTGTATTATTTTCTATCTTTTTCATCATATTTATTTGTAATTTTATGATTACTTAATTATTATTTATTCATGGTTGTGTTTGGAATTTATTTCCAATGGTAAAGGAAAAGGATGGTGCAACAGAGGCTATTGTTGCAGGCATGACGGCCTCCAGAGTAAAGGATAATTAAAGGTGGAAAACTGTATAAAGTGGTTGATTTTATATAATGATGAGGTGAAAATGTTATCTTCCTTCTTTTATTACTAAGGTTTGAGTCGTTGTTTTCTTTATTTGCGATATTACTTCTGCTTTCCCATGGTACATTAGCTGATCCCTTTGTCATAGGCGGTGTCTTGTAGTAATCCCATACTATTTCTTCATAAGTGTAATTTACACAATGACTGTTGTATATTCGCATGAAACTTCTGAATTTAAGTTCATTTACTTTTCTTTCCATTTTACTGTAGCATAATATTCCTTCGTATTTATTTTTATTGCTGCAGTTACTATAACTTTTTACTACGATTGATCGCCTTCGTTGTACGATCCTCATTCGCATTTGGCGTCTTCGGTTCCTTCACCTACTACGCTTCACATTGCTGTAGTGGTACTATTAATTAATATTTTTCTTATTACATCATTATAAATTCTTATATTATCGTAATTATGTACGCTTTATCATTATTCTTGTCCTGGTGCCTTAACAACGGTTCGCTGACCTTCGGCTACCCTTGAGGACCTTAATTGCATCCCACATTTGGGTATTTTCCTGGTGCCTTAAAAGCGGTTCTCTGACCTTCGGCTACCTTTAAGGAACTTTAATGCATCCCATATTGGGTTAAATTTCATGTAACCTCTACCAAAAATGCGTAAACTTTATATTGCTTAAATTCATTCCTTTGTATGACTTAACTTCATTGATTTTTCCTTGTCGTCCTTCTGTGGATTTGGGCAATCGGCTATGTCCTGGATGGATACTGATGTAATGTTGTTGAGGTTGTTCCTTTGTACGTTATGATCGTGAACTTATACGCGCACTATCACTTGGTATTAGTGTTAACAACGGTATGAGCTTTTTTTTTTTTTAACTTATCAGTAACATGAATTTTGAATAAGTAATGTTTCTAATTCCCACTTTAAATCTTATAAGTTAAAATCAACCATTAACGTTGAAACTCTAATGAGAAACATCAAACAAAGTTGATAATCATTGAAAAAAAAAATTAAAAAATTTATTCATGTTATTATATTAAAAATTAAAATTGGTTTCTATTTGCCTAAGCAACCGTTTCTCTTTTTAGCTTCGCATTTATATTATTAATGCAAAAAATTAATTTGCAAATATTAACACTTAATTATAGATTTCATAATTCTTAATTAAAATAATATTTGTCATTTAAACCATTCTCATTGAAACTCAAATGAGAAACAACACACGTTTATAATCTTTAATAGAATTAAAAATAATCCTATATTATTGTATTGAAAATTAAAATAATTTATATTTGATAAAAAAACTGTTTCCCTTTTTAGCTTCGTCTATTCATTATTAGTAATCAAATAATTATGTTTAAAAATGTTTTAAATGATTATTTCCCATTATTCTATTTCCTTGTTATTCTTATTGCGTTAGTAAGCTTTAAAATATTTTTATTTCTACTTAATATTAATTCCCATTATTTATTTTTCCTTACGTAACTGTACCCTGATATTTACTTTTAAAAATATTGTTAGTATTTGTTAATTGTTTTGGTACCGAATAAGAAAATTGTTTTAATATTATCGTATTAATGCTTTTTACTAACTTGACCTTGAAAAAATTTTTACCATAGACAGTGTTTATTTTTATTCCGTCATTGTTAACGATCTGAAGTACTAACATCGTACTTTATATTTATTTATTACTTTATGCTTTTTCTTATTCGTTCCTTATTTTTGGATGTCTATTGGTCGCCTTTTACGACCCGCTAGACTCCTAAGCGGTGGAAATATTCTAAACCCCGTTTTCCACACAGGGAATAGAATTTGGTGTAACTTTTAGTCTTTTATATTTACTTTAGTTCTTTAAGAGATTATGAATCTGGAATGAAAATTATGAATTTGGATTGAAAATGATTAATCTGGAATGAAAATGATTTTCCCTTATCCGGGAAAAAAAAATTGGGATGTCTTTTGGTCGCCTTTTACGACCCGCCAGACTCCTGGGCGTTGGGAATATTCTAACCCCGTTCCCACACAGGGAATACAATTTTGCTGTGATATTGCTTTTTTTTCTTCTATTTATTTTATTTATTTCTTAATGTTGTAACGCTAGCTTCCGTTTAAATTTGGTAAAATCCGTATTAAATAATATGATCAAATTTATTCGTCATCCTCACGTAGCGTTATCAAGACCCTCCACCTGTACCGAACCGATAAGCCCGCCCGGGCATCGAAACAAAGGTTAAACGCGCGCAGAATCCCCTCCTCATGGCTTTGGCGCAGCATATAAAACCAGTTACAGAGCGTATTTCAAAAGAGATTTCACCAGACTTTCCCTTCCGACTTCGAGACCTTCCAGACCGATTTCCCCAGTCCAGATCCCCAATCCCCGTCCGACTAAAGAGAGATATTTCCTGCTAGCACCAGCTCCCTTCAGGAGAACCCGCTAGACCGCACTTAGCAAGCTAGATAATAAGTTGTTTCGACCCAGTGGTGAGAATCCGCCTGGATGTCAACAACTTATTAATTAGTTAACTTCCCCGAGAGTAGATTTGACCTAGTGAATTATTTTGAGAAACATCTCGCAGTCACCACTAAACAGAATTCGACTCAGTGGTGAAAATCCGCCTGAATGTCCTCTGTCTTACGTGGGTTGACCTAGTGGCTTTGTCAAAATAAATATCTAGATGTCATCAATTCTCCCCAGCCGAAATATATGGCCCTAATTAAATAAAGCCCGATACATTTTGAGCCGCTTTGAAATCGAGTGCCTGCACCGCTCGACTAGAATTTTTACGCCGGCCGCAAATATCAACTTGCGAGTACGCAGAGACTCCTGTAAATTCATAAACGTTGGCTACCGTTACATTGCAAAATTAGGCATTCAGCCGGCCGACTAGAAACATATCACTCTTGCAAAGTAAATGTAAATTTACCTGTTATTTGTTGCTAAATTGCGGCACGCCGTCGGTCTCAAAGATATCAGGAACGTGCAGGCTTCCACAAACATATTTACGAGAACCACGGGGTTTGGATAAATCATCCCGTGATCACGCCGCTGCACGGCACCCTTCCCGGGGCTCCAATTAAACCTATTCTCGTCACCGGAAAGGGTGAAAAAAGTGTATTAATAGATTTAATTTGTAGATTGTTTACAGAAACACGAGGCGAGAACTTTGACAGCTAACTCCTGCGGCGAAGCTACTGCGCGGGTCCACGTATGTGCCAGAACAGCGAAGAAGCCCGAGCAACCGAAGAGAGCTACTCCAGCCGTCGACGTAAATTTTCATCCGCCTGCGAATTTGGTTGCGGCATGCGAAGGGGCAGCTCGTGCCGTTATTGTAATTAATCATTTGTCAAACTGATTGGAAATTCTTTATTTTCGTAAATGCCTGCTTTATTATTTTGTACATAGTTATAACAAATAAAAGTGTATATAGGAAATTCTGTTTGAGTATTTGTTAACTTCGTATAGTGGCTGAAAGCGTGTTTGAACTCTGTTTCCGACTAATGAGCTTATCCGAGGTAAATTAATAATTAATCCCTTAAAAAGAAGGGTCCAGGTGTTACAATGTTGTCTTATTTACCTTTATTATTTATTGTTGCCTTAATGATTTTTATTGTTTATTTGTATTTTATAATAAAGCAACTTCTCAAAAACATACCTGTTATTTGTGTTTAAAAAAATTACTAGTATACCAACTCATATTAAATTATCAAATAATTTAGACATCTATAAACGCAATTTTAAAACAAAATGGATTGTGGAATAGTCCTTGGATTGTTACGCTGTACTAACAGAACTTATTGTATAATAATTTTTCGTTGTTTCCTTTTTACCTGAATGTTCCTAAAATTTTGATATTTGCTTATTATTTTATTTTTATTTTTATAAATACCAATCTTTATTTAACATACTTACCTTACGCCTTGCTTAAGCTTGTGTGTGGCTAATACTGTTAATGTGTAAAATAAATATTGTATTGTTTATTTTTGTATCATTTACATATTTTGTTTATTATTTAGTAATTATGTAGTTTCTTCTTTAATGCTTATTTTTTAACTTTATATTTTGGCTTTGCAATTTATTTCGGTGAAATTTATATAGTTTTAGCTTCTCAATTTATTTTGATGAAATTTATATTTTAGCTTTGCAATTTATTTTGGTGAAATTTATATTTTTAGCTTCGCGATTTATTTTGGAGAAATTTATGTTTTTAGCTTCTCAATTTATTTTGGTGAAATTTATATTTTTAGCTTCATGATTTATTTTGGTGAAATTTATATTTTTAGCTTCATGACTTATTTTGGTACGAGGAGGTAGTATTAAGTTTATTATAATTTTATTTCGTTTTTCTTCGTATTCTGCACTTTCTTGATTTTCTTGAATTTCTTCTTCCTTTTTTCTTCGCCTAAGTTTTGTTTCTTCGATACACAAGTTTTTCACTTACCATATTTACCTGTTCCTTTATATTACTTCCTTGGAACACTTCTTAATAATTCGGTACCTTTTTACTTACCCATTTTAAATTTTCTTCCTTTATTTTCTTAGATTCTTCTTTCGAATCCCTACTTAACTTTCTTCCTTCTTTTTCTTAGATTCTTCTTTCGAATCCCTACCTAATTTTTCTTCCATATTTTTCTTAGATTATTCTTTCGAATCCCTACGTAATTTTTCTTCCTTCTTTTTCTTCCTTACTTTTTTCATATTCTTGCTGCAGGATTTATTTTTCTTCTTCTTCGCTTAGTTTTCCAACACTGTGGATAAAATATTGCCTACTTCATTGGCATTTCCATTTATATGCTTTCTCCTAGCATTTTTACCTTTGTAAACCATGGCTTCCTTACTGAACTTTCTCCCTAGTTCCTTGCCACTTTTTCCCGTGACTTCTTCGGCATTGTTTCCAATATCCTCTTTGCGCACTAAAGAGTGTAAGATTGCGTCTAGGTGATCAGCCTTTATGACGTCCCTCTTTTTATTGGGTTTATTCGCCTACTTCCTTCCTACTGATTCTCTAGCTGCGGATCCTGTTTTCGGTTCCTTTGAGCTTTTTCTTGAGAATCTTCGAATTGTGTCACTCCACCTGGTGGACAATCCAAGAGCGAGTAATGTTGCTGAGTGCAACCTCCGTCTCGAACCTCTGCCGATGATTGAGACCCACAATTCCCAACTTTACTTTTTTATGGGTATTTCATCGTTTTACCCTGCTACTTGGGGTTACTGGAATCCCTGAGATTTCTTAAATTTCGCATTGTGTCACTCCACCTCTTGCCGAATGCAAGAGCGAGTAATGTTGCTGAGTGCAACCTCCGTCTCGAACCTCTGACGATGATTGAGACCCACAATTCCCACTACAATTTTTATGAGTATTCCGTCGTTTTTCCATCCTACCTGGGGTGACTGGAATCCCTGAAATCTCTTAATTTTTGTACCTGACAGCTATATTTCCTTATTTTTCTTCGTTCTAAAATATCTTCATTGTAATCTTCTTGTGTATCGCTATTGTTGTTTTTTAATACCTCCTCTGCACCTATTATTTCATTTTTAATTTAATTGTACCGCATTTTAAAATTGTTAATCATTGTTTTGGATTGGCGCAAATTGTTAATTCCCTGCCCCATACTGTTAGGGTGCAGGTGGAAAAATTTTTTCACCGTTTTATTATTAATTAGCCAAGCCTAACTTAAAATTTTTATTTGCCTTATTGTGAGTTCTCCCCTAGTCCCGCTTTTTTTTTTTAATTTCCATAGTACTTTCTTGAGTTTACCTTCGCCTTACAGTTTCTATTACTGTTAGCGTTATTACCTTAATATTTTGTTGTATATTACCTACTATTATAATTGATTTTTTTTTCTAATTGTGCGTACCTCTATAATGTTGAAAGTTATTTTGTTGTTGCGAGTTCCTTCCTATGTTATTTCCCGTATAAGGGGGTTTATAAGGGGGTTGCTGCCGCCCTGTCATTTGATTTGTAGTATTAACCCCGCCTTGCGGCTTATAAAAATTGCGTTCCCTTTTATTGTTAAGATTGGTTTGACCGCCTAAGTTATTGTTAACATATCCCTGAAATTTTTCCGACCTAACATTAGGATTTGCATTATTTTGTGCCTTGTAAAAATTTGGCTGGTTCCGCCCTGTGCTAAACCTGAAGTCGTTGTTTCTTGTTTGGTGATGTTGCCTAAACTTCAACAATTTTGTGCTATGTGATTATTACGACCGCAATTAAAACAAGTTCTGCTTTGTGTTGCGCGCATTGTAAAAACTGTATTATTATTATATTTATTTATAAACATTTTGTCTGATAATTCAAATTGAATGGCAAATTGTTCCGCTTTGTCCAAATCTACGTTCTCGGTTCGCATTAATAGTGGACCTAGCTGTTTCAAAATATTGTTGTGTACCCCTGTTCGAAATTGATTCAAAAGTAATTCCCCGTTTTTCTTCCTTCGCCCAGGCTTTTCACTGTCCGTTGCATGTTTTAAATCGTCTGTTAAAATTTCTGTGCCTAAAGTTTTTAATCGCAACACATAATTAGCTATTGATTCGTCGTATTTTTGATAACATTTACCCAGCCGTATGAGCGCTTCGCCCGGTATTTTCGCTGGTGTAAACTTGCCTATTAGTTTTTCCTTTAACTCATTATAACTTAAACTGTCGAGGTCTTGGTTGGTTCTAAAATAACTATAAGCATCCCCTGTTAACCTATATTTCAATATGTTTAATTTTGTACTATCCGACCAATTGTCTAAAATGCCTCGTTGGTCTAATTTTTCAAAGTATTGCCTAATGTTATTTTTGCCACTAAAATTTTCCACGGTAGACGCAATCATACCTAGCGTCACAAATGGTTGTAATGTTGCTTGATTACCCGACGGCAATTCCGTGGCTGTTGCGTGCGATACCATTTTATTTTAAATTTTGACCTAAAATATTTGAAAATATAGCCTTTCTACGCTAATTACTTTATGATTTGCAAAATTTTTAGCTAAGTGCTCACTGATTATTTAAAAATCCGTATATATATGCACATATTTGTGAAATTTTTCCAATACTGTAAATGGTGAACTTATTTTTCGGTTAAACGCGTAAAATAATTGCCTTTATGACTCCCTACGTTATTGCTTTCGTATTTTTCCTGATAATAATAGTTTTTACAAGTTTTTGTTTGCTTTTATTTATGCGACGCCTATGTGTGCCACCCTTGGAAAAGTTTTAGACGATATTTAATTGCAAAAATGATGCAGGAATTGTATTTATTGTGATTGTTATCCCTAATTGTTGCAGATTATTAGCAGAAAAATTGTTTAAAATTGTTTTATTTGCCTACCAAATTTTTGAAGCCTCTTTTTACTGTTTGCACAGTATTGGGGATTAATATTTGTTACTATTTGTAGAGCGTTCGAATTGTTTTAATTACTAGTACACCGTTGAATTCGAAATTATTATTGCTGTCTTGTTGCACACAGAAACCTACCAAAATTTGATGCTCCTAGAGGAAAAACGTAGAAAAACACACAAAATCGCACAAAAATAAAATTATTTAAATAGCTGCAAGCGTAAAATTGTTAGAAGCACATATTAATTTGGGCGCTCTCTGTAATGCCTTCCATAAATGTGATTTGATTTCCTTTTGATGAACAATAGATTTTATTGGGGGGTTGTAGCATTTCTTTTACCTAGTTATGATTGTTTGGCTGCCAAATTTTTGCAACCTATGATCACCCTGCGTATTACAAACCGATAAAATTCCTTGCAAAAACTCCTTCGTGCTGAAATTTCCACTAGGGGTTGTTTTTACGTTAGGGGGATGAAATACGACAGTAACTCTTGTTGTCTGCCGCCCGATTGAGGGTTGGCAGATGTAAATTAGGTGTTGAAGTTTTTATAAAAGTGAAAAAATTTATTCTAAGTTTTTAAGGGTGTATTTTCGGCATTCCTGAGATGCAAGGGATAAACGACCGAGTTAAAGGGGTTGTGCTGCCACCGATGTAAAGTATTGCAACCCTTATGTTAGGGGCTGCAACCCTTATGGTGGTCTTAGGGGTAGTTTTCCCTCTTAGACCACAAAGTTACGCTTCCTCGGAGGTTAACTCGATCGCTGAACCCTGCTCTTAATTTAGGGGTTGTAAAGCCTACTTTTAATAAAATAAAACGCCAAAGAATAATATAACACTATATTGAAAAAACAAGTATCAATTCTGCCCAATTACAATGATCATTCGCCCAAACGGCTCTATGCTTAAATTGCTATAGTTTCGTGAATAGAATTGATCGGAATTACGCTTAAAGTTTATGACATCAATTTACATTGGAAGGAAAGAATAAACATAGCGGCATCCCTTCGAGTTGGTTAATATAAATTACACATAAATGACTGACCTTAGTCCAGGTGCCGTTGCTAGAACTTGGAGGGTGAATGTTAATTTTAATTTTACTCGGTACGCCCGAAAGTTTTATGGATTTCGAAAGGTGTTAGGATGTTACTTGAATGCCCCTGGCTTCATTGATATTCCTTCAATTTTTGAGTGGCTTGTCACAACACTGGCTCACATAAATGTTAAATAGAACTTTCAATTTTAACTTAGGTTATTTCGCCCGGCTCGCGGCATGGCGCCGGGACGCGGTACACCCGAAAACGGCTTTTGCCGGTAATTAATTTATCATCTCGCGGGATACGGGAAGACTGCCTGTCCAGTTCGCGTTCCCCAAAAGGTAAGTTTCTTTCGTGAATAGCCGGGAGTTCCCGTTTTGCCAACTTGCCAAAATGGCTTTATTCTTAGCGGCTCTTGGTACTGCATGAAACCAAACTGACTCATGGGTTCTCACAGTACAGAAATTGCATGTTTGCTGGCGCAGCCCGATTCTAAGAAAATTCTGCCAGTAAGTTAATATCGAATTTCTTGACTTCCCGGATGCAATTCAACCGTTGCTTGGATTATAACAATGTAACCTTTTACGTGCTTAGTAAATGAAATTTTGCGTTCGCAATAAATTTAATTTATGCAGGAACGGCTTTGTTTTATTCTTCCTCATGACAACTTAAAATCTATAAGATTTATAAATATAATGCAATTTCTTGCGGGTTGTTACACATGGTACGTTGCAACAATTTAGTCTAAAAAGTGATTACATAAAGAGAGACAAAGGGAGACAGAAAGAGAGAGAGAGAGAGAGAGAGAGAGAGAGATCAAGCTTTTCATCACATTACTCGTGGATAAAACATCAAAACTTTTCATTGTTCTTTATTATCAAGTTGCACGATTTGTAAAGTTACATTACTTCAAACATTTTCTAGTAATAAAAATGTAGATTGCCATTTAAGATAAATCGTTTGTAAATATGGTGGTGAAACAGAAGACGACCAAAAAGTGTCAAGATTATCCCAAAATTCGGTGTTTTAAGAAAGTTTTATG
Organism: Agriotes lineatus; assembly: GCA_940337035.1. Lineage (NCBI taxonomy): Eukaryota > Metazoa > Arthropoda > Insecta > Coleoptera > Elateridae > Agriotes > Agriotes lineatus. The sequence continues at coordinate 28,421,869 of OW679199.1, forward strand.
AAGGTCGTATCTTGGTCGTTTGATCCGTAGTATGTACAAATTAGTTAGAGAATTATGAATTAAGTAGGTATTAATGTAGCGTAATATTTAAGCTTTTGGATTCAGTAACTGTTTTTCACCATTAAATAAATGTATACACATATTCTATATTTAATAATTACGTTATCAAAATCTTCAACCGCATAATAAAAATATTCACATGCAGTTATTCCAACCAATTAAGATTACATAATTACTAGGAATTAACATGTCGCAGCGAAGTCAACCATGCAGTTTAATATTCGCATTAGCATATCACAACAACAATTAAGAAAAGCTACTTCCTTGCAATCTGCGTGCGAGGTCAACAAAACTAAGAAAGTGACTCTAACGAAACTACGAGCTGTTCTTCCAGTTGTGAAAAAACTTGAACGATAACACATCGGGACATTTTAAATATCAACAATCGTCGAGGTGAAAATCACATATTCTTCATCGTTTGCATTTGCTAGTTTACTAAGTTGTTTTGTGTAGCTCTTTGTTCAGTTTAATTAAATACGACAAATCGAAATATTCTAGCAATTAAATTATTTAAACAATCTGTTTTAGGAATTTTTATATTGATTACCACTGTATGCTTCCGAATTGCAGTTTACTAATACTTCGTTATTCTGACAGCATGGAGAGCTGTTTTAGAGTAACACTAACAATATAATTTAATCAAATATACACCATTCTGTTAAATGCAGATACTGTTGTAGTTTCATTTTACACACTTTTATTGTGATTTTGTTTGTGATAGAAGGCAATGCACAACCTTCAATATCATACAAAGCTTGAGGAAATTCTGGTAATGCCAAAATGATACCAGCCCCATGTAAGAAATTGCGTATAGAGCTTTGAACTGTCGGTTTACATGTTAATCTAACATTTGTGCAAACAGAATTGTAGTTTGACTTTTGTATGCAATCATTATTTAAGATTAAAGTTATGTCAGTTCGAAATCATCTTTTCGGAATAAACATACTAATTGGGATACATTTAGAAAAATAGCTTTAGAACATATCAACTGCAGAGGACCCCTCAAAACGGGAAAGTACATAGTCGCTGCAGTAAGAGCATTTAAAGATAAAACACAAGACGAAACATGGAAGGCAACACCGGATGATGTAGCAGAAAATCTAATGCGTTGCTTTAGAAGTATTAAAAATAAAATCAAAGCAAAAAGAAAGTTAAAGACGCAGTTGCAGCGGACACATTTATACCACGTACTCGCAAAACCAGTTTTAAAAAATCTAAAGAAATTGCTAAAAGAAAAAGAGCACCACTTCATACAGCTATATCTAGAAGAAGATAAGCAATTCAAGCCATAAGACACTCGTTGTGATCTCAAGAGGTTCAAGCAATCAGAACAGATTATTCCTCCAATTACGTAGTAGCAGCAGACACATTTATCACAGGATAGAGCCAAACTATACAAAACCATTAAAATACGAAGAAAGTGCTAGAAGAAGAAAAGAACCAAGGCGTACAGATATATGCAGCAGAAGTAACAGCAACTCAAGGCACAAGATACTCGTTGTAGAAAGCAACCCATGTGTTCAAGCAATCACAACAGAATATTTCTCCAATTACGTAGTAGCAGCGTATACGTTCACCACATGATAGAACGTAACTATGCAAAACCATAAAAAATTAAGAAATTATTAGAAGAAGAACAGAACCAAGGCATATGTAGAAGAAGCAACAGTAACTCAATGCACAAAATATTCGTTGTAGAAGACAACCCATATGTTCAAGAAATCACGACAGAATATTCCCTTAATTACAGAATGACAGCGGATGCGTTCACCACATGATAGACCCAAACTATATAAAACTGTAAAAGAAATGAAGAAATTCCTACTAGAAAAAAATAACCACTATATCTAGAAGATCTAATATAAACTCGCAAGAAACCTGTCGAGACAGGTAACACGCATGTTCAAGTAGTTAAAACAGCAACAGCACATGGTAGGACCAAACTATGTAACTCTATATAAAACAACTTAAGAAATGACCACAAGAAGAATAGAACCAAGCCATGCAACTATGTCTAGAAAAACTAACAGCAACTCAAAACACTGAATACTCTTAATGGGAGGCAGCCATGCAGATTCAAGCAATCACAACAGAATACTCCTCCAACTAGATAGTAACAGTGAACATGTTTACCACATAATAGAGAAAAACCATTTAAAACTATAAAAACATGCAGAATCTGCTCCAAGAAAAAAAGAAAGAAGTCATACAGTTATATTTAGAAAATTAACAGCAACTGAAGCAATAATACTCGTTTCGCAAGGCAGCCCACATGTTCAAGCAATCCCGACAGAATTTTCTTCCAATTAGATAGTGGCAGCCTTCATCACCTGATAGCACCAAACTATATAAAACTATAAAACGAATTAAATAATTGCTCCTCGAAAAAAAGAAGCAGGTAATACAGCAACTCAAGCTACAAGATACTGGCTGTTGAAAGGTAACCCACATGTTCAAGCAACCACAACAGAATATTTTTCTGACTTTATAGTGGCAATGGATATGTTCTTCACATGATAAAGTCAAACTATATGAACTTATAGAAAAAATTTTACTACAAGGAGAAAAGAAGCAAGTCATACAGCTACATCCAGAATGAACAGTAACTCAAGCCACAAGATACTCGTTGTGGAAGGCAACTCACATGTTCTAGCAATAACTACATCATATTCCTCCAATTAGACTAGGAAATGGAGAAACTGCAAGAATATAATGAAAAAGCAGCTACCCTTGCAAACCATCTTATATCACAATAAGAATCGCTCTCGAAAGAGATACCTAAAGAAAATTAAAACGAAATTCGCCAAAGTCTACAAATGCCAGACCATGGAACTGCCAACCAATAACCTTCAAATAAAATATCTGGCGTGATATATGCACACATATTCCTTTTACAGTATAATTAGCCAAATATTTTTAAACTTTTCTCAATTTTTTTTCAAAATTACAAATTCTACAGAAACTGTGCAAAATAGAGTTAGTTGAAAAAGATAAATTTTCTCTAAAATTTTAATTAAAATTTACAAATCTAATAATATACCGGGTGTTCTAATTAAACTAGGATTTAATAAAAAAAGACACCCATTTTAGAGGTATTCAATTCGAAAAGCTCCTATCTCACATCAATACATATTAAAATAGTAAAAAAAATTAACGTTTGAAAAAATCGAAAAAACTGCATACTTCCGGTTATGCGATTTTCTTCAAAAGCTTGTTGTCGGTTATGAAGTTTCAACGTCATAACTCCTTTTGTTTTTGAGATATTCTGTTTACACACAGACTGACTGACATACAGACCAATGAACAAAAACCTTTTTTTTTTTTGGGTTCAGGGGATTTCAAAACGTGAAAATCGGTTGATAATTCAATTTGGAATTTTTGGGGTGAATCCAATACTTCCTTTATTGTAAAAGGAAGTAAAAAACAAGATACCGTAGATAACGACATAAATGCTAAAGAGTAATGGAATCGACTTGTTAGCCAAATCTTACAAGATCTCCCACTAAAGGAATTCAGTGTTAGATTTTCTCTTGCCTTTAGGTCAGCCTTCTATATTTTACTTCAAAAATTATACGCTATGAAAGTGTACTTGCTACTAGCTTCAGTGAAGACGGCGTGTATTCTTTAGTGATGGAAAGTCCTAATTATCTGGGCGCCAACAAGTTTTATTACTCTCAAGTACACTTATGTAGGTGAAAGAAAACTTATCAACTTCGTCATATACACACAGCACATTACAATCTTTAAAGCTTTAACGATTAAATGAAAGAAGCAATCCTTTATATAGATTTATTAAAACTTCTTGTTTTGGTTAGAATTGTTGCATAAAAGGAAACAATTGTCAGCTTCAATTTCTTATCTAATCATATTTCGAATTATCAACAGAGGCACACCATTTAAAATTACGTCAATTACCGTTTTGACTACTTTGTTTGACTCTAATAACTAACACACAGTTAGCCATTAGCTAGTGTACAATTATGGGGTTATAAACTGTTCTTACTTTTGAAAATATATGAAATATCACGGTTTTTGCTTAATTCACTTATCTGTAATCGTTACGCTTGCGAATTGAAGACTAGCCTCTCACAAGATTAACCAGCAATCATCACTGACCAAGAGGATGATCTGCTCTCCTATACGCTTACTTCGATAGCGGCTAAACGTCAGCTGTTAACTGACCGCAATCAACCGCACAACTCTCTCTCCGCAGTGAAGTCCTTGGAAGATATTTTCAAATTAATATGATTCCGTCGCTCCGAACTTGTCGCTTGTAATAACAGGCAAAAACTATGGAACGATTTCCGTGGTGCCTTAATCAGTCAACATGATTTGGAACTAATTCCTTTGGAAAATGGTACCCGCTCTCAAAATCTGCCTCAAGCACGGTTCGTTAATATCAACGTACCTTTAACGAAGAACGAGAAATCCCGGATCCACCACGAAACTCTTAAAGCACAGCTACGTTTTCTCATGTCACCGATTCGATAGCAAAAACCCGTAATTATTTTCTTACCACCTTTTAGTTTTTAAAAACCCTTGCAACTCGGATATTAATTTTCATACGCTTCGACTGCGTTTTCCCAATTGATAGTCTATTCATGGGCATATACAACGTAAACTAATAACTCTAATACAATAGGCTTTTAACACGTAACATCAGACCTTTTACAAGGTTTTATATTTGGGCTTACTGTATAAAATCAAATCAGTCTGAGATATTTTCAAATTAGATATCAAGATGTAGTTACAAACCTGCAGAAGATTAAATAGTACTGCGTTCCACAAGTTAGTGTTCTGAGACATGTACTGTACATACAATTTACAGAAAATTTTTGAAACGTCGAGGGATACCTTGACCACTACTTTGGTCTAGTAATCTGTAAAACGGTGCTTTCAGTGTGGTATTGCTATTATCGTATTATGTTATATACACGATCCTTTCACTTATACTACAACTTCGACTAAAGAGAATTCGAAAAGCAGACGAAAACTAACTGTTGCGAAACCTAGAAGGAGAAAATTAGTTAAAAATCGAGTTGGCGATCTATGAATTCCGTTGGCGGATGAGGCAAAAAATACCAATAATGTGAAACTTCAGATTTAAAGGTGACAAAGACTAGAAATTGGCATATGTACCTTTCGATAATTTAAACAAAAATCTTGCTGAAACTGACATTTGAACTCTCGCCTTTAAGTTTGATAGTCCGGCAGTGTTAAACTACACCAGTCTAACAGCGTAGATTCGCGACCGCTTAACGTCTGGTAGCCCGTATAAAAATTTAAAAACATAACAAAGAAAAGAGACCAAGCTTTACCCAAAGGTTTTAATTTATATTCATATTTCACAAAAACTAGGGCAGAAATAATCCTGATAGGTTGTGTAGTTCTATTCTTACCACATTTCTATCCATCTGGCGTGACTTACGCGACAGTTATTAATTTTACGACTATCCTTTAACATCAAAGTGGTTACTGCCATCCCTCAGGTTTGCAGTTTCAAAAGGCGTTTCATATAATCTTTATTTGGTCGCAATTGATTGAGCGGTTGCGACAAATATTGTAAGTTAGTAAATATGGTCAAGGCCATAAGCAATTTAAATTTTATTCCATATAAGCGTTTACATACTTTTGACTCCCTGTATATTCCACAAATGTTCAAGGAGGATTAAATCTGAAAATTGTGCTGGCCGCAGAAGAACAAAAATTTGATTATTTTACATCCTTGCAGTAGCAGTGTGAGATGATGTACAGGGTGGGTAAATTGCTATGTTTTCATAGGGAATCTTAATAACTATATGAGATATGGAAAAATGAACTCCCAAAAAGCTTATTGCAAAAAGCCAAAGTGGGTTATGGTCTTTTGTTTACGAGTTATAAACAAATGTTCGGTTTTCCGACTTTTCGTTTTGTGGCTATATCTCGCTTATTTATGAAAACAGGAAAAACTAATTTCTACGTTCTTTAGGTACTTTTTCGATAGTAATGCAGTGGTGTAGTCAGTTTTTCAAAAACGGTTTCGAATTTCGAGTTATATCATGAAGTTGTATTTATGTATAGTTGGTTATGGCACCACAGGGAAGATGATTTATTTCTCATTTCAGTAATATATGTCAAAATATAAAACATAACATACAGTGTTCGTCATAAATCATTTTTTTTTTATTTGTTTATTGGAGGAAACACAGATACAGACATTTTTTAACAGAAAATTTTTATATGGCAATAGAACTTGCCTGCATCCTAAACCATTCCTCACTAATATAAAAATACTAAATTAACTTAATCTAAGTTCACAACATAGTTGTTAGATTTAAATGCAATGTAAATCAAAAATGTTTCATGAAATAGGTGTGCATGTAATAGTTAGCCTAACTTTATGTTTGAATGTATGCTGAGAGTGAAAAAATATGTCCAGGACATTCATCTTCTCGTTATACAAATGGCACATTCTTCTAATGGGATCTCTAATGCCAGCATTCGTTCGTGGCCGACTAAGATGGAACAAGCTCATGAGTCGAGTATTTCGTGAGGGCACTCTCAGTTCTATCAGTTGCAGTAAACATGGTGAATCAATGAGGTTATTACATATCTTATAGAGAGTCATTAGATCAAGCTGCAGACGTCGATCAGAAAGAGTAGGTAATTTGTAGTCAACTAACATTTGAGCATAAGAACGTTTGGTATCACTCATCCTGTGGCTTAGCCGACGTAAAAACTTTTTCTGGATACTTTCAATACTTGCACTATGTACCTCATATAGAGGATTCCATACAGTGGTGCAATACTCTAATTGGGAACGTACCAGCGTGAAATAAAGAAATAAAAACGAGTGAGGTTTTCGAAATGGTCGACTGGTTCGAAATACGAATCCTAGCATGGAGTATGCTTTGTTGACAATATTTTCGATATGCCGGTCAAAGTGAAGCTTCGAGTCAAAGAGAATACCTAAGTCTCTTATGCTGTCTACACGCTCGAGGTAATAGTGACCAACTTGGTAATTATGGTCAATAGTTTTAATGTTTTTAGTGAAAGTAATTTGTTTGCATTTACTGTAACTAAGGAAGATTTTATTTTGGATACAGAATGTATAAAACCTCTCCAAATCACGCTGGATTTGTAGACAGTCGTTGAGACACCGAACAGTAGCAAAGAATTTTATGTCATCAGCATATAAAAGGAAAGAACAGTGTTCGAAGCATTTGACTACGTCATTGATAAATAATGTAAACAGGAGTGGGCCGAGAATGGAGCCTTGGGGCACACCTGAGGTTACCGCTTCCCAGTTCGAAATGCGTCCACAAACGGACACAGCTTGTTGTCTATTTTTTAAATACGAAACAAACCATCTCAGTAAGTTACCTCGAATTCCATTAAAAATAATCTTTTTTATTAAAATGAGGTGATCGACTTTGTCAAAGGCCTTTTTAAAATCACAGTAAATTGCGTCTACTTGATAGCCACAGTCCATGTTGTGAAAAAGGAAGTTTGAATAAATGAGCAAGTTACTAGTGGAAGATTTACCTTTAACAAAGCCGTGCTGCTGTTCAATAATTTGCGATGATAAAGCAGGATATATACAGTCATGAACCAGCCTCTCCAGAAGTTTAGGTAGGCTAGATAAAATAGAAATTGGCCTGTAGTTTTCAACTTTATGACGGGAGTCGCCTTTGTGCACTGGGATAATGTATGCAAATTTCCACGTATCAGGAAAGGTGCCTTCCTCTAAACATCTATTAAAAATTAAAGTGACTGGAATGTACAGGGAGGAAGCAGTCTGTCTAAGAAAGTAAGGGGGGATTCGGTCTGGTCCTGCGCCTTTCTTGGTATCTAGTGACTTTAATCCTTTTAGGACTTCTAGTTCATCTAAAACAATTTGATGAATGGATGCTAAGCCAGAATCTTGTGCTCCCTGTGCCAGCTCATCGAGATTGAACGAGTCGTCTATAGAGGATTGTTCAAATGTGGATTTAAAATTGAGGACCCTTATGGAATTTTACATTACCCATTTATCGGAGAATGCACTTGCCATAATTTAAATATCTCCTTTCGTATACGGGGCAGGTTTCAAAAGTATAAAAATGGTTGAAGAATAAAGTACCGTTATTTTTAAAATACACAAAAATTTTATTTGTAAAAGTTGTTTATAATTAAAGAAGGTGTCAAATATAAAGTCATAATCACCTATTCCAAAGAACAATTTCCAGTGGCTTTTCCTATTTTTTTCCTACCACCTTGTGTATTACAGAAAATGGGACTTCAAATTTATTGTCGGATACGATAATTATGCGATACCTTTTTGACGGAACAAGTCACATTTGACATATTTTACAGGCGAAACTTTCTTAAGTTGCCGTTTGAAACAAAAGAAAAATTATTACAATTTTTTGTGGTCTTTCTATAGTCTTATAGTTTTAAGCTGGCAGTATCACAATTAAAATACGCATTTTAAATTTTTGTTGTACGATAGAACCATTTTACTTAGTTACCGCGTTTGTTGCCAAATCAGTAAGTTATGTTTACCATTCTAGAACGGTAAGTAAAAATTCGAGGTTAACAGGTTAGGTTTTGCATGAGTTTTGACACAGACTGACGCAAAACCTAACCTGCTAACCTCGAATTTGACATAGACTTACAGTGCCACCAACATATTCTGTGGTATAATATCACATATTACTGACGTTTGAAGAAAAATACATTTCTATCCCGCAAAAACGTCATAAGCATCACGAACTTTAAAGAATTACAGATCTGAGACAACAAATGTCTTTGATCGGTAAAATGTGTTTACCGTTCTTAATACTTAATAGGTATACTATTTTGCACGATAATGCGATTTTACTTAGTTAGCGCGTTTGTTGCCAAATCAGTAAGTTATGTTTAATAGTTACTAAGATAAACAGAACGGTAAGTAAAAATTTAAGGTTAGCAGGTTAGGTTTTGCGTCAGTTTTGACACAGACTGACGCAAAACCTAACCTGCTAACCTCGAATTTGACATAGACTTACACTGCCAACAACATATTATTCTTGATATACTCTCTTTCAATATGGCCGCCATAGCTGAAATCGGATACTCGGCTCTGCAGCGGCTGTCGCTTCTGAGTCTGTTAGGTGTTTATTCTGTGGTATAATGTCCTATTTTACTAACGTTTGAAGAAAAATACATTTCTATCATGCAAAAAACGTCATAAGCATCACGAACGTTAAGGGATTACCGATCTCAGACAATAATTGGAGTCGTCGTTTCGCTCCTCCTCCAAACAATTGTCTTCGGTCGGTAAAATGTCCTTACCGTTCTTAATACTTAATATACTATATCGAAAGTCAGGAACATAGGATACGTTGCTGGTAAGTCTATTCAACACTATGTTACTGTAATTATAGTCGTGTAAGTAATATTCGTTATCTTCTATTAAATCGTGGTAAATTACAAAACTTTATTGAAAAAAAATTTTGAACTACAGAAAGGTAACCAAAGTAATATAAAAAAATTGTTTCTCTAAACAAAAATAATTTTCTTCTGGAACCGTTTCTTTTACACACATCATTTCCTTGTATTCACTTCTCCTTCGGTGCAGATATGGGCCGTTTTTATTGATGTACCTTCCCAGGTAGCAGTACATCTTGTGGTAGCCCTTGAAAAATTGCAGTTACTACTGGTAATAATACTTAAAAGACTCTTAGAATACAACTGTGGTAACCTACGGTTAGTTATTACAAGTGGAACTATCTTGGTATCAACTCCATCGTACGTACCTATAATTAATAACCATTTCTCCTCTGTTTTCTCAAATCAAGCAGTTCCAATCCGATGTCAATAAACTTTCTCCCCAACTTATCCAGTTTGCAAATTCCAAAACAGGCTTAGAATTGGTTCTGGCCATGGAAATTAAAGTTTTCCATTCGGAAGGAGCCCAAACTATTCGGCGTTTCAAAGACCACTTTATTATAGAGTATACTAAGTCTACCGATATGTATGTATGTCCGGGTAATAAGAACACAGCTCCACTTAAAAATCTATGTAACATGACCCAAACATAGCACGATTGCGATTTTGTCCAGAACAACTATCACTGTAGAGAGCAATGTCAGTAAGAGTACCCCTGTGGTCAACATTATTTAAATATTTAAACATTATGGAGGCGATTTATCTACATCCTCTTTTTCCGTCAGATTCTCCCTAAAAAAGTAAAAATGTGTCAGTACTTACTGTTATTTTAAAATCGTTTATTTCTGGAAAACAACACCACACACTCCCTAAAACAGTTCTCACCAAAATACTTTAAGTTAGGAAAACTAACGTAAGTGTCACGGTTTAGCTTGGACTTACTATGTTTTAAAAAACCACATTTTACTTAACATAGAAATATGGCATGCCGTTCAAAATACAGACCCTTACTATAAAAAATAAAATGGTTTTACAACGAGAGTTTATTAGATAGGCTTACAACGCTTTTGACGGTAGATCGGCGGAGGCTTTGAGCTTACGATACACTAAAAATGCCGTTGTTGACCAAAATTTAACTTGATGTTCTGCCAAAAAGGTATCGAATGTATTGTCGAACTTGAGTTTCGCTCACTTGGAAACCAGAAAATTACGTCAAACGAAACTAGTGCTAAGAAATCTATCTTTTGTAATCAAAGTAAAAAAGCTCGAAAACAAAAGAAGATATCCAATTTTGGTTGTCACCATTAAGCTTTTCTCGAAAAAGAAGATCCAGGGTGGAAGTTAATTTTTCCAAATAGCTTTTAATTATTAATATTATCTGTGAAAACTTCGAAATTGGCCCACCCTGTACATATATGACAAAAAGCAGTGTCTTACTGGAAAATATACTTTGGGGTATCATTCTAAACATTTCAGCTATAATATTTTCCATTAAAATACATTTCATACTGTCCATTCTTCCCTCAACAATATTTACCATTAGAGCCTCAAAACGTCCATAAACCATAATGGCGATACCAATACAGATAACATAATTTTAATGAATTGCTTGACCAACTCTACTACTTACACAGGTAACATTGCTAGCTACAAGTAAATTAACGCTTTAGGTGTTTCTGATTCGATATATAGGTACAGTATCTACTAACCAATGAATAATTGATCAATGTTGTTAGACTTATTTCAACCCAAGATCAACTCTGATATTTTTTTTCTTACATAAGAGCGGGCTTTCCTAGCTCGATGACTTTTCAATTAGGTTTCAACGAGGCAAGATTGCTGTGATTGCTGATTTTTATTATCTGTCACTCGTTCAAACTACCCTTCCTTCTGGTTGTAATCCTGGCTGGGTATCTTTTTTTACAAGAACCTAAAAAATCCAAAAAAATCTCTTTTAAAATACCTACATATTTACACAGAATAAACGACAATTCTCGCGCTTTCTGCTTCAGTTAATTCCTTTATTTTTGGGATTTTCTAATACAATTGATCATAAAAGTCACTTCCACTGAGAGTTACTCTTATCAATGATTTCAAAATAATGCTGGTTCCTCTCGAATAATGCAAAAAATTGGCGATTAAAATCTACTTGGCTTTGTGCTACCAAACAGGTAGATTAGAGTTGATCAATCAGAGATTGATGTAAAAATACAAAATAATTAGATACTAAAAAATAACATCTAGCCATGATGTAAAATTAATAGCATAAGGATTCTCCAACAATTTTAAGCATCTAATATGCTGAGTTGCAATAGAATTTGCGCCGCGTTGTTATGCAACACATTGTGCACCCAAATTGCAGATAGCATAATCTGGAGCTAAAACTACGTTATTTATTAAATACTCAAGTTGATATGCAAATCCAAATGAAATTTATCTATCCAATGTTAATAGAAAGCGTGAAAACACATTTAATTAATATCATTGTAGCACAACAAATACAATAGTTGTCACACGTTTTTAAAAAATATATTTGTAACAGCATATTATAGAATCAGCGTTATTTGATTATTGTGTTTTAGGACAGCCAAATCTTTCTTAAGGTTATTATGTTGTAGTACTGCTTCAAATCATTGATAATTCCCTGATCCACAGCTTGGAGCTTTGACATCATGTTTGGCTGGAGAAAAATAACACAAATGAAATTGGCAGTTTTGTTAAAAATTTCCAGTTATCTGCAACCAAATGATTTTACGTTTTTCGGTGTAAATTGCTTTGTCTAAACTGAAAACCCGATACGGCTCTAAAAGTGTCGGTAAAAAACTGTTTTTCTTTCACAGTCATATTCATTGAACCAGCCTGCCCCAACGGCACTCTAATTCCTGGCTCAGAAATTAAGACGCTTCCATCATGAACCATTTTAACACATACGAGGACAGCTTCACCAGTTCATTAATGTCTTAGTAAGTACAGGCATAATTTGTTTTAATCGTTGAAAGTACCTATATTTGGAGGAATACCTAGTTGTCTGCAATTTATAACCGGTTTGTTATTCGGTATTAGCGACTGTAAGCCGAATAAGGAATACTAAGATGTTATTTAATAAAAAAGGATAGGTGGTCATCGATAAGCATTCAAATTTCTTTTTTTTTTTTTTTTTTAATTTATTATAGCTGGCTCTGCAATATAATATGCAATACACGGCTTTGTTATATAGTACAATACAACTAACTACTACATTAAGATATACACAGGTGAGGATTAAGTGACGAATTACGCATATATCGTACAGTTACTGCGTTAAAATATTAAGTTTATATACAATTTTTAGATTAAGTCTTGTGGTAATTTGCGCTTAAGGCGCGTGTGAATGTCTCTTTGTCCGAGATTTAATTTGGTAGCACTTGAGCAAAAAACTAAGTTTTGGAAAAACTTCACTGTAGTTTTCTTGATAAACTCAGTTATAAGTGGAACACTTAGTTCATGGTGTACTTGAGTATTACGGACGAACCATGGGCACTTGATTGCAATTCATAGCACTTTATTCTGCATCGTTTGGAGTTTCGTCATTGATGTTTTTGATGTGTTGCACCAGACTGGACATGCATAGGTTAGTATTGGTCGGAGGATTCCTTTGTAAATAAGCACAGTGCATTCAGATCTAAGATGAGATTTACGGTTTATAAGCGGATATAACGCACCCAGCCTGTTGTGACACTCATTGAGCTTTTTATTGATATGGTACCCCCAGTTCAGCTTAGCATCTAAGTACACGCCTAAATACTTTACTGCTGCGTCCTTTGGGTTCCAGTCTATTTCATTATTATTTATTTTTATTTTTGTAATTTGTGCATATCGTTTAAGGGTAAACATTTTCGTTTGACATTTGTCGGAATTTACTTTAATTTTCCATTTCTGGAACCACTCACATGTTATATTTATTGAGTTTTGGAGGAGTTCAATTGCTGCTTCTGCATTTGGGCTCTGTGTTATTATCGCCGTGTCATCGGCATACATGGCTAGTGTTGTGTTGATAACTGTAGGTATATCGTGAACGTACAGATTAAATAAAGTCGGCCCTAAAATGCTACCCTGAGGTACTCCTGCCTTTGTGAGTTTGGTACAAGATAAAGTTGAGTTAATCCTGACTCTAAATGTTCTGTTGATCAGAAAAGAGTGAATGATCTTGATTAAATAACTTGGAATGTTTAGAAGTATCATTTTATAAAGGAGCCCTTCATGCCAAACCTTGTCAAATGCTTTTTCCAGATCCATGAACACAACCGCAGTGTATTCTTTTTTCTCAAACCCTCTTTCAATTGTTTCGCTTATTCTAAGCAGTTGGTGAGAGGTTGAATGAGATGTTCGGAAACCGAATTGATGAGGGGGGATTGTGTCATTTTGCAGTAGGTCATCTTGTAATCTGGTAAGTATTACTTTTTCTAGGAGTTTGGCCAAGGTTGGCAAGAGACTAATAGGTCTATAACTGTCTGGTTTGTCCTTCGGTTTTCCTACTTTATATATGGGGAGTACACTTGCAGTTCTCCAAGGAGTCGGAAAATGTCCTAGTCTGAGGCAGGCATTATATATTGTGGCTAAGTAAGCCACCGCCTTCTTAGTGAGATGCTGTAACATTTCATTAGTTATAAGATCAGGTCCGGGAGTTTTACGCTTGGATAATAGCACTATGTACGATTTAAGTTCTTGGACAGATGTAGGAGCTATTGGTGCGTTATCTTGTAACTGGAAATTGGTAATTGTGTTTGTTACCTGTCTTTCAAAGTGTTCGTCATGTACTCCAGAGTTTGGTGTAAATACCTGTTCAAGATGTGTTGCTAATAAGTTTGCTTTATCTTCTTCAGAGGAGTATGTGGTGTTATTTGCTGCCATTGGATAGATTATATTCGGTAGTCTTAGAAGACGTTTGGTGGCCAACCACATAGTTGGATCGCAGGGTTGTTTATCTTCAAGGTAAGAGTTGTATCTTTGGATTCTGAGACTGTCAAGTTCTTGTTTTACTAAATGGCATAGCTGGTTATACAGTGTTTTAAGGTATGGTAATCGAGATCTCTGCCATTCCCTTCTGTACCTATTCTTCCGTTTAATTAGGTAGAGTATATGGTTGGGTGTTCTAATATGGTCAGCAACTTTCCTGTGTTTCCATGGTGTGGTTGATTCCTGTATACTTTCTTGTATTGCCGAAGTGTACTGTGTAACTGAAGCGTCTATATCCGAGGTTGAGTCAAGTGGTCCCAACCGTTTCAGTTTTTGATCGAGGGTTGCTTGGAAATTGTCCCATTCTGTTTTACCGTAAGCTAGTTTAGGTGGTGGAGGTACTGTTTGTGGAGTGTTGTAGAAGCTGATAATGACAGGAAGATGGTCCGAGTCTAGTTCAGATGCTACTGTTTGGTACACTGGATTTGTCACGTTTTTATGCAATATTACATCTAAGATATCAGGTTGATGATCTGTTCGGTACGGGTGGTAAGTGAAATCATCAGGAGCTGATATTAAAATACCGTGGTCAGTCATAATGTTATATAGCTTATTTCCGTCGGGGTTACTAGTACGGCAACCCCATATGGTGTTTTTTGAGTTTAGGTCTCCTAAGACTAGCGTGGGCTCATTGCTATTGAAGAGTTTGTCAATATCATCCTCAAGAAGCCGTTTGTTTGGTGGTTTGTATGCTGACGTGAGAATTATAGGGTTATTATTTTCCATGAATATTTTTATAGCAATGGCTTCTATATTTTGGAGATCACTCATATGGAGAAGGTGGTGTTTGAGTTTCTTTTTGATTACGATCGCAACTCCGCCTGATGCAATAACTGCTTCCCTGTCTTTCCGGTACACGTGATATCCAGGGATTCTGAACTTTTCTGTGCTGATGAAATGAGTTTCTGTGATACACGCAATATCGACGTTGTGCCGTGTCATAAATTCGATAAAGGTTGAACGTTGAGATTTAAGACCATTGGCGTTCCAATTAGTCATTGTTAAATTATTTATTAATGGAGAATTATTTTGGTACATTGTCTAGCAATGTTGGGAGTAGTGTTGTAAGAAGTGGCATTAATTTATCTAAGTGAGGAATTAGCAGTTCAATTATTTTCTTTAATAGTGTGGATATGAGGTCATTTGATTCTTGCTGTTCATCAGATGTGGTCGTGTTGGGTTTAGGTACGGAGCGTCCTGGGGATGACGACTCATTTTCCATACGTTCTGGTCTATCTTTTACTGCTTGGGAGTATAATCTATTTTGTGTTCGAAAACTAGGGCTTCTTGGTTGATTCTGATTTATCTTTACATAATAACTACAGCCTTTGTAGTTAGCCGGATGCTTTTCCAGACAGTTTACGCACTGTGGATCTTCTCCAGGTCTTTTAGGGCATTCGCTAAATAAGTGATTGCCTGTGCATTTCACACAACGGGCTTGCGAATGGCAGTAGTTGCGAGTGTGTCCATACAGCTGGCATTTCTTGCACTGTGGAATTTCTTTGGGTTTTCTTCTTATCTCCACTTCTACGATACTATAGTTTAACTTTGTTAGGTTGAAAATGTCCTTTCCTTGTTGGGTGTCGCTAAGATCCACTGCACATAGTGGAATCGGGTATCTGTCCTTATTGTAGAATCTGGCAACTTTTTGTACTGGGTACTTTAAGGCTGTTAGTTCATTTTTAATTTCGTCTTCCGTAAGGGAAACGGGGACGTTTCGAATAATTACAGATAGGTTGTTAACTTCGGGGTCCTTAAATGTGTGGTAGCTTAGTTTGCTCTCGTTGTAGTGTTTAGTCATTACTCGGTAATCGTCTATGCTGGTAAGATTAATTCGTAATTGTTTATTTCTAATTACAGTTGTAAATTCGTTCTTGGCTTTTTCCTTGAGATCGTAAATAATTTCTTGATATTTTAATTTATCTGCATTATGCAGGTAAATTGGTGGGATCTTTATTTTTTTCTCGTTAGTATCTACAGATTTCTGTGGAGCGGTCTCGGAGGTATCCATGTCGCTTATGGCCGGAGCGTGTTTGCCTTGATAAATTATTTTACTGGCTTCTTCAATTTGTTTCGCCGTAACAAAGAATCTATTGCTGGCTATTAAATTTTGTGGTTCAAATAGATACTTTTTATTCGGTTCTGATATGGGTGGCGATAGGGTAGAGCTGGTTCGTTTTAGATTAGTGTGGCTCATCTTGATTGAGGAACCCCTCCGCAGGGGTTCTTGTTAGTGGCTTGTTTTTTGTTTTAGCAGCGATTTAAGATGTATTTAACTTATGCATGCACAGTAAAATAAATAGATAATGTTACCGTTAGATTTGAGGCGGGCGGCCTCGTATTTATCACTCACGATAAGCTTTGACACTTGCACTTCGTAGCACTTGTTTATGCTTAGAAAGCCAAATAGCAACTCTCAAATTTCTAAGAACATTCAGGGAACAGAAATTCTGTAGAATCTTCTCCTTCCCCTCTTCTCATTATGCTAGTTACGGCGTCGGGTCTTGGTTCGGCTGATTCCTTTGCATCCATCTTCTCCATTCTCTTATATTTTATGCTAGTCTTCTTATTTTATTGACTATTTTCCCCTAATTAGCGCCCAGTTCTTCAACTCTTGTAATCCATCTTTTTCGGGGTCTTCATCTTCTGTTTTCCCGCTTTCTTCCATCTCCATTATTCTTTTGACATGTCTTTCTGAATTCATCCTAATTATATGCCTATACCATTTCAATTGTCTTTTTTCGATTTTATTTACTATACCCTCTTGTTGCAGCCTTTGTCTTATTTGTTCGTTTCTGACTCTATTCCATTTTGTTTTTCAACAAACTTTTCCTTAGATGTCTCATTGCTCATTACATTACACATCTATCGCAGGCATACATACCTGTTAGTATTAGTATTTGGTTGTATACTGATTTCCTATTTAATTTTTCCCATCATTGGGTTATATACTAATTCCAATTCTTCTTCACAACATCTTATCTTTTTATACCATTATTGGGATAGCTCATTATCATTACCTTACTTTTTGTTGTATTTATATACATTTTTATATTTTTAAACTCCTCTTCCCATACCTCTGCTAGTTTCTGCATTTTCTTTTTTGTGTATCTGAGGTAAGTACAATATTGTCTGCGTACATTAGGCAGTATATTCTCAAGTCTCAAATTCTTATATCCAATTGTGATTTTAAGGGTTTTTGTTATAGAGTTTTTTAAGATTTAGCCCATCATAATTAGAAATAGTAAAGGGCTTAAACTATCCCCTGGTTTCACTCCTTTCTTACATTCAAATTCCCGTGATTGTTGCCTATTGATTTGGAACAACCTCTTTACGTTTATATATCTACTTTCCATAACTATTATAAGTTTCTCTATGATTTTAAATTCTTTCAAATACATCCATATTCCTTCCCTTTGCATTCAACCAAATGCCGCTCTTATGTCCGTAAAAATTAGGTATAATTCCTGTCCTTTCTCTATTATATTCGTTAATATAATAATATAGCGCGAAGTTCTTCTATTAGTTCTAAACGCTGCCTGCACATCTTCAATTTTGTTTTCAACTAATTTTCTTAGCTGTATTTCTATTGTTGGTGTGTATATCTTGAACACTACCGAGCATATCGCTCTCTAATTATCACAGATCGTCTGTTCGTTAAAGGTAAGTATCATTAAATTCTACTCTCAATGCTTTGGTATCCTTTTTTCTCACTATACCCTTTCATTTATTTCCTATAGCCATTTCTTTACTTTTTCTCTTTGTCATTTAATCATCTCTGGTATAATGTTGTCTGCTACGAATGCTTTTTCCACTCTTATTTTGTTTACTGCTTCTTCTACGTCTGCCATACAAACAGTGCCTTCTTCTCTTTCTTGCGTCTTTTCTTCTGTCTTTTCCTCTTTTCTGTCCGTGTGTTCATCCCTTTGATTGAATTTATTTCTTAACAATCTCACCATACTTCTGCTATTACTTCAACTACGGTTTGAGTCGGTTATTTTTACCTGTCATATTTTTAATTTCTCTTTTTTCTTCCGCCTGTAGTTCTTATTATATTTCATTTTATGTTGTTCGTACCATATATCTTTTCTGCTTTGTGTATTAACGTTTTTTTTTCAGATATTCTTCTATAGTCCAATTCGTTTAAATTTTTTCTAACTTGGTGATCTGTATCTCATTTATGGTGCTACTGTAGTATTTATTCCGTTTTGTAACTACTTAATATCAGTTCTTGTGAATATTGCGTGTTTTTCTTTTTCAGGTTTCTTAACTTATGTTTGTGCTGTCGCAGGTATGTGTTTAGCGCTTGAACTTCTTTTATAATTTATAATGCCTTTTACATTTTTTCCACCATTACAAAATCGTACCTTCCACTTATTCTTTAGGACCAGAGCATATCATTTATATGGCCAAATTGTAGCAATTTTAGCACGTTCCTATTTAGACATTCCTCACATAATTGTCCCAGGCATCTCATTTCTGTTTATGTCTCTACCTATTTTGACGTTCCAGTCCACCAATACTACGATATTCTATGGTTGCTCCTTATATTCTTGGTAAATATTTTTGTATTTACTTTGTTATTTATTTCTTCTTTCTTTGCTACTTTCACTGGTGCGTATATTTGAACTATAGTTATCTTTTCGTTCAGTCTATCTATTTCCATATTATTTTCGAGTTGATTGTTGCATAATTTACTATGTTTCGTTATTATTTTCTTTAACTGGTATCCTTACTCCTTTCTTTATTCACATTCATTTACTATATTTTCCATTACCTCTTCTTTACTTTCGCCTAGTCCTAACATTTCTTCCGCTACTTCAATTTGTTTACCTTTAGTTCTATTAACATTCCATATTTTTAATTTCAATTTTATTTCTACATCTTCCGTCTTGTTGTACGTGTTCTTTGTTGAACTTGTCATATTTTCGGTACTTTTATATTTAATAGTTATTTGGAGGATTGCGCCTATATATTGTATATCCTGCCTTTCTTTACCAAGATCTGTTGAAGATCCTTCACTTGTTACTCTTTCTTTTATTTTTTGTATTCTCTTCTGTTTGAATTATTATGTTACCTATCTATCTACCTCTACTACCTCTATACCTTGTCTGCTGAATTTAACTTGTTAGCTATTATCTTACCTTTAGATCAACATTCTTTATTTCGTTCCAAAAATCCTACGCTAGGAAAGTGTGCTTGTGGACCCGTATTGAGTAAAAAATCCTAATTATCTAGGCGCCAACAGGTTTTTATCACTCCCAAGTACACTAACTTAGAATGTTCTTTACATTGATTTATTAATTGGTATTGTGATTGTTATTGCATAAAAGGAACAGATAGTGAATATCCTATCTAAATATTAGGTTTCAATTAGAAAAGGGGTACTGCAACTGTGACCATAATCTTACGCATTACGACTGCGTTTACCCAATCGGCATGGCCGTATATAACGCAAACTAATAAGTAATAACCCTAATATAAAACCCTTTTAACACTTCACAAATTACTCCAGTGTATGTCTCCATTTATCATCAGTGTGTTGTATTTGAAAAATGCGTAATGTCCCTTTGTTTTGCTTTCTTTCATGTGTTTTGCAATTCTCTTCTTTGGTCTTGTACCTCATTTGAAAAGTTTTCTTCTGTACATATATCTTTCTTCCTTTTAAATTATTGGTTACACTCAGGATCTCCACTTTCCTTGACCAGTTTTTTTTAGTTCTATTGATATTGTTCTTGGATTTCCAATAATTTTTTCCTAATTCATCCCGCAAAATCATAAATGTTATTTGCAGGAATGGAAAAAATTGGACTAACGGGAATTCAGGAATAACTTTACCTCGAATTGTAGAAAAAATTTACATGGAGAAATTCGAGATATGTACCTAAACTCTTTTTAGGATAAAATGTAGAATTCCACTAAAAGAAGTTCAAGATATGAATATTGGACCAAACTTAACCATTCCCTTAAGTATGTGTTATATTGTTATATAAACTTCACATGGTTACGTACATTATCCTATTCTCAATTATTTTTAACATAAAAAACAAGTGGTGCAACGTCTGTCTTACTTTGCCACCAGATACATTTGAGTGATATGTGGGATATGGGCATCGTCAACACCCGAAAACTTAAAAATAATTGGAGTAATATAAAACTTCTAAAATCCCTAAGCCAGATGTATTAAAGAAAGCTTTGATTATTGCACAATAGTTTTTTATACTCACTGTGTAGAAACTGTCAACTTCCAACCAGCGGAAGCCAATTTTTATTAACTCCCTGCGGGAACCAATATCTGTTACCTCCCGCATTTGTGTTTATGTCACCATGGATACCACACCAAAGCTTGGCAGCGCTATATCGACTTGGAAATTTAACAAAATGTCATTAGAAAAATCTAATGTTACTAAATACACATCTAATAAATTCCCAAAGCAAAACTTTAACAATTGTTCATTAAAAACTGGAATTCCAAGAAAAAATCGTACTCTCCTCCCTTGTGTGTTTAACTCACATGCAGGAGCAAATGTATACCTTTGCTCCCTAGACATATAAGTAGAAAGGTTGTGTTTAGAGAGACAATTATTTTCATACAAAGTTTTTAAGATATTTGTATTGTAGTTGATATTGATAGTTAATTCTCTAAAACAAAAAAATTAGTATATTATTATATGAGCGATTATGACAGCCATTATTCACGAAGATGACATTTGCGCGACAAGCCGAAGGCGCGTGGCGCAAGTCATCTGAGTGAATAATGGCCATAATCGCGAATATAATACGATATTTTATCTACTTCTATGCAATAGGAGCCTTGTGTTCATATTTCAGAAATATGACATTTGTGACAGCTGTTAACTTCAAAAGTCATTTAATAATAAGAATGAATTTTGTGATTGGCTACAACCTATTGAATAATGAAAATAGAATTTTCTGATTGGTTGCATTTTGCAAACTATTGAATAATGAAAATAGATTTTTATGATTGGCTGCAAACCGTGAATTATGAATCATAATTCATGGCCATTGTGCAGTAGGAGTAGATAATAGTATATTATTATATGAGCGATTATGACAGCCATTATTCACGAAGATGACATTTGCGCCACAAGCCGAAGGCGCGTGGTGCAAGTCATCTGAGTGAATAATGGCCATAATCGCGAATATAATACGATATTTTATCTACTCCAATGCAATAGGAGTCTTGTGTTCATATTTCCCAATTATGACATTTGTGACAGCTGTTAACTTCAAAAGTCGTTGAATAATAAGAATGAATTTTGTGATTGGCTACAACCTATTGAGTAATGAAAATATAATTTTATGATGGGTTGCAACTTACAAACTATTGAATAATGAAAATAGAATTTTATGATTGGCTGCAAACTGTGAATTATGAATGGTCATTGTACAGTAGGAGTAGATAAACTATTTAACACTGTCAAAATTTTACACGAAATAATCTCAAAAAATATAAAAACTAACGACATTATACATTTTCTGTAATAAAAATTAGGTTGGATTTCTAACCTCTACTTTAAAATAATACTGACGAGTTTATGTTTTGTAAAATACTACGTAAAAAAACATTAAATTAAACGTTATTTTTCTTTACCTATAATAATTGCACACCTACAGTGTGTTTTAAAAACATGGTGCCAAAACCTAAAGAGACGTTGACATAAGAATTCGGCATATATACTTTTTTAAATCCCTCCTTACAAACTGACACCTTCCTAAAGAAGGTGGTTGTACTAAAACATTTCAACAAACAAATTTTATTATAAAAACACGTACAAGAAGGCCTGATTTATCTAAACACTTTATGGCTTATTTAGTTTTCTCACCAAAACCATATTTTTGTACTATTCAATAAAATAACTTGCATCATAGTTTAATTTATTTTTTTACACACAAGCTGTTAGCTTTGCAAAGTATCAAAGTACATGAACTTTCCAGTTCATCCCTTTAAGTCACACCGAAATATTGAAAAGCATTTCTGCAATTGGTAAAAGCTATCTGCCAATGTTCACTTAGAATACGCTTTTGCAGTTTTGAGCAAAATTTTAACCCCCCCCCCCTCTTTAGGTAATTGTAACCCAGAAAAAAAGCACTTTTTAAAAACAGTTTTTTATGCATTTTTATGTTTCTACGTCCCTTGAAACCCCTTGTGTTTCGCACCATGTGTTCGAAACAACCTGTAGTCATATTTAGTTGTCTTAAATGACGTGTTCATTTTAAATTAAATATTGTACAGGTATGTAATTGCACGAAGGGTTTTTAACCAGCTTTTGTTATTAGGAGACAAAGCTTGAGTTAAAAAACAAATTTGGAAGATAAACAACGAACTCTCAATAAAAAAAGAAATATTTGAAAGCCGACACCAAGTGATCAGAAAAGTATAAACATTTTCGAAAAAAAAACAGAACAGAAAAGATTTCACAAAAATAATTTACTACGGGTACTCAACTTCAAATTTAAAAAGCAATTCTCGCTCATCTCATCTTCATTAGCTAAGACTCCTCTGTCCTTGGGCAAAAATGTAAACAACAGATTAACTAAAGGTTTAGCCTTTTCGAGAGGATGATTCATTTAATTTAAATAATTGGCCTGCTACTACTACCGTTAGTCTACTATAATGTAAACACGTAAAGTTCCTTAATCTGGTTGCCAATTTTACACCTGCGAGCTTCTGCAAAAAGTTGGAAGACCACTCCGTCTAAATATAGCGCTACAAAGCATAAATTATGGGGCACAGCAACGAACAGAAAAGGATCAAGGTTGCTGTGGGTTACCGGTGTGGACATGTGGTCATTATTCTGCAATAAGTGGCCGGACAAATTATTGCAAAATACACTTCGGCACCTACGTTAACATTGTTTCTGGCCATTAGAAACAAATCGTATGACAAAAATTGTCAAGGATATAATAATAGTTGTTTCCAAGAACTACCACGGTAGTACCGAGGCAACTTTGACTCTAAACTTCGCAAATTTAAAACGAGATGTTTAGGTTGATTCAAACAAGATGCGATCTTAGCTTGAGGTATTAGTTATTTTTAGCATTTGGTTTTAGCAATCTACCCAACTTAGCACTTCCTCATTTTTACTTCCTTTTACGATAAAGGAAGTATTGGATTCACCCCAAAAATTCGAAATTGAGTTGTCAACAGATCTTCACGGTTTAGAGTCCCCTGAACCCAAAAAACATGTTTTTATTCATTGGTCTGTCTGTCTGTGTGTCTGTGAACAGAATATCTCAAAAACGAAAAGAGGTAAGGCGTTGCAACTTCATATATAGGTTTTGTGTACTATCTAGAAGCGACAGCAAGATTTTGAAGAAAATCGCATAACCGGAAGTATGGTGTTTATTCTTGTGATTTTTCAATTCTTTTTCGTTTTTTTCAAAACTAATCGCTTCCCACGTGGCAGAATAGTTTTTTATGAAACACGTGGGAAGATATATTTATTTGTGTTAAAAAGATCAACATTCTGTCTCACGTCGTTACTGGAGATGTGAAAGGAGCTATGTTAGCTGATTTAACAAAAATTCGGTGTTCTCAAAAACGTCACCTCAACTACGCTTTTTAAGATCTTGATCAAATACACATTAAGAGTGGAGACCACGAAACGGTTCACTCCGAGTCGGCAGCCGACTCGACCTTAGATTCTATGTATTTAAAGCCGACTAAACACACGATACGTGATAATAATCAAGTCTTTATAAGTCACAACAGCTAAGGGAACTATATACGAAAGTAGCGCTAGAAAGATATATTAATAAGACAAACAACATGTGTTAAATTAACGACCACACAAATAAATCGGAAAAGTCCTGGAAATAAACGAAATGCGAAATTCAAATACTTGAAATACTACGTAGATGTTGAGTATCAGAGAAGGTGTTGTGCTATTAGATATAGAAAAACAAATGACGACGTTCAAACAAAAACAGAGTCGAACGAGACACTGTAAGTTATATAGAATCGAAGATATTGTTATTGTATGGGCATGTAAAAAGTAGAAGTAGTAATATATAGGTGCGCGCGCATTGTTAAGCACATACTCGTATATATTTAGACGTGTCATGTAGTGGGCACTGCAGCTGGCAGCCAAGGCTAACCAGATGCTGGCTGTCTAACGTCGGCAGTGTGAATCGTACTGTCACAGTGCAATGGAGCAACGTAGGACTTGACAGTGGAAGTTGCTACACGACAACGCTCCTGCACATTGTGCGATTCGAGTGCGGCAATTCTTAGCTCAGCATGGCGTCACTGTTCTCGAAAATCCACCGCACCTCCTCGCGCGGATGTCTGTGAGTACGCCGTTTGTATTTCTTGCGCTACGCCACGCCTTCTTTCTTGGCCTCGCGTAGATAATTTCTAAGAACTGGTATATGTTTCGAGAAGCGTTATTGCCAACCTCGCTGGCGAAACGACAAGAAGCCGAGGTAGCAGTTAGAAATTCGAAGGATTAATTTTGGGCTGCCGTTTATTACACCACCCCTTTTCCGGGTTTTTTATGTATAATAATTAAATTAAGATATCTACTCTATTTGCTTATTGAACAGAAGTAGTATCAATAATAATATATTTCGCACTTACCTTGTTACTTTCAAATGAATTTTAAATTGACATATCTCATCAATAAATATATGACATTGAAATTATGTCATTTAAATCTTTTTAAATGTACCTCGGCTAGCCAGCTTATTTAGCAATTAAGAACTCTATTTCCATCTCAGCTGAATGAGTTATTGTTAATATAAATTATATCTTTAGAATTGTATTTTGAATTATCAAATTGTTATCAATTTGACTTGCTTTTTAAATCACACTATCTAGTACTTGAAATTGAACCTTCTAATTCAGTTATAGTGTATTAATATGTTTGGCTTGACATTACATTTAATAATCAAACTAAAGGTTGTCAAAATATTTAATTAAATTACTTGTTCCAAAAATGTGAGGTTAAACTTTCTTAAAGATAACTAGACCAAAAATAATACAATTTCTAAATATAAAAGCCGAAAATGTCGAGTACTCAAGTCAATTCAAATTTGGAAAACTTAATATTCTAAATGTTCTCTAAATCTAAAATACAATGTTTTATTCTAATTTTGCCGTACCAAACTGTTATTAAAATACACTAACCTTCTCAAAGATGAACTCGTACCTGAAGTGTGTTTCTATATCAGCTCCAAACTGATCACAGTCATCAACCATCTCCTTTAAGATGTCGAAGACCCATAAAAACTCGTTGTAGCTGTCGTGACCGTTTAATATTTTGTTAAACGGTAGTGCGAAAATATTCTTATTACCGCTGCACTTGTTCCTGGAATAGCAAGAACCATTTTTTTAACTATCCAGAAACCCTTGTAGTATTCTTATTCTATTCGACAAGTTTAGGATTTATTACGTTTACTACGAAGTTAAATTCATCAAAAAGTCTATCTTCACCCAAACTATCACTATATTTGTTAGTTTATATTAAATATTTTTATTTGTTCCTCACTTGTAAACATCAATTTATCAAGTCACTGTATTCACCTTGAAAATGTTTCTTAACTGGCTAGCCAGTAAATTTTTTACTGGCTAGCCAGTTATATTTTACAAGCGTGCTCATAGATAAATGATAGCGTGCAAAGCCAGAGTTGTCTTCCTTAGTATGTGTCATATTGATTAATTTAGTAGCTTGTCAATTTGACATTTTGAATAAATGGTGACTTTCTAGTTATTTACAAGTGAGGAACAAATAAAACATTCAACAATACACGCCAGGTAACCATTTTTACTGGCTCAAGGATATGACAGGCTCGCCTAACGGCTCGCCAGTCATCCCAATCCTATCGCCAGTAAAACCTGTTTTACCTGGCTTGTAATGTTAAATACTATAATGTGTCCTTCATTTCAGTCCAAGTAGGACAGTGCATTATTTGAATCCACCTGAACACTTTAAATGGTTCGAAATTGGCACCCATTATAAAATTTATTTATTTATTTATTTATTTCGTACTCAGCCACTTTTTTAAGTCTTGTGCTATATAAACCATTTTCTCTAGATCTAGTAAAAGGCTTGACAACTTTGAGGTTTGAAAATTGTGGTCTCTCCTGTTTTTAATTTTTTTGCACATTTCTAATTCTTCAGCTGCTTCGCATACTGAAATAGTGTCTCCTTCTATCCTAGTTATAGTGTCACAGATAACTTTTAACTGGCTTTTCAAAAAGTATAACCATACCATGGAAACAGGATCATTAAAAAAAGTACTTAAAATTGTGCGGCGTTTCTCTTGAGATAAAAAGTAGGATTTTAGTGTTGGAAAAATGTCTATAATTCTAGTGATTGCTGGTTGCAAGGATAACCATCCAGTTTTTACACTTTCAATAACTCAAACTCAAAGCTTACAAAATTACAAAAGTCTTTCAATTCTTCCACTCTTACTGTATACAGGGTGTCTCAAAATTGACGCCCGTGCTTCTGGAATTTGATTCAGGGGGCTAAACTAAATCGAAAATGTTCCGTTTGTCTTTTGTTATCGAGTTATCAATAAGAAAACAAATTCGAAGGCCATTTTTTAACGTGTTAAAAATGGGATATTTATTTACGTTACCATTGACCACGTGACAAAATGCACTTCGCGCACTAGAGCGCCAAAAATTTTCGCGCACTATGTCGCGAAATAATATTGATATTCTTGTTTGACGGTTGTAGAAAATATATAGTTTGTATTGCGTGCGCGAAGTGTTTTTTGTGCTTTCGAATTACTTTTTTGTGGCATTCTCACGCACAAAAACACTCACTTCGCGCACTTAATACAAAAATTACTGTTTAACATCGCCATAACCACCTTATTGAATTATGCTACACAACAAATTAGAGGGACCGGGCGATAGAAGTTATTATTTACATTTCCATCAATAACTCGAAAACAAATGACAATCGGAAAATTTTCCGTTCTTCATTTTCGATTTCTTTTAGCCCCCTGAATCAAATCCCAGAAGCACGGGCGTCAATTTTGAGACACCCTGTATATGTGAAAGCATTGAAATATTTTATTTACAGTCGTTTCTACGTCTACAGGTAGAATATCGGCACTGGTTTGTATCGCATTGTATAAAATGTGTGCAGTAGATCGTATTCCACATACATTCATTGTGAGGTTACTATTCAGAATGGCATATACGTTGTTGGTTCTTTTTCTTGCACCTCCGCCAAAATTAATGTTGCAATCACACAATGGCCATGAAAGTCTTCGAAATCACGGAATTCAAGTTTACCAGATTGAATGTAGTTGTAGTGCGTTATATAAATAATAACACTACACTTTTGCACTCGACACATCTATGCGGTACCGATTAATCTAACTATTTACTTATAGACTGTGCTGCAGGTGCAAGCACAAAACACGACTTCCACCTGTTCTGTGATTGGTCAGCCTTTCAACCAATTTCGGCGTTTGAATAAGCCGCATGCTAGGATTCAAACTTCTTTGCGTATGATTACATGCACCAGAAACGGTAGGTAATATGTATATCAAAAAACGGGACAATTCGCGTCCCGTTTTGAGTTTTTCGGGACAACGGGACACCAAGCTAAAAAGGGACAATCCCGTTAAAAACGGGACGTATGGTCACCATAAAGTAGCCCGATTTTGGAACCAAACGATTCCGAAAATTGTGAGAGCATTCGGCCGCGAGTTCGCACCTGGAATCGCGTTTTGCATTTCCTCCGACACTAAGCATTGGCCGGTTTGCCGCTGTAGTCTTTGCCTGCCTTAAATCTATTTTAATGTGTGCATTAAGGCTATTGTTTTATTGGTGTATTAAAAGTGTGAGTATTAACTGTAATATTTACTAAATATAATTAGTCGTAGCAAGTATTATTGTGGCCACGTACGATTCTGATGGGGGATCTATATTGTGATATTTATATGTACTGTGATCCTGAATTCTAGGAAATTAATCTGTGATATTTCCATTTTGGCTTTATTTGTTACTGCGACTTCTATTTGAGTTGAGCTTCTCTTTCAGATTTATTGTGCTCCCTGAACACACTTGCCGTTATTTGATAAAAAGTCCGTTGCCGCCCTTTTTGAGTATTTAAAGAACTGAACACACCGTCTCCGAAACTAGCTGGATGGCCGGCAATTGTATCCAAGTAGTCATATTGTGTATTGGTTTTGAGAGATTAGCCAACGAACACTTTTTATGATAACAATGTGCCTTAGTTTTACATAAGTCGTCTATCCTAAACCTACGCTTCTATTAATTTCCTATATCTGATTGTCTTTTCCAATTCTTGTCGTGTAGCCAAGATACGTGTATCCACTCGCTTCTTCGATGTGTTCGCCATCACCAGTTTCGTAAGCACACATGCATGAGCAGCATGTGTTAGCTGTTCGAGCATCTCTTTGGAGTCTATCTTTCGCCATCTATGTAATTTGAGGAAAGTGTATTACCCGGTCTGATTCCCCTTCCGATCGAGAACATTTCGGCTTGTAACCGGACTTAAGATATTGTTTTTTCACACGCATTGCCCATTAGTACCACTGAAATAACGCTTCCATGACAGCCCATTTTTATACGAGTCGAATACATTCTTTTAGTCAATAAATGTGAGGACCAAAGGGAGACCATATTCCACACTTTCTTTTAATTGGCGTTTTCATTACTTGGAGGTGCCCATTCGCTTCGAAACCGAAGCGAATTCGAAACCATTTAAAAAAAGTGTTGTTCTTGTGGTTGTTGGAAGTCAGGTTTGGATGTAGATTAGATATATAAGTAAAATGATCCTCCTTCTCAGGTAATAACATTAGTATATCAGTGTTCCATTGGGTTTGGGTTGTCCTGCTCTTATGTCTTTCCTGTAATTTTCAGACGCATGCCGCATATTTTAGACGGACAAAGAGGCAAACGCGTCGAGTGACAGAGGAGAAAGTCGAACGGTCAAGCGATCATGTAGGTTGGGTCGTAACTATGGGCCCAGAGTACGATGTGAAATTTTCTTTTGGAAATAGTTCCAACGGCTCTTGTAGTAACCCTACGACTTTTGCTAGATCATCTACTTTCTTCGCATTAAGTTAGTTCAAGTTCTATTCACGTATCTATGTTATACTATTTGTAAAATACTGCTCACCGCCCGCCTAACGGGCTCTTATTGGCAGGTTGTCCCCGTCTGCGATAGCTAAACGCTATTCGGTACATAGTTGGCTTATTTGCTGCCAGTTCATCAAATTTATTTTTCTTAAAGCAAGAGCCCTCAAATTTTCCCATCGACTACCTCTTTAGAAAATCCAACAAAATAACATACTCCTAGCCTCATTGTTCGCGAAGCTGGTTGACGTTACTTATGCGTATATGTTTACATCGTGCTCCAATGTCGAAAGCAGAGTTTTCAGTTTCGAAAGAAGTTCCTAATTCTCTGAGATGTTCACAACTCAATAAAATCAAAACAAGTTAGAGAGCTACGTAAATTTCAAGACTTGTAACAGTGGCAGTAAATAACGAGTTGTATTTAGTAATCCCTTTGTGTCAATAGGGTTAAACATTGAACTTAAACATGTTTGGAAAGTGAAAACTATTATTACAACACTTGAAAACTGCCCAAGTTCACTCTGTGGGATGTTGAGGATTTAATAAAATCGAACGGTGTCACAGGGCTTCTTAAATTTAAAAGCTGATGCTTTAATAGAGAAAAAACACATATTTCATGCAAAAACGTTTTCCAATATGCAAAATATTAATTCACATTTGCATTAATTCAATCTCAATTTCAATTGTCTAAAGCATTTTGTATCAAGATGACAAAATATGACGTACACCACACTTAAACAATTTTTTGAAAGGGAAAAATAGTAGCAGACTGTTTGTAACGTTCTATCTCATTTTAGCGTTCCTTGTGAACCTCACTTTTGGTTTTGAGTTCGCATCTATAATTTAAATAGTCACGCGCGCCGCTTTTCCTAAGAACGCCGCGCAAAGAAATTAAATTTTTCCGAAATAACGGGTAACCTTCGATAGAGTTACCTGGATTAAAGTTTTCGAGTTGCTGTTCTAATATCAGCTCTCCGTAAAGGCGGCTGTGTTGATCAAGACCTACTACAGAAATTTAATATCGAATTCTCGAAGTGGGCTATGAATTGTTACTGCATATTTATTTCTTGCGAAGAACTATGGTATGTGCTCCATGCAGCGTCGCTGAAAAATACGTTAGGCCCGAATTCCAACTAAGGGTGAGCTATTTTTGTGTTAATTATTTTTTGTACTAATCAAGTGCAAAATAGGCCTCTCTCTTCAGCAACATTTTCAACGCAGGAAAGCCTACTTATCACAAGCGGTCTTCACACCTGGCGGCTGCCTCCTAGATCATCCTGTGAGCGCGTCCCATTTAAATACAGTAAGTGTGTACTAAATTGCTTATTCAACGTTTTGTTTAGGTCGATAAAGGCATAATTGCCTACTATGAATTTGCGCAGTTATAAACAAAGCCCTTTGGGCGTGAACTCGCACAGGTTACAGTATTTTCATTAGATTTATAAGATACTATTACGTTATCACATAGTGTGTACGCTGTGAAACACCATTTGCACAGTGTGACCTTGAACGTCCGGAATTTCCCATTTTCAACTTAAAAGCTTTGCAAGACGGCGGGCGTGCGTTCTTTTGTAATCCTTATTTGCTGTCATGTTTGCATAGCCTTCTACATGTCAACTGCTTGCTGGCGGTAGAAGTAAAATTTGATGTGTTTGTCACATATGTAATGTTTTAATTTTAATTACAATCACAATCAACTGTCTGTGTTGTTTTGATTTGGGTGACTCGAATCACATTTATTTTTGGCTACTGCTGTAAAGCATTAGGCTTTACATGATTTAATTGTTATTTACCATTTATAGACTTTATTCAGCCTCCAGGTTTAATTACGTTTGATAATTGTTACACTGTTGATGAATATTGAATTTTATTTACTGTCGCTGGTACAGTTTCTTTGCTATTTATACTAGGACCCTTCGTCTTGTTTTGAGTTTTACGTTAAAGTAAGAGGCAACCAAGTTAGGTGATGATTTGTTTTGGTAGTTGTTTAGTGTTTAACAACGCACGCTTGCGTAAAATGTATGGAGTTTCTATGCAATCTTGCGAACCGCTGCCTGGTCCTTATTCAAACCATAATCTACCGAGGGTTGGAGCTAGCTATGGCTGTGCTGCCTCTCGTTTAAGGGTGGGTACAGTTTGAGAACTGTTGTGATTGCGTTTAAAAAATGTTCAGAACTTCATGTAATCGAGGTAAGTCAAACGGTTATTTAAAACTCAAAATTTGTTAGTGTTAATACCACGCGTTCAAAAAGAAATTACATAAGAGTTAGCCATGGAAAGCAAAACTAATGTCAACAGCAAGCTTTAGATCATGATATCAGCGTATAATATAAACTTACAATAACAACAACAATCATGACAGTTAATGAATTCTAAAGCTTACTGTTAACATTACTTTTATTTTACCAGGCCAACCCTTATATAATTTATTTTTGAACACACCGGCAAATTGCAAAAATCATATTTCACACAGAAATATTTTTTCAATTTGCAAAATATTGACAGACATTTGCAATCTTTCCAAATAAACTATTGAAACTTTTTAAAACTGATTAAATTGAAAGAAATTGAAATAGTATTTTTACGTTACTGTTCACTTCAAAATTTTTTCTAAGTGAAAAATACTAGTACATAAGAGTAAACACCATACTTTCGATTTTTTCCAAAGCTTGGTGTCGCATCTAGATAGTACAAACGCTTTTATATGAAGTTTTAACGCCATGTTCACAGACATACAGACAAACAGACTCACAGACAGACAGATCACTGAACAAAACCATGTTTTCTGGGTTCAGATGAAGATCTGTTGAAAACTCAATTTTGAATTTTTGGGGTGAATCCAATACTTGCGTTATTGTAAATGGACGTAATTAATATATTCCTACAGTAGCGGAGGCTTAAAGTTGAAGTACTCAATTTTAGTTAAAGATGTTCGGAACCCTTAAGCTTTCATACTCTTATTCGCTGATGGAATATTAATTATGAGATATAATAAACTAAAATTTCTTTTGATAGAAGGATTACACGTAGGTCTAATTAATTATTGGTCGTCTTGGAATTTCTTGTGATTAGATTCTGTTTTATTTGAAACCACGGTTCCCAACATATCAAAACGACAGCATTTCTTTCAAATCTGGAATTAGACTTGAACAATTTTAAACAGATGTGATAAAAACCATTCCTCATTCTTGCAAATCCTACTTCTGTGGCGTATACTGATTTTTTCCTACGTCACCTAATTTAACCTTAAGATCTGCGACATTTCACTAAATGTACTGTTTCCGTATTAATAATTATATTAAATAGTGGTTAAATAGTGTTATATTAGGTTCATTATGTTTTGAAAAACTAAAAATGACGTTTAAGAAAGAAAATCGAACCATAACGTCATGAAATAGTTCGTGAAATCAAATTTTGTAGTACGCGCACAGTTTTTAGAAAACGTTGTTATAGAAATGTAAAGTTTAAAAGAACGAGCAGTTGGGTATAAATATGTACGTGGTTTACGTATACTGAAATTTTTAATTCCTCGGACAAAGTCATACAACCCATTACTCAATTATTCTAGTCAACCTGATACCACTCTTTTTAAATTTCAATTTAGCAGTCAAAGATCCTAGTGTAGGTTTAGCTTGACAGTGTCAACTTGTCATTTACTTTTCGTACCTTATAAACGTATGAGATGAGAAATGTTTTCAAGCGCATATAACAGTCAAAATATTCATAAAATATAACTTAGTTGTGTTTTGTTACCTTGTAATTGACATTGTAGCATTCCACAGTCAGTGCTACTAAAATTCAATAATTATAAATTATAACAAAACCTGAGAGTTATGCAAATTATTATACTTGGAAGAGATGTAGGTTCCATAATCATCACATAATAATTATTTTTAAACAGTGTTAATTTGGAAATTTTCAAAAAATAAAAGAGAAAAGCCGTTTTCTGTTTTATAATAAAAACAAATTTGGTCTCAATAGCGTCCAGCGACGAATAAGTTGGGTGTTCTTTCTCAGCTCATGGATTTACGAAATTTGAGGCCCCCAATCTGTAAGATTACAATTAATTTAATTCTGCGTTCAATTATATTGTCATGGTTTTTCAGGCGAATAGATTTTACACCTTGGCCATATTAAAAACAGCTTTTTATTTCTCCTGCAATTCTTGATTGTCTTTTGGTGCTGAGTGCAGTGATTTGAGTTAGATAGGATGCACGGCGTCTCTGCGAAGCCTATTGAGTGGTTAATCTAGAATCAACTATGGTAGTAAACTGAAATTAAGTATCGTTAGGAATCTCAAACCACAAACCCTGCTTTATTATTCCTGCGACGGAAATGCTTCCAGTTAACACAAGATTGAACTCGATAAGCAAGGCAGCGGTTCCTGGCTGCATAATACCACCTGCTCCTCTATTTGGTTGGTTCCAACCCGCGGAGTCCTGTAGGAGGCAATTCAGTTAAGCAAAAACCTGGAGTACCCCAAAATTTTAAGTTTAAGTAAACATATGAAATGTAGCTTACCTTAAATCACTTACTCATAACGTAACAAGTAAATTCAACTACCTTTTCTGTAGAAAAACACCAAAACTAAACCAAGTAAATGACCACAGGTTAGGTTTAGAAAACGTAATTTAAGGTTTAATGTTATATTGCATATATGTGTCAAACAATGGGCATTTCTTATACTTTGGAGATGTGAAATGAGTTAACCGATAGAACATTGACCGAAATGTATTCGCGATCAAAAATAGGTTAAAAGGATATAAAGCACTTTTTAATTTATCTCACCTATGCGCATAAAATTTTAAAAAGAAGAGAAAACCCTTTTGAGTAAAACTTATATTTAAGTGAATAACTTGATCCCTAAATTAATATAACTTGAATTCAATATTTCCGTATAATGTAACATTTATAAATTGCGCCCAATACTTCTTTCTTAGTGTGAACCTAAAACATTTATGCAAAAGTGAAGTAAACAAAAATTCCACATTTATTACACCCGTATCGCAGCCGAGAATTGAGCTAGACGGAGTTATGTGAGCCTTCTAAAGGTAGGCTGCTTATAGTTGTTACAACAAATATTGTTAGGTAATGTTAGACAATCGCCAAGTCAATGTACTATTAGGCAAACACCCCAATACTCAGGGCACTTTTACTAAATTTTAAAAATTCAAAACTTGCCAGTCAGTATCTTAGACTAACTAAAATGAAACATATTTATTACTCTTCAATAAAATGGTTAATTGTCCCGTTCTATATTTTATCAAATTGCAATAATCCCATAGGCTTGCTCTGCAAACCGCAAGACCGATATCTCAGGTTAGGTTCAAACTTTATATTAAAAGAATTCTGTAGAATTTTTAACTCAGAGTAGCTCAAATACTCAAAATTTCAGTACAACTGCTCTACTCACTTCAATAATTTATAACCTCACAAAATTGACTTACACCACAAAAGGTTCGCGGGTGCATACAGCGTTTTATTTTGATATTCAAAAGCGAAATTTCCAAGGAAACCACAAGTAAACTGAATCGAATCTCCCGTCTAGCAACATCTAACTTGGTTTTGTTTCAGGCTGTGACGTAAAAACGACGCGCTACTATCTTTTGTCTTGGCTTCCTGTGAAAACTGCAAATCCTGGCATAAATCGCATTTTCTAGTGACTCCACGGGATCTTCTAGAACTTGGACGTATCTGGATGCTCGGAAACATGATGAATATCTTCAGCAAGGTGTGTTCTCGAAGACCACTAGCTTTCCGGACTTCCACCACATAAAAACCTGCCAAATCGTACGTTTTAAAGTATCGCCGACCTCACCCCTGGAGCCGCTGCGGGTGACGCCATCGCTATTATTTGCTTCAAGTCGCTTCCTTGGCATCAAATCTTTTTCTAGGATGTTGTTACATCTCTTCCCGACCTGTAGGACTTGAGATCCCTGGCTTCTGATATTGGAATGGACTGCAGTTTGAAATTTCTAGGTTGTCGGAGCTGAACCCACGCCGATCTTGGCTTGCACAATTTCATAAACTTTTTCGGCGGAGAAACTTTTAATAACACTTCCACTTATGCCCTGTGACTTGTAGAATAACTTTGTACACTTTTTCAACTTTGCAAATAACTTTTATTATATAAAAACACCAAAAATCAGGAGCATCATTTGCCCACAGGTTGACATTACAGGAATTATTTTCTATTTTTTTCGCGTTATTTAGTAACCACGATCTAATATTAATCAAAGGAAATAAGTTTTGGTTACAGTTTCACATAAAAGAATAAAACTTAATTAACATGTTTGTTGCTTAAAACTAGAAATTGTCTTTATTTCTTATACATAAAAATTTTCCTTTTTTGTCAAATAAATTGTTATTTATCACTGTTCTGCTATGAACATTGCACTGGCACTTGAGTTCAAGTTTAACCACGATACTAATTATTCTTCATTTCAGTTGCCCTCGTTGTGCATTGCTTTTTGCAAATTCTATCGTATCTTGCTTTGATTTCTATCTACCTTTCAGCTTGCTTGCTTTTCAGTGGCCCGTACGTTTATTAATCACTCTACGCTCATATTCATTAACATAACCAACCTTTTGCATTATTTACTTACATTTAGTCCGGCTTCAAATATGCCCAAACCTATCATATTATTTATATTATATTAGCCATCTTAAATCTTTCTTCTACTCAAACTTCAAATTCGATTCTTTTTAAATCTACTTTTCTTATGCTAGCCTTTATCCCTCAAATTATGCGTCTTGCATCTCATTTCCAATGCATTTAATAACTTCAACTACTGTCTAGACTGCAATTAAATTAAATATTTCAACTCTGTGCTCTAATTGACTTTGTTCAATATTTCTATATGCATACAGAATTAAATTGCGAGCATCAAACCATCTCAATATATAACATGAATCGATCTGTCACATAAAATAACCTAACATTATTACTTATCTTCTGTTATGTCTTCTTAGCTTGCATTCGTTATAAATAAAATGATTGAATCCAGTTTACATTGGTTAGAGTATTTTGGGGTGCGTCCGAGGAATCAAGAAATAGGGTATACTAGGCTACATAAATTCCACCAACATCGAGCTACATATCTTATCCCGCTGACTTTGAGTTTTGTTTGTTTCGCCTACTGTGCAGAACAAGGCTGTTTGATTATACCACACGACAAACAACCTATCACAGTTACAATTATAACTTTTTCGAAATATTTTGCATGCAGCTAATTTAATCCAACAATAGCAAAATTATCAAGTCTTATAGAAAGCTTGCACGCTAGGATTAATTTCCCCTATTTTATTCAGAAGAAATTTTTTCGCAATAAGTGTGTGTATATTCGGCAGCGAGGTTTAATTACGACCTCAGAGCAAACAAAGGTACTGACACACGTGCACTTTTAAATTTCGATTCATCATGGCATGTACTGAATTTATGAGCTGTTTTGCTGATTCCTTGTGCTAATTATTATTTGCTGTTGATTTCCCTGAAATTCCGCGTGTTTGGTCAACACGTGGACAAATATTTTTTAATCCAGCTCGTGGCATGTAATTGATACCATTTCGCTTTGCGCAGAAAATCAGAAGCAACTGAGAGACCTATTTGAGTTTTGATTGGCAATTACGTTTTACTATTACCTTTACGAAATAGTCTTTTATTACAATATCCATGCGAGTTTAATGTATACAATTTTTCCGGACAAGTACAGAGTACAAAGTAAATCAAACAAGTCGCTAAAATCAATCAAATGTTAACCATTAGCGTTTAAAATATCTTTGCACTGGAATACAAACAGTGAATGCTCTGTTTGCGTACTAAACAAAGATAGCACTCAACTACTTGCTAATCTGCTGTAGCATGAATTTTGGTAGAGCTACTTTAATTATAAATTTTAGAAATTATGCGAAGAACTTGGGGAGACTTTGACACGTATAGAAACTGACAAACGTAACAAAATATGTTTATTGCTCAAATCTTACCTCATATATAAATTGGTAAGATACCCGTTAGCTACTAATCAATATATCGGTAGTGTCATAGATTTAATCAATGGACCAAAGTTTGTAATACTGATAATTACTTAGTGGGCACCAGGTGCTTTAAAACATTTTTAATTCTATTAACACACGAAATTTTAGAATTTTAGGTATCCGTTTAACCTTTTTCAATTTGATTAAGGTTCAAACGTCGTATAAATTTATTTCTAACAGTTTTTAGCTGCGATTTTTCAGTTTTTTTCGATTTTTTCAAAATCGGCTTTAACGATTTTTTTCAAACTTTACATTTTTATTACACTTTAATGTATATTGATATGAGATAAGTAATTTTCCAGTTGAATACTTCTAAAATGGCTTTCTTTTGTTTTTTTCAATTTTGTTTATTATCTCCTATTTTAAATAGAACACCCGGTATATCATTACATTTTTGAATTCAGCTTAAAATTTTTGAGAAAATTTGTCTCTTCAGCTAACGCTGACAATAACATTCTACAACCATCTGCCAACAAGTGCAGGGCAGTAATGACCTTATCCCCAATAGGTATTATTCATGTTAGAGACAAATACAATCCGTTAGTATCACGCTATTTAATATTTACTTTCAAATTTACAATTTCACAAAGGGCCAGAATCAAACAAAATTGCATATTCTCCTTATTTAAGAATTGAGAAAATAAGGCCCAAACCCATTCGCAACCGCATCCCTCGTTATCTTAAAAAATTCAATCGACTAGTAGAAAGTCTCCAAACAGCTAATTTTACACAAATATTGATTGTGAGGTTTTTCTGATAATTATAACATTCCCCAAATCCACCTGGGCCCAAAATCCCCGCATCGCGAATCCTCTTAAACAATGTAATCGACCAGAAGAAAGTCTCCAAGCATCGAATTTCACACAAATATTGATTTTAAGGTTCTTCTGATAATTATAGTGTTTTCCCCATTTTGCAACCCCAAATCCACCTGGGCTGCAAAATTCTTAAAAAGCCGTAGGTTCAGTCAAAATTAGATTTTTTTCGTTCCCCCTGTTTATGCGAACATCCAATTTACTACAAACATACTTCCTCCGCCGTGTCTGGCAGACCCCAAAAAAGCAGCCAGTACAATGAGCGTTGATTCATCCTATTTCCAACTAGCCCCAATTCACATTTGGATTTTTCAGAAATTATGCAATGTAACAGCACTTACGGCATTCGTGTCCAAAAAAAATCGGTTTTGCCCCAGTATTTTCGCCCCTTCATAATCTTTCCAAAAAGTTTGAGATGACACCAACAACATTTACCTACAATACGTACAACTTGCAAAAATTGGCGAAAACTGCGCATTTTCCAAGCGACACTCAAATGGCCACTGAAGCCCCGTATTACTGTGATACTTCCAATTCGTTACATATTTTCAATGTTAGAAAATTCCAAATTGTTAGAAACGATAGCTATTTGCCAAAAACAGTGTGCTGGCATGCGCCTGCAGTGTATCGGGCTGAAACAAACCTCAGACAACATTCACAAGATAATTCAAATTGTTTGCACAAATATGTCGACTCTAAAACACACACAAAACCATAAATAAACCCAAAAAATAGGAGTACATCTTAAATAGAAAGGCCATTTACAACCCACACAGAATTAGATAAAAAATGACAACTATGGGCGATACAGCTTAATTCTACGCGCATCTACATTTCATAAATAAAACAATATTAAAATAGCTGAGAAATAGCTGTCCTTGACCACACGAATGTTGGAATGCTTAAAGTTGGTGCTGTTTGAAACCGACTTTTAGGCTATGCATGCATAAAAACCCGACACAATTTACTCGTGTAAGCGCATTTTTTCCTTAGTGCTATTCTAACACAGTTCTAGCGACTGCTTGCCGCTTTAAACTGCAAACATCTTCTATATCGGGTTACCTTTTGCTCTTCTAAACGTTAGAATTTCTGTTTTTGACATTAGACTCACCCTTATATTGCGTCACCCTATCTTGGAAGGCGCTACGTGTAGAAAATTGGCACACTCAATGCGGGCAACACCTGGCTGATAGCTGATGATTTAATGACGGTTGACGTTACATATTCGCAATGAACGTCACGAGCATACGTGGCTGCTTTGCAATTTGTGTAGTAACCCGGTAGAAAATTAAAAAAAAAGTTTACTTGAAGTGTAAACGCTGGCTTGCTGCAACAGATACTTTTTAAATAGCAAATTATTTACTGAGCAGTTCCCAAATCGCTTCCTTTAAATCGACTTATGGCGATTTGGCACAGTGAGTCGTAGGTACATGCACCTAAAATCTTGGTGGGCCACCGACTGATGCTTAAGTTGAAAAATCCAGCGGTTTCAAAATCACGTTTACTGCAGCATATACAAATCTGAACGATACACTTGCCTTTTCGGCTATGGTAAGTTAAGTATGTTACTAAGAGCTGGCTATATGTATAAGCATTAACATAAACTACCCAGGCAATGAAGCAGATTCCCGTTTCAATGATATTGATGAATTTAGCAAAATTACAAAATTTTAGACGGAAGGTGAACTTAGCAAGGGAAAATTGAAAAAATCGAACCGTTACCAAACAAATATGCTTGGAAGTGTAAAATAGTTCCTCTGGACATTAATACTATACATAGTTTTCATAGTGCGGACATTTAGTTTTTTTTTCAAAATTGATACATACAATCATTCTGCAATAAAAATTATTACAAAACGTTAAACATTTTAAATGACTTACTGCTTTTGTTGTTTCGCATTTAAAATTCATTGGGACAACCGTATTCATAGTCGACGAAATAGAACTTACTTTTTATTTTCCTCGTCTAAAATACGAAGAAAGTATTGTAATGGCAAATAAATCACCTTCCGAAATTTCTTCAGATCTTCAAGTGTCAGGTTCAATAGATGACGCAAAACAGATTTTCTAAGTTCTGCCTGTCTGTCTGTCTCTCTATTGCTGGTAAAACTCAAAAACTGTTTGTTGGAGGAAGACGATATTTTGCATGCGGGTTATGTGTCTTCCTACCTGAAACCGAGAAAATTACGGTAACATATATACAAGGTGAGCACCTTAAAAAATATAATGCTGCCGATTTTTGTTTTAACTGAAGAACTATTATCTAAACGAAAATAATACACGGTCCGGCAATGAAACGGGAAGATTTCGTAAATAATTTTATTGTTGAAAAATTATTTTTTTATAATTATTAATACATTAATGGGAAAAAAAAGAGTAGCCATTTAATTTACAATGTTAAAAAATTTTTTTTTTGAATACCACATCTGCCAAATGTCCTCCGTTGGCATTAAAGTTATGCATTCTTGGAGTCGAGCCTGAAAGTTTTGCATCACTCTTCGTGGGGTTACCTAAAAACAAAAGTGTTTGCAACTGATCCACCCAGGACAATCCCGGCCCTCAAACAACGAATTCGTGACGAGATTGCAGCAATACCTGTTGATATGCTGCGAAGAGTGATGCAAAATTTTCAGGCTCGACTCCAAAAATGCATAAATTTAATGTCAACGGAAAATATTTGGCAGATGTAGTATTCAAAAAAAATTTTTTAACATTGTAAATCAAATGGCTACTCTTTTGTTTCCCATTAATGTATTAATAATTATAAAAACAAAAATAAAATTATTTACGAAATCTTCCCGTTTCATTGCCGGACCCTGTAGTAGTACAATAAAATTTTCTGTAGTTAATAATTACTGAAAAACGTGCTTTTCAGACGATTTAACGCACCTTAATACTAAACTATTGAACTTGAATTTTTTGGATGCAAAAAAAGTAATATAGCAGTTTTATATGGCTAAATAAGCTCCAAATGCACTCCTACAGCGTTTACAACCTCTGCAATCACTACTATGCAAGTTGTTGAGCACTTGTTAGTGTTGCCACGCTTACCAGGGATAAAATTATTATATTTTGATCGACACTAGGTATTATAGTAGTACAATAATGTTTCTGTAGTTAATAATTACTGAAAAACGTCTTTTCAGACGATTTAACGCACCTTAATACTAAACTATTAACTTTCCACATAGCTCAGGCGTTTACTCCTTACGAAAATCGGCATATTTTAGATCCAAAATATACAGAGCAAGTATCTTAAAAAATATAATACTGTCTATTTGTGCTTCAATTGAGAAATATCAAACTGATGATATCCACGTAGCTCAGGCTTTATCCTGAAAATGAAAACCAACAGGTACAAGATAAATGTTTTAAACAAATAAAACAGACGCCAACAATAAATGCGTTGTATTTAAGGCAATCGCATCTCACCGATCTGAGGCGTTCTCTGTGGGCGAGGCAGCGAACGCCTACTTTACTACGGGCTACCACGCCGATCATTAAAATTGCATTTGCAGACCCATTCTAATAGGCTGCAGTTCGAATCTCATCGCTGGTAATGTTTTTTATTTGAAAATTGATGTAGTTGGAATTACCAAGTGTTTTCTGTTGTTGTTATACGAACGTGATGAATTTTTACCACTAATTTCATTTGATTTTGAAAATTTTGTTTAGTGTCACAACGTCCACTTGCGGGGGAAGTTCTGAATAAAGCACTTTAAAAAAAAATTGCATAGTGGTCATAAAAGTAGTTTTTTTTAACAAAAAAGATGAAAACTGTACAGCGATGAGTATAATTGGCCTAACGGCTGTTGTGAGTACTAAATAAAATAAAAATAAAACATAGAAAGTATTGCAATCACAACAAATCACCGTTAGAAATTTCTTCAGATCTTCTCGTTTCAGACATGAAGCCGAGAAAATTTTGGTAAATTATACACAGGGTAAGCACCTTGAAAAATACAATTCTTCCTGTTTTACATTAACTCAAGAAGTATTACTTAAATGAAAGTAATATTTTGCACAAAACTCAGGTTTTTTCTTTGTAGAAAAGGGGCATATTTACGTCGCAACATATGCAAGGTGAGTACCTACAAAAATACATTTTTGTTTATTTTTAATTTAACTTAGAAACAGATAAAAGTAAAAAAAGTGCACATCGTTCA
The DNA here is from genome assembly GCA_940337035.1 of Agriotes lineatus. NCBI lineage: Eukaryota > Metazoa > Arthropoda > Insecta > Coleoptera > Elateridae > Agriotes > Agriotes lineatus. The sequence continues at coordinate 28,464,420 of OW679199.1, forward strand.
GGCTATGGGCAACAATAAGTGCTTTCCCTTTAATGGGATTCCTCGATGAGCGAGCAATATATGGGTGAAATCAAAATCGGATCCGCAGGTGCTGTAGTTCAAGTCCTGCCACTGGCAATGTTTTTTTTTTTAATGTGGCGGTATTATGAGAAACATTAAGATATTTTTAACTCGAAGTCCTTTGATTTTTAAAATTGTTTAGTGTCACAATGTTCACTTGCGAGGGAAGCCTTTAAAGCCTTTTACAGATTGTTTAATGAAAAATCGAAAAGAAAGTAATACCTTTTTAAACTATTTTATTAAAATTGTGAATTGTCAATTTGACACTTGTAAATTGTGAAGTCTTTTTCGATCAAATTTCGAGTACTAGGGATCACTATGCAAAAAAATTACGTGTACAAAGTCGGGCTTCGGATTTGCGAAGCTATGCATAGCGCAGCCGAACGAACGTAAAAGTTGCGAATTCAACACAGCCAAGTATAAGCCGAATAATATACAGGGTGACAATGAGAACAGAGCCATGCTTATATCTCCTTTATTTATGAATTGATTTGGATAAAAGTTGATATGTAGATATAATTTCTAATTGGCCGATAGATATAGTTGAAACAGTCAACTTCCCGTTTCACCGGAAGTGCCATTAACTTTGATTTTTTAAATGTATCACCGTATACACTTTTGGTTTTTTGGAATGTACAGCTCAAATTACATACGATACGTTTGTTAGATTGTCATTTTTTTAGGTTTTTTTTTCAAAATATATTTTTTCTCATAGAAGGTCGTGATTTGAGAAAATGTGATCTAATGACTCTAGTAACCGATAATAATACATATTTTTATTAATATGATCAATAACAAATCGTTCATGAAGCAATAAAATTTGCTAAACGTGTTTTTTAAGAAAAAGTCAGCTTTTTTAAAGTTACATACCAAGGGCCATCCTGCCATTAGATAGAAAATTTAATTACCAATCTAACCATATGCATCATGCACCACTTTATTTTTATATAAAACGAAAAATGTTTAATTAATAATTTTTTTTAATATATTTGGGAAATACCTAAGCATATTTGGCAACAGTGTCGTATGTAATTTGAGTGGTAGATTCCTAAAAATATAAAATATACACAACAACCCATTTAAAAATTTCAAGTTAATGACATTTCCGGTGAAATCGGAAGTCGGCCATTTTGATTAAAACTGTCTCTCAATTTGAAATTATGTTTATTATGCTTGTAACAAGTTTCATTCAAATCCGTTATAAGTACAGGAGATGGAGACATGGCCCTGATCTCATTGTCACCAGTATAGTATTCTTTCAATGTTTGCGTTTGCTTGGCTACGCTGCGATTCTCTTCGCAAATGCAAACATAATTGCGGGTTAAACAAACTGATTTTTTAACCCTAATGAACCCACTGCAAAAACAGTTATTCCTAACTCTACAATATTTAATGTTCGTGCATGTCATCAACGTTTCGCTATTTTTCCATACTTGTTTTTACATTCCCTCCACGCTCGAGTCATTTTGGACGAAGCACACATCAAAGAAGAAAATGCTTGGCATGCTATAATTTATTCACCACCAAAAATGTAGGTTCTTGTAAGTATATACCTGTCTGAATTAATTGGACTGTTTCTAAAATTTAATTATTGTTTTATGTTGAATTTTCTGCTTCAGTACCTTATTGTACCATGTGGAAATCAACACTATGCTAAATTAATAGACGAATATAGTAACATACGCAAACGCAAGCACTTTTTACTGTGGAATGTAATCAACCCTGAACTAAATCTCAGTTGTGGCTTTTATACAACCTCCATGGTTAGGTGCATAAATAAAAGTTAAATATGAATTTAACAGAGCAACTTCTGACCTTATTGAATTAAAATCTCCTTAAACAATTTTGATTAACTTTCTCTAGTATAAAATAGAATTTGCGTGGTACAGATATTGCCATAACATCATTGATAAAGGCTTTTTACATAATTCATTAGGCTATATAGGCTATTAGATTTATTTGTAAATACACAGAATTATAGGTAAGCATTTGTTTGCAAAATAAACCACGCCTGAAAACAAGAAAAGGTGGATAAATATTCAAGTCCAATATTATTTTTAAATTGACGCTTAGATAGAGTTACAAATTCTAATAATCTAAAAAATACAAAAACAACATAAACATTCATTGTGTGAATATTAATTTGTTACAATTGCATGTCTATTGTATTCGTTGGGGTATCTGATGGTTTGTTGTTTTAATTTGCATCTAAAATATTAGGTATTTGGGAACTAAAGTAGATATATTAATTCGCTAGTGCACAAAAGACACAGAATGCCAGAAGACAGGATCGTTAGAAATGGATGGGTTGAAAAACCAGCATGAAAAAAAAACGGTTGTGTGACCAAAGTGAAGGTGGAAGATCTAACAATTCAACAAAATCAATTGCTTAAGGTTAAAAGGATTAAAAAGGTGAAGCTGGGGCAAGCTCAGTTTATTCTGTATCAAACTTACTTTCCATTAGGCAATAGTTAAAGAACCATTGCCGAACTGCTGTTAACAAAACAATATAATACAAAATGGTTTAAAAAGAAAATATACAACTTTATCGACGAAATGAAAAAAAAAATATATAAAAACCTTTCCTAATACACGGGTATTCGTTTATTTCCCTTTTTTGTCTGAATGGAAAATGCTAATCACATTAATATACAGTTTTATGGGTCTAACCTCAACTGATTTAGAGATATTAACGATTTTATGCTAACAAATGCTGAACATCAGGCGGCACTATAAGTAACAGAAAATAATTGAATGCAAGAAAACGCCTCAAAGGCAACTAGGGGTCAAATATCTTAAGGTTCCTAATAATATCAAAACAATAAGAGAACACACTGCAAATTAATGTAATTTGTATATTAAAAATGTTGCAGTCGGGATTAGAACTCAGCGCCATTTGAGTGTATACGGCAGGGATTTCAAGGGAAGCAAGCAAGTCGCTCATAGCGCTCCCGTCAATTCCATCCTGCCACGAAGGGTCTAGGACAACTCGGCGCCGCCATCTCGGCGCCGCAACTTCGGCGCCGCCATCTCGGCGCGGGGACAGCTCGGCGCCGGGACAACTCGGCGCGGAGCCATCTCGGCGCCGAATTTAAATTCGCAAACTACAGTGTGCACTACGTCAGAAAATTATTATAAACAAATAATAAATAAAGTGATCGCCAAAAAGCTGGCATCAAATGAAAAAAAATATTTCGAATTTCTTGAAAAATCAAACACTAACGACCAGAGGTAATTGCAAAGTGATTACAAATGGGCCAAACAAAAGTTGTCACATGATTTCCGTTATCAGTAAAATTTTACATTTTTTAAAATAATTACGAAACATGCATTGAAAATTTATTATGAAATAAAAAACTTTGTTAAAAATATTTGTTTTTCCATAGCAGTTTTGTTAAAAGTAAAATTCTTTGATATGGGACCTAAACATAAAAGAAAATGTGAGAGGTCAAAGTTGGCAGAGGATTTTGAAATTTTGGTATAGGAGCCTAGATGTTGATTCTAAACAATTTTTCTTAATAACCTTTTGTCGTATTTTCTACATAAAAGGCACGCTACTCTACAGTAAATAGTAGATTATGTTATTAGGAGTAAAAGTGATACTTTATGTGTAAATAATTCAGCTAAGCCACATAAAGACACTTTTACTCCGAATAACATATACTATGTTATCCGCAAACGTATTCAGGTAAATTTCGTTAATATAAATTTAAAAAAAAAGGATGCATCGGCCGGGAATCGAACCCAGGCCACTAGCGTGACAGGCGAGCACTGTACCCCTGCCGCTAACCTTTGTTGTTCAAATAATGCGCTACTGTAATGATATATGAACATACTGAATCACCCGAGCTACTAGCACACGGCCACAGCAGCTGTCACACCATAACCCACGGCGACAGATGCTCACTCCGCTGCTTAAAGGATTTAATTAAATTCAAACTTTTTCGTATTCTATTTGAAAATAAAAACCGGCCTACGATCTAAGTCTAAAAATTAGCAAAATTTTAAGCCATCATACAATTTAATCGGTCCAGTATCTTCGGAGGAGATAGCGAACAAACATAGAAAGAAAGAAAGAGAGCAACGATTTTGTGTGCTTAGGCAGATAAAGTACGCAAAAGTTGCTATTTTATCTGCTTAGGCAGATAAAGTGACACTTTTAACTTGTCAATAAAGACAAATAAGTTGTCACTTTTGTGACGTTTGCGGATAAATAGGTTTTTTGAAAACTTCAAATGCATACTTGATTTTTCAAAACTGAAATGCTGTTCGATATTCGCCTTTAACCAAGCAGGGCTGAACACGAAAAAAATAAAAATTTAATTCGAGAATTTTTTACCTTTTACAAGAGTCCTTTCACCTATCCGGGGACACACTGTATACGTCCGGAAAATACGTATACAACGAAAGACCACAGGTTCCTTGGCCCAAAGTATGATGATTTAACTCAACTTACCTATACAGAGTGTCAGGAAAGCAACCGTGTCACTTCTGGAGATACTAGGGGGCGCTATATGGAGTCGAAAAGTTCTAATCCATTTTTGGCTTAGAAGCATAGTTTTCGTAAAACAAATGTTGAAAATGAAAAAGAAAAAGTTGAGAACTGCTGTACTTTGCCTTAAATTGGAGTCTTGAGATAGGCTGGGAAAACAATCGTCACATATACCGTCACATACATAATTTATTAGCTTTTAGAACACTTTTAAAATGGAGTTTGATAATTTTAAATCCAACAATGAAGACAAAATATCGACGTACTCACAGACCCAACAGCACCAGAACACCATGCACAAAAAACATATCAGCATACTCCTGCACGGTGTATATTTTTACTACAAAAGTCAAACACACGCAATTATTTATTACATTGACATTAATTGACAAAAAAAAAACATAAAAAAAACAAAAATGCAGTAGGTACCATACAGCGGTTCACAAAATTTGCGGTACCAATTTCAACAGTGAATTCTGAAGAAATTATGCTTCTAAGCCAAAAATGGTTAGGACTTTTCGACTCCATATAGCGTCCCCTAGCATCTCCAGAAGTGCCACGGTTGACTTTCCTGACACCCTGTATACAAAGTTGCTTAGTTTAGCCGCTAGAGGTCTTCAAAAATGATTAGCTTTTTTAAATTTTTTCAAGTAAGTCGAAAAATCTTTTGATAGAATTTATTCATGTTTTGGCCATGCGTTTGTACCAGTCAACTACAGCATTTTGTGGAATAAACCTTAATTTCGAAATTACAGGGTGTTTAAAAACGTCACAATAAATTATCCATCCATATTTTTTTAACCACCTGTATAATCACTACCAATGTTTTTTTTGTGAATAGCTACTTTAAATTAGAAGCTATTTCCGCTCTTACAAAATTTCAGTTGGGTAAACGGTTTAGCCACAAAAAATAGTTTCTAAATTTCTACAAGCCTGAATCAGTAACTGTTACTTAACACTAGGCTTTTAGGAATTTAGGAAATATTTTTTGTGGCTAAACCGTTCACCGCAACTAAAATATTGTAAGAGAGGAAATAGCTTCTAAATTAAAGTAACTATTTAGAAAAAAATTGTAGTGACTATTCAATTCACCTGTCATCTGTCAAAAAAGTGACCAATGAAAATCCAGAATTCTGACGTTTCTTGACCAATCAAAAAATATAAGTGGATATATCTTCCTAGAAGGTATTCAAGTGACTATTTTTAACAAATTCGATTTTTATTAGAAAAAGTCAATATTAGTGTTCTGTTACTATAGAAATTGCGTAGTTTTTTGCTAGATTTACTGAAAACTAATTTGAAAAAGTAGTTTGGTTCATTAAATAGTCCCTCGAATACCATTCTTAGTCAAAGTTAAGTAGATTATTTTTGCGGTGGTATCACCACTCATGTCCATTGCGCTTGGGATTAGGACTCGTGCTATCGCACTCGTCCTAATCATACCAAAGCGCAATGGACATTCGTGACACCACCGCAAAAATAGTCGACATAACTTTGACTACTCATGGTATTATAAGTGACTATTCAACTCACCTGTCATCTACCAAAAACTGACCAATAAAATACAAGATTTGACGTCTTTGGGCCAATAAAAAAGAACTATATTGACAATTTTCACTAGTGAAAATAATCGACAATTTTCACTAGTGGTATAGTGAATATTTTAAACAAATTTTATTTTTATTAGAAAAAGTCAATATTAGTGTTCTGTTACTATAGAAATTGCGTAGTTTCGTGCTAGATTTACTGAAAACTAATTTGAAAAAGTAGTTTGGTTCATTTAATAGTCTCTCGAATACCATTCTTAGTCAAAGTTAAGTAAAATATGTTTGCGATGGTATCACTACTCATGTCGATTGCGCTTAGGATTAGTACTCGTGCTAGCGCACTCGTCCTAATCTATACTAAGCGCAATGGACATTCGTGATACCACGGCAAAAATATTCGACATAACTTTGACTACTCATGGTATTATAAGTGATTATTCAAGGGGTTGAAGCATTTAAAAAAGTTAATAATTTTTAAAGCCCTCTAGCGACTAAACTAAGCAACTTTGTATATATGTAAGTTGAGTTAAATTATCATATTTTGGGCAAAGGAGCTTGTGGTCTTCCGTTGTACACGTATTTTCTGGAGACCCTGTATACAGGGTAATTTTTAAGTTGATTCTTTCCTTTTACCAGGATAAAGCTAAATAAAGTCAGCTTTTTTTTCATTTACCACTTTTGAGAAATATCAAAACTAACGGAGGTACAGGGTGTTAAAGTTTCAAATTAAGAACTAAAACTTAACGAAAATTAAACTAAACTTAATCTAACTGAAATGATATGTTCAAAATTATCAAAATTCGTTTCTACACACAAGTTCTCCGTATAAGAGCGATGCGGCAGAGGAATTTTGACGACACTCCCAGTAAATAAGAAGCATATTCACTCATTCATTATTTTCATAAACATCAGCCATTATTGTAGCAATAACATTAAGAAAATTACAATGGAAAACTAGTTGACAGGCAATTGCCTGACAACAGAGATAAACAAAAATAAAATTGTCCAGCCGCTTTTGCGCCAAAGTTTAGTTTTTCATTTGAAACTTTAACACCCTGTACGGAAAATTGGTAAATAAAACCAATGCTTATTTTTTTAGCTTTATATCCTGGCAAAAGAAAAGAATCAACTTAAAAATCACCCTGTATATACAGTGTGTCCCCGGATAGGTGAAACGACTCTTGTAAAAGGTAAAAAATTCTCGATTTAAATTTAATTTTTTTGGGGTTCAGCCCTGCTTGGTTAAAGACGAATTTCTAACAGTATTTCAGTTTTGAAAAATCAAGTATGCCTTGAAAGTATTCAAAAAAACTATTTTTTGTACTCATGACTTCAAAATTCATATTTCCCGGTCATTCCCAATACGCCGAAAGTTACTTTTCCCGCACTGCGGTGTTTTTTACTTTTAAACAAAAACTAGGGGAATTGTGTTTTCTGTAAATTTTTATAATAAACTGGGCTGCGCGTGCTATTGCGCGGTCTATTCAATAGTAATATAACAAGGGCGAGACATACTTATCGATAATTTTGCACACGCCAAGGGTCGAGTGCTGGTTGCAATGAAAACTGTCCCGAGGGCTTACACGAGGGCAGTTTTCTAAGGGCAACCAGCACGATGACTCTTGGCACGGGCAAAATTATATGTAAGTGTGTCGCCCGCGTTTATATTTTGAAGATTATTACACAAAACCCGTATACGAATTATGATTTAAAATTGATCTAATAATGCAAAAAAGCTCAAATTGTTTGTTTCTGGCATTTGTGTTTCTAATTATGAGACTATCCACGGGGTCGATAATCATCCCTAGGGAGCTTATCGCTTGGTAAGCAGCCCACGGGCGCTTATCAGGTAAGCAGTTCGGGATTGGTCTATTTTCAAAGAATGCATGGTTTTCATAGGCTGATGTCAGTCATGTGACAGTTGTGTGTAATAATCTATTCAATTTACCACCATTTTTAGGCCTATTATGTTGTCCCATCTCCAAGGGGGCCCTTGGGGTTCCGCCCATCTCCAAAGGAGCCTCTGGGGCTCCGCCCCTCTCCAAGGGGGACCTCGGGGCTCCGCCAATCTCCAAAGGGGCCCTTGGGGCCTCGCCCCTCTCCAAGCGGCCCTCGGGGCTCCGCCCTTCTCCAAGGGGTCCTTCAGGGCTCCGCTTTTCTCCAAGGAAGCCCTCGGGAATCCACCCCTCTCCAAGGGGGCCCAAGGGACTTCGCCCATCTCCAAGGGGGCCCTCGGGGCTCCGCCCATTTCCAAGCGGGCCGTTGGGGCTCCACCCCTCTCCAAGGGGTTCTTCAGGGCCCAGCTCCTCTCCAAGGGAGCCGTCGGGGCTCCGCCCCTCTCCAAGGAGGCCTTAGGGGATTCGCCCCTCTCCAAGGCGGCCCTCGGGGCTCCGCCCATCTCTAAGGGGGCCTTCGGGGTTCTGCCCCTCTCCAAGGGGGCCCTCGGAACACACACATCTGGATCGTTCTCCTTTATTATATAGAGGATTGTCCCTCGTTGGTTTAATTGCGCCTGCAAACACCAGAGGCGCTGTAAACGTCGACAAAAACTAACAGATGCGTAGGATAGGTATAAAAGCTTAGTGATTTGTGCTGTAAACTCAGTAAATTAGTAAGACACTAAATAATAATTTTTTTATTTTTTAAAATATTTTCAGTTATTCGTTACAAAAAACATTGTACCTAACTCCTTCGGGAAGAATTTTCCCGAATTTGCACTACATGCAGCACTCCCTTCGGTCGTGCTGCAAAGTGTTCATTCGGGAAAATTACGAACTTGTTAGGTAAATAACTATTACTGTAGAGTAGCGTGTCTTTTATGTAGCAACTACGACAAAAAGTTATTAAGAGAAGTTGTTTAGAATCAACATCTAGGTTCCTATACCAAATTTCAAAATCCTCTGCCAACTTTGATCTCTCACATTATCTTTTATGTTTAGGTCCCATATCACAGAATTTTACTTTTAACAAGGACGGCTATGAAAAAACAAACATTTTTCAAAAAGTTTTTTATTTCATAATAAAAAAATTGTTAAAAATAAAATTCTTTGATTTGGAAAATAAACATTAAAGAAATATTTGTCATATAAAAAGCACTTTATGTGTAAATCCAAAAAGTGCTATTTTTCGGAATTTAAGCAAGATTTCAATGAAATTTTTTATTGTGTGTTAGTTTTAGCTGACTGAACAATCTCAAGGCCAGAAACCTTTTTTTCGTAAAATGTGTCTCTATCTTGACTAGTAAATGCATGCTTCATAATTATTTAAAAAAAACGTAAAATTTTACTGATAACGGAAGTCATGTGACAACTTTTGTTTGGCTTATTTCTAATCACTTTGCAACCACCTCTGGTCGTCAGTGTTTGATTTTCCAAGAAATTCTCAATAATTTGTTTTTCATTTGATGACAGCTTTTTGGCGATCACTTTATTTATTATTTTTTTATAATAATTTTCTTATGTAGTGCACAATGTAGTTTTCCAAATTTGAATTCGGTGCCGAGATGGCCTCGCGCCGAGTTGGCTGGCGCCGATATGGCGGCGCCGAAGTGGCGGCGCCGAGATGGAGGCGCCGAGTTGTCCGGCTTCGTGCCACGAATTACTGTGACTGGATTACATTCAACAATCTTACTGTTGCCCATTTTTGTTTCTTTTGCTATATCCACCCTGTATTGATTGGGTCCCATTTTTGCCAAAGATAATCGCTAAGCTATGTGCTAGTTATTATTACTTGTTATCGATTCCTCAAAGCAAAAATAGACAAAGTTTTATTTTTAAAGATGTCCACCCTCTATATATTATTCTCGTTTTCATGCCAGGCAAAATATATTCGGCAAGCAAAATATCGTCGTTCTCCAACAAATAGTTTTTGAGTTATGCCGGCAACAGGCAGGCACACATTCGAAATTCATAAAATCTGTTTTTCGTCATTTAGGTACCGTTACGGCCAACTCAAAGTGCACGGCAGATTTTTAGCGTGTAATACGATATTCTAATCATAGACGTCGAGTTTTGACGTTTACGTTTGTCATCAACTGTCATAGAACTGAAAACTCGAAAAATTCCCAGACATTTGTCAGAAGCAGAGAAAATGCGAGCTATTACAAAACTGGAAGAGAACTGGTCGCTGAGTCGAGTCGCAGCAGATTTGCATGTCAGCAAGAGCTGCATTTTCAAAATTAAAAATCGTTGGCAGTAGAGACTGCAAGAAAAGTTTTTTTTAACCTCAGAGAACAAAGAACGAAGAATACAGTTTGCAACCGACTATTTGAATGAAATCGACGATTTTTGGAACAGGACTGTTTTCTCAGATGAAAAGGTATTTCAATCATTTACCAATTGACGATTAAGGGTGTATGGACCACAAAATTCAAGATTTGAGGAACAATATTATGTTCAACCCTTAAGTAGTGGACGATTCTCTGTAAACGTATGGGGATGGATCAATGCTCACGGATCTGGGGCATGCTATAGAATTAATGGTCGACTGAATGCTGAAAATTATCGCAATATTTTGCAAAATGTGATGCTGCCATCTGTAAGAGAGGCCTTTCCTAATCAATTTACTTTTCAACAGGCAAGATATTACTTAATTAATTAATTTTGTTTACGTTAACGTAATTGATAACATTATTTTCACAGGATAACTGTCCTGTGCATGCAGCAGGGATTGTTCGTTGATGGTTTGATGAGAATAATATCAATTTATTACCATGGCCTGCAAAAAGTCCGGACTTGAACGCTATCGAAAATGTTTGGGGGCATTTAACTACAAAAATTTATACCAGGGATTTTGCACCAAACAACGCAGATGAATTATGGGAAAGAATAATAAATGCTTGGAAGGAACTACGAGGATACAATATGGAAACATTGGTCAACCCTATGCGAAACAAACTGCAAAGCGTAGTAGCAATTTAAGCAATTGAATACTGATACATATTTATTAAATACATATTATTACATGTATAGTTTGTTTACTTGTGAAACTTTGTTAAAATACAAACATTAAAAAAGTAATACCTATTCTTACAATCACAAGCAACGCCACTGGAGGAACCCTCATTTAATAAGCCGAAAAATCGCAAAAATAACCATAGTAACAAAAAACCGTGCACTTTGAGGTGTCCGTAACTGTACCTAAAACGCAAAGATTGGAAGAAATCCCGGAAGGTGATCTTTTGGCGACGCAGTACTTTCTTCCTCTTTTAGACGAGGGTAGTAAAGAGACAATTTAAGCTCCTTAAGGTGATCTACTTGAAGGAATAACAAATATATGCCATTAAAATACTAATTCAAACAGTTAAACCCTCCTATCACAACAAAAGAAGAGCAGGATTACAAAATGCCTAATATTCAAACCCCTAGCACGGCCTTTGCCCCGCCGCACTTTAATAATGACAAGTCACATGTGACATATGATACCTATCAAAACCGCGAGCGGCACATTTCAAAACAGCCTACCTTTACTAATGTACCTAATCGTCCTCCTAGAAATATATGTAGCTATCACCGCAAGTTTGATTCAAGAGCATTCAGATGCACTACGCCCTGCTCTTTTAATCCAAAAAACCCAAACTGTATCTAAAGAGCTCCTCTGCAGCTGCGTTAAACTACAATCCTTGAGGAGTGACCAATTTTATTAATTTGTTTGATACTGTAAATAATATTAATTTCGTTGTTGATTCTGGATCAAAAATTTCAGTGCTGCTAAAACAACTTGTCACTAGTAAATAACTAAAATTTGTCTATACTGTCCCTACAAAGAAAGTATTATTGGCAGATTCGTTCCCTTTACTTATTGAAGGAACAGTAACACTTAAACTGTCCTTTAACATATTTCTACGACAAATTGAGTGGAGCTTTTATGTGCTAGATGTTGATTGACGCCTTTTAGGGCTGGATCTTCTTTAATTTTTCGAACTACCTAGTTATTAATTTCAAATATCGAACAGTTACACCTCTGCCTGCACGGACGCCACAACACTCAAAAGAGCACGGCAATCCACTCTTTCAGCAACATAGGATTCGCAACAAACTCGATTAAATTTCATATTCTTATTTGGGTATTTCGCCACTCTGCAAATTAAAAATATTAAATAACGAAAATATTAAGAAGTTTCAGAGATTATCTCGATTAAATTTCTTACAACAGTTCAAAACAAGATACCGATAAAACAGGAACAATAACACGGTTGGGCAGCTATAAATATCTACCACTGAACTTTGGGTTACGGAACGCTCAGAGTAGCTGGTCAGCCCTCATGTCGGCAGGTTCTGAAGGGATGAGTTTGGTTTTTTGCTATTTAGATAACATCCTCGTTTTTAGCGCTAACAAATCTGAACATGTTCAACACGTCAAAAAAGTTTTCGCCAAATTAGTCAATTATGGATTATTACTTAACATAAATAAATGTGTTTTTGGTGACTAACTTAAATTTCTTGGGGTACACTGTGTGTAAAGCGGTAATTAAACCTCAAGAGTCGACGGTAGATGGAATCAATTCATTTCCGCGTCCGACTACTCAACGACAACTCCTAAATTTCATACGAATGATCACCTATTACCATACATTTATTCCCAATTGCGCAAGTCTCATAGCACCTTTAGTTTAACTAGTTATCGTTGGAAAAGCAACCGGTAAACTGGTTCATTTAAACACTTCTCAGTTAGAAACATTTAACTCAATCAAATTAGCTCTGGGAAAGACAACTTCATTAGTTCATCGTATACCAAACGCTGAAATCAGTTTATGAACAGATTCATCTTCCAATGCTATCGCAGGTGTTTTGCAACAATGGCTGAATGAAAAGTGGAAATTGCTTTTTGCTCGCGAAAACTAACCTCAGCAGAACAAAAGTATAGCGTATTTTCCCTACAACTGTTAGCTATATACTTCGCAGTTAAACAAATTTCGATATTATACTGATCATAAATCTCCCAGGTTCGCCATTACTAAATCAACAGGTGACCACTCACCTCAAGAGCTAAGAATGTTACAATACATTTCCCAAATCTGTTCAAACATACAATACGTCGAGGATACAGATAACGTACCAGCAGACGCTTTAACCAGGGTTTTTTTCATTGGTCTACAAAATACGATCAATTTCGCTGATTTAGCAATAGCTCAACAGAACGATCCTGAATTAGAAGTCTTACTGCCAAACCCAAATGTATATTTCGCTAAACCAAATTCATTAAAAGGAACCCCTATTTGGGTTGAAACTTCTACGGACACACAAAGACCTTTCATTCCACAATTTTTCCGCCGTCAAATATTCGAAACAATTCACTCGCTGTTTCCTCCAGGAATTCGCACATCTAGGAAATTATTCACCAAACGTTATATCTGGCCATACATGCACAAAGATGTAAAAATGTAATTAAAGTAAACAAAACTTCAAAACCCCCACTCTATCCATTTGTTGAACCAGATTTCCGCTTCCAACATGTACACATCGATTTAATTCACCTTCCCCAATCGCAACAGTACAAATATATATTGTGACTATGATCAATCGTTTTACTCGATTTCCCGAAGCAATTCCATTAAAAAAACGCAACAGCAGACGAAATAATTTCAGCAATAGCACAAATTTGGATTGTCCGTTTCGGCATATCAAAATTTCTAACTAATGATAATGCTTCCGTATCCTTTGAAAATCATGGTTAGATTTTATATCCGTTTTAGGAATTAAAAACATTCGTTCAAGCACCTATCATCCAATCAGCTAAGGAATCGTTGAGCAATTCAATCGTACGTTAAAAAATCACCGCAACACCAGCATTAATACATGGCCAGACAACATTTCGTGGATTTTACTTTCCCTACGCTCTAGCATCAAAGAAAACCTACAAGTATCCCCAGCAGAAATGTTATGCGGTACAATTCTTTGATTGCCCAATGATTCCTTTGATAAACATCACTTTACCCAGCCATCAGGTACAGTAATGTCATCATTCGTAATTAATTTGAAAGCATCGATTCCAAAGAAAAAAACTTTTCTTCCCAAAAAACTACCCTACTGCCAGAACTCACATCACTAAAGATCTGAAAACATGCACACACGTGTATCTCAGAAATAGCACGCACACGAAGGGCATCAAACCCAATTATCTGGGCTCTTTCAAAATTCTACACCATTCTGAAAAATACATGTCGTTTTCTAAATTAACATATGATTGCATGCTTCCATAAATTTTATTTTATTTTCAGTGTTACGTTAATCTTATTTTATACACGCCTCTTTTTTTCATTTATTTCAGCTTACATCTGCGAAATAGATGCAGTCCGGCGCCAGGCAAGATATCTCCAGGGACGTATATAGTTATTGTTATTATTATTTATTTTTATTATCGTTTATTGTTATTAGTTTTTAAGAATTGTTGAAAAGATCCAGGACGTTTTGTAGCTAAATACAGTGAGAGCCAAAATGATTTGTTCATTTTTAATTAGCAATAACACAATAATTACTTTAAGTACATAAATAACTATATGGAATCTTAAACAGTAAGTATGGGAGTTTTACTTCTTGAATATTGTATCCGCTAAATGCCCTCCTCCCTTCTCCACACATCCACACTTCTAAACGTCGGAAAAAATTACTCATAGCTTCAATTTCTTGCCGGATATTTCTTTTGAGTTCCTCTATATTTCTGGGTTTACTCTTGAAGACTTTGCACTTTAAATATCCCCAGGGAAAAAAGTTTAGGGCAAATATCAGGAGATCTCGAAGGCCAATTAAGATCACCGTTTTGAGAAATTAATCGATTGGGGAATATCTGACGCAGGACTTCTATACTTATCCCTGCAGTATGACAGGTGGCCCCGTCTTGTTGACAATTGTGAAAATATCTCCAAAGCCTCCTCTTTCAATTATCACCAATAAATTAGCGATAGGTAAAATATATATTTAGTTGTTGTTAATTAAAAATGAACAAATCATTTTGGCTCTCACTGTATAATCTCGTTACTTTCATACGGGGTTATATTAGTTTTCCTACCTGGCCTCCCTTCTCCCTTTTCTCTTTTGTTTTGTAATATAGCGATTGTCACCTGTTCATCTTGTGAAAGTGATAATCAAAACATATTTATAAACAGTGTATTATATTGGTTCCATGAAGCAACACGCATTTTATTTCAACCACTATATACAAACATTATGTAAGATACAACCCCCAACGGGCTATTCTTACAGTACTTCTACGAGAATTATTGTCTACGTCTACCAACATTTACCTGTTACCATAACTAGAATATATAACGGTGAATCAACATACATTTCCAATTACCCAGTATTAAAAGGAAACAACGAATTGTTCTATGTGCGAGTTTCAAATGGCACTGGAGCCTTCCCCGTTTTAAGATCACGCTGCACTCAGGTATTCTGCCTGGAATTTAAAAGTAGAGAACACATAAAATCTAAAATAATAGTTAACAACAATCCAGTCGAGCAAGTCAGTACTTTTAAATGGTGAACGAAATAAGTAATAGTTTGATCATATGGGCCAAATGAAATTAATCGGTAATTTATTTTTAAGTTAGTGTATTCCGACTATTTGTTTGTAATTTGTTATTGCTAAAGCTGTTTAAAATATTGCTAAAATCTTCTACAATTATGACGTAAGAATATAGACCAAAAAGATTTTCTTTTGTGGGTACAAAATAAAGATACCTGAAAAACCTTAACTGAGCCAAATGGTGTGATTCTGGGCTCGTATACTTAGTTGTTTTGAAACTAGGTGAAACATTATATTTTGGAATATAGGATAATTTTTTCTGCTTGAGTTGCCATTATTGGAATCTAGTTATAGATTTAGTTCCACTTTTAAATATCATACAGTACTCAACACATTAAATAATTATAGTTTATGTCACAGATTTGTGGAAGTATCAAGATTATTTTGTTTTTTAGTATTGTAATTATAACTGCGTAAATGCCAGTTACATATCTTATGTCAAACCAAATCGTAGCTAGTGTTAACAGATTTATATTTTAGAATAACAAAAGGCCTTTGCGGAAAATGTTTAGAAAACATCAATAAAATGCCAGAAATAACTTAATAAATTCATGTAAAACCAATGGCAAACAAAATATACAATTTTTTTTAGCAATGTGTTGTGGTTCTGCTCAGTGCTTTTTTTGTAAAAAATAAGGTGCCGGTACTCTGCGTTTTCAGTTTACTAGTCTCGAGAATAATTTTTATTAATGGCGTCTTTTAAAGCCATTCTTGTAAATTTTGTAAAGACAAAATTTAAAAAAATACATAAAGTAATAATTTTAATGTAGTGTCATATATTGAAATTTTTATACAATACAAATATTAAATATTCATAAGATAATATTTACAAAATATTCCAAATTTTTGTCACACTCTCATCCTCAGAAATATCTCGATTTCTTATTTTGCTGTTCATATCAACTGCTGAATGGCGTTTTCGAAGTAGCCAAGAGTCAACGTATTTCGCCGGGTCAAAACGTATCAATGGTGGCCCCACAATTTTGACAAACAGCAATGAAGATACTGTCTTTGTCAGTAAAGAAGCCCTGTTGGGGGTCATAATTAAATTCATCTGGGAAAATCCACGTTCACATTCACTGGACGAAATTGGTATAGTGTTCAACGCATTCACTAATTTATTTAATTTTTCGGGAATTATCTTATCAACGAGATATTCGCGAAATCCACGCACTGCATCTCTTTCGTCAATTTGGAAGGTTGTTGCTAAATCTCGTATTTGATCTTCGCCATATGTTAACTGGGAATTCACGTCTTCAGGCCAATGATTTTTATCAAATACTCTTGTTGCTGCCGCTAAATTTATACTAGTAGGATCAAGCAGTCTAGATCTCATCGATTCTTCTAAAGTTTCATAGAAAGTATTTGTATTAATTGGAGGATTATTCTTCTTTTCCTTGCTACAAAGTGGAACATTTTGAAACTGTCCTTTTTCCACAGCTTCAAGAGCATATTTGTAAAACGGTCCTGGATTCGTTTTCCTTTCGTGAAAAAGTTGTATAATTGCTTTGATCTTGTTACTTGCCCTATACAGATCTATATTCCGTTCTTGTAAATCCAAACTTAAATCAGATAACTCTTGAAGGGAATCGCACATTAAACCTAAGTATAATATAAAGTTTTTGGATGTAATTATACGTTGAAAGCCCTCATATTTACATCTATCTGTTTTATCACGCGTTGAATCATTTTTGGCTTCTTCAAAATGATTTGTGAGAGCTTGGTAATTATTCCAAACAGCCGAAACAGACCGAAAACTCGATGCTACCCATCGTGTACTTAATATTCGTCCAATTTTTAATAGTTCAATGTCGAGTAAATTTGCACACAATTTTAATTCTCTTGCATTTTTCGGTGATGCATTATAAAGGACGTACAGTTTATCAATAAACGATTTAAACCGATTAACACCCGACACATATTTTACAGCATCACCCACTGACAATTCTAACCTATGATTAGCACAGTGCCACACAATTAAAGATGGAAATTTATTTTTCAATAGTTGGGTTACCCCGTTTTTACTGCCCATCATAACAGCCGCGCCATCACAAGCAATAGATATTAAATTACTTTTTAGGTAAGTTTCTGTCAACCCATGCGAAAAAAGGCATTCTAATAAACAGTCAAAAATTCCTCTTGCTGTAACACTGTCCAGTTCAATTAAATCTAGAAATAAATTTACAGGGGAAATCATTCCAGTGTCTGAAATAAAAATTCGAACATACACAATTAAAGTTGACTTCTTGCTCAATGTAGTTGATTCGTCAATTATCAATGCAAATTTACTGCCTGACATCGTAATTTGTTTTACCAAATTTTTCCTCATTTCTTCACTTATGTGATTAATTATGTTAATGCACGCATTAGTCGAATGAAGAATGCGACCCATATCCGTGCCATTTAGTTCTTGCAAGTTAATTTCAGATTCAAAGTTATGAAAAGATTGATTTTCCTTAGCAACCTTATATGCGGTGCGAAAAATTTTTGCCGTAATCAGTTTTTCCCGAGACAGACTCTTCAAACATACGTTCTCCAGGGATTCTTTTTCAGCTTGTGCGATCAATTTTAGCGAAGCTTTATGTGCTGCAGTGTCTTTGTGATCAAAAAATTTTTTTCTTAAAGACGTTAAATGATGTTGTCTAGTTTCCCCAAAGTATAAAACTTCAACATTTGCCCATTCCTTCGAAATCTTCATTCCCATTTTCTTTTCTACTCCAAGTGTTCCAATTTTTTTGCAGGGTTTACAGCCAAGTTTACCATTTTCGTAATCTAGCCAATCGTATTTCTTGCAAAAATCATTTTTCTGATCAATGATCCAGCAACTGGGCCAATCATTTTTAGTTTCTTTATCTAAACTAGACGTTGACACTTCCGGCAGTTCATGGGGAATCACAGAGTCACTATTTGCTGCAGTTGTACTTCCATTGGATTCCTCAACGGCCTTTAATTTTTTATTTGTTACTGGAGAAAAAAAACTTGTAATCCGTTTCATCTTATATAATTACAACAGTTTTTGTTCACAATAAATCACTCACAACTCGCGTAACCACTAAACAAACGTGAAGAAACTATATGCAAAATTTTTACTGAACGAATCCAGAAGGGGGAAGTGCACGTAAAGCTGTATAATTCCAACTGAGCGTAAGTAAGGGCTAAGGCTATAAGTATTTACAACTTTATCAGTAGGTCAGTAAACATAAAACTACAGGTTTTGAATTACAGCTTAAATACTAATTGCCAATTTCCGGGCGAAAATGCGTAACGCGTAAGTAAACAGAGACATAACTGATAACAACATGCATTTCAGCATTCTTAAAAGTTAAAACCTTTCTGTGAATATTGGCTTGTAGGTATCCGATTCTAGGAATTTCATAATGGCAAAAACCGTAATTTCTTTTACTTTCGTATTTTAACTGCCGTTATCACGTAAATCAGACTATAAGTATTATTTCCATAACAAAAAATTGAATTGTAATGGCATTACCAATAAAAAAGGTTCCGGTACGCCGTACCGTTGCGTACCGTCACAAAAAAAGCACTGGTTCTGCTGTTGGTTGGATCTTCTGTTAGGTATGTTTATCAAAGCTGAAGGGGTCAATTTCATACTTCAAAGTCCAAATCTTCATCAGACTCTGCTAACGTAATTACCATATGAGGAACGTCAACCACGCAATGTTCTCCCATATATTTCACTCAATCACTCCTGATAAGAGATTCACAGTTGATTTTTGAGGCTTTCACGGCCATTTTCATTAAGTAACAAACGACTTCCGGGATTGGACCGTGTCATGATTGAGATCGAAGAACTCACCGTTTCGCCCACTTTTGTAAGGGGCTTCATCAGGAGGAAAAAAGCAAAACAGCACGATAACTCAGCGTGTTAACTACGCCAGAGGCGAAACTCTTTGCAAGGGAAGGGACGGAAGAGCACGGTAACTCAACGTGTGAACCACGTCAGAGGCGAAACTCGACTGACTATCGGAGGAAGAAAGGCGAGAATTTATAGGCAAGCGCCGTCGCGATTCAGCAAATGCCGTCGCGGTTCAGTGGCGGAGGGCGGGGCTTAGGAAGCGAAACGTTGAGTTCTTCGATCTCAATCATGACACGGTCCAATCCCGGAAGTCGTTTGTTGCTTAGAGATTCACAGTGCTTAATGCAGTTTCTGCACTTATCAGTATTGCATTTGCTCAACCATTATCAATACGATAACACATTTAGCCCCACTGCTAGTTAGAAGACACCAACTGATTTTACTTACTTCATCTGAAAGACGAGGAAGTATTGTAACCACGAAAAAATTACTTTTAGAGATTCCTTCAGATCGTCACGTTTCAGGGTCCCAGATTTTGCAATTCCGCCTATCTGTCTGTCTGTTGGCGGTATACCTCAGAAAATATTTGTCGGAGGAAGACGATACAGATTATATATATATATCTACCTGGAATGAAACCGGAAAAATTTCAGACAAATATATACAGGGTGAGCACCTTAAAAAAATTTAATTTTGTTTGTTTTTCATTCAACTTAGAAATAGATTCAAGTAATAATTTGTACACAGCGCAGGCCTCATTTTTACCAAAAATGGGAGCCAATAGTAGATACAGAATAACTGCTGTACGATACAAAAACGAGGCATAAATTAGCCCGTTAAGCCGTTACTAAATACAGCTGCGACGTAGGAATTCAAGAAGTTGGTGCTTCTTGGAGCAGGTAGAAATTGCCAAATCCCACAAAACGTTGTGGGCTGCACACGCACACCACCGTTAACGTTTTTTTTTATTTGAAAATGTATTTAATTTACTAGTGACGTGAAGATATTTTCACTCCTAACTTAATTTTATTTTTAAAATTATTTATTGTTACAATTCCGACGAGGGAAGTTTTGGGTAAAGCCTTTTACAGATTTTTTTACCTAATTGTGAAAAATTTCATGTTCATATTTGTGGTAATCTGGATGGTTAATTTTTAAGTCTGAAAGAATGCCACATCCCGGTAGGAAACCACCACAATAGCCTACATGAAGCGCTGTGAATCTCTTAACTTCTGATTTCAATCTCTAATTATTTATTAGTACATTTACCATCACCTTTCAATCACGTTTATATCATGCTTCCATTCTGGGAAATCTAGGTAAATAAAAATCATTTCTTACTCGCTATTAGGCTATTCTAAAAATGTTTTTAAAGAATTTGATATGGCTTGCCAGAAGAAATTTCGAATCAATCATGTATTTTTATTTTTTTTATGTTTGTACCACATCGATTTCAATAGTTTGTAAAGCTTTGTGTAGGCCCCTGTGTATTTCAAATTTAATCTAGCATGCTGTACTAAATTGTGAAAGGTAAAATGCTCGCATTTTTCGTGGAATTTGTTGTAATTTCAAAAATGTATTATCCAAGTAGTTGCCACTTGACTCTGTCGAAAGTTTTTCTACAGCCTGAACATTAAACTTTTAGATATTTATAAACAGTACTGATTGAAATCTAAAAATTAATTATTGGTATTAACATTAATACCGTGTAGTATAAGCTCAATTACTTACACAAAATTCCTTCTGCCTTTGCACCTTTTTAAATTCTTTAAACGAGCTTCTAGAGACTGAATTACTTTAACAGCATTCGTGATATTACTCAATAATGGGAAATCATTTTTATTTAAATTAAGCTTTATTTTGACTGACTTGCAAGACGAAAACTTTGAACAATAAAAATTACAAACTAATGTGCTGCCAACAAATAAAGGCCTAGTTCTAAAACGACCGTAAATGGTATACACTATAAAAAATTGTAAAGGAAATATTCCAGGCTTTACTTGCATTGCATGAAAATAAAATAGAATACATATGCTGATGTGCCCATAATTAAATATGGATGGAGCCATAATGAGAGTATATAACAGCAATGACATAGAATAAAAAAAAATCTGAATGTTTTAGTAAGAAAGAAAAAACATACAGAGCAGTTATTCTAGTAGGATTAATGCTGATCTTAATTATTAAACAAGTAACACTATAAGGTGAAGTTCGTAGAAACTTTAAGCTTCGGAATTTCTACGTTAATTAATAATTGAATAGAAGTTGTCAAATTCCTAATTAGTTTTTGAACTGTATGACAAAAGGTTATAATAGAAATACATATCGAGCCTACTTAATGATGGATATCTGTATCTTTTTCTTTTTCAAGTAGTTTTTCTCATTCAATTGATCTTACTTCTGTTATATTTAATTATGACCCCATTAATATATACAGGGTGTTATACAAATAAGTGCTTTAATTTCAGTTGGTTATAGAACTCCTCAAATAGAATACTCTTTGGCGAAGGGTACAAAAAATGGAAAACAAATATCCATTAAAATAGCTATACGCCCTTGAGTAGCCTTGCTTTACATTGACATAATAGATAACAAAACCTGTCTTATTAACGGATGTTTTGCTCGCTCTGGCTTTCACTCGACATGTTTTTCTTGACAAAACCACATGTTTATCATAATTATTTCGGATAGAATACGGGGAAGCGTTGGTTAAAAATGCGTGAAAATATTAAATAAAACAATTGTTCACAAGTAGGAGGTTTTAGATTTTTTTTTATTTTTAACAGTTTGCAAAATAAACATTGGAGGTTGCAGCAACAGGTTTCATGTTTCGAAAGTTTTGCAAAATTTACTTTTCACCTATTGAAATACAACATATATTTCGTTGTCACTTTGTCTTTTAGATTTCCAGATATCACCTGACTTCTTTCCTTGGGGCTACTTGAACAGTGGAGTATTTACAAGAAACCCAAGAAATGTAGAGAACTTCAAGATATTTATTTGACAAGAAATTGATACTAAACTGCAGGATATTGTGCAATATGTGGTGAAGGAGGGTTACTTGACCCATACCACTTTTCATAATTAAATCTCCTTGTTGCCTTTAAGAAATACTTCTCATTAAATGTGTAATTTCAACAAATAAATGTATATTACAATTTGAAAATGATTATCTACACAGCTGAAACTAGAAGTTTCAGTTTTTGTAGGCTGTAGTACATCAGCAACATAAGTTGTAAAATTTAAATGTGGGTTATAGCTGAACTTGATATACTACACATTAATTTTTGCTATCAAGTAACCGAATATATATCTTACCCATATTAAGATTTCCATGCACTATTATTTTATTCTCGACACCCTGTATTTCCACTTTATATGATAAATAAATAGAGAAATATTAAATCAATAATTTATTTCCAATACATTTCCAGTTAAGGTCTTACATTATAAGCAAATATACAAAGCAGTTGCAAGGAAGTATACTGCAAAACATTTTCGTTAAACCTTTACACCAACTTCCTAGCACAAAACCACCACACAAATCCAATTTTTACATCACCAACCGTGAACTCCATCAAGGCCATGTTCGTATCCGTACCCCAAACCGTAGCCGCCTGCCAATCCATAACCGCCTCCTAAACCATAACCGCCTCCCAAGAGGCCGTAGTCGTAACCCTTGACGATGGGGGCGGCCACGACGTGCGAAGTCACCAAAGGGGCGGCGTAGGTGGTGATCAAAGGCTTGCTGTGGTAGTCAATCCTCGAAGAGTGACTCACTGCCGTCGGGAAGGCCAAGGGAGCAGCGTAGGCGATGGGCGCTTCGTGCAGATAGCCTGGTTTGGGGGCGGCGGCCACGACGGCGACGAGGACCAACACTACAACGAGCTTGAACATCTTTGGAGCTGTACTAGTTTATCGATGCAAATGCACTGATGCCGAAGGAGGCATAGGGGCGTCTATATATACTAAGTAATTAGTCGGTAATTGCCCAATCGTCCCCTCTCGAGGTGCAATTATCAGTGCTAAAGACTTTTTCGTGTGAAAATAGCAAAAAGGGAGTCACGCGTCGGTGGACACAAAACACTGTGCCAGGGTCAGGTTATGTAGAGCGAGCGGCTACGAAATCTGAGGTTGTAGGAAACCGCGCATTGTTCGCATAGTTTTCCGTTCGGGCCAAACCGCGGAAATTTGTTGGTTATTCAACCACGTGTAATAGGTTCAAGAGCACTTTTACTGCTGTAAATACACGATTAGCTGCACGAATGCGTTCGACATGACAATGTTAATTTGTAATTGTGGGGCGTGATCCCGGAATTAACACCTTATTGCGAGGGGTTTCTATGTCTTTAGGTTTCATAATTAATTTGTTAAGTCAGCTGAAGTTATATAACAGACTATTTTTGTTGTATGCAAAAATTGCTCATGTCTTTAGTTAGCCTTGTTTTTAGCAATGACGGTGCTCTCGGCCCTGTTTATGTGCCCTAACCACTTTAATTGGTTTTGCTGGATTCTACTTATGTTGGCTAGGTTATACGTTAAGTTTCTGCTTAATTCTGTTTAGTGTTGTCTCCCATTTGCCTTAGGAATCGCATATACATAATGATTGTGATTTTACTTCTTTATCTGCCTGCAGTCTAGTAATATCATACTTGATTCACTTGGCCTTACAGTTTTACCTACCTAAAACCCCAATTCTCTGATCTCTTCCACCCTCTCTTGTTTTCGAAATTATTATGACCCTAAGCAATTACATCTGCCCAACAGTTCTAGTTGGGTTACTCGTATTTTTATATTTTTATAACCATTCCTTTGGTCTTATCTGTGCTTATATTGTCATGCCTGTCTTTTCTAATTTTTTCCCAATATATGTTCACATTACGTTTGGGATTTCATTCAACTGTGCGAAGTATTACCATATCTTCACTAATTTTGGTACTTTCACGTTTTGTATTCAACAATCCATTGTATACAGTTCTGTTATCATTGTACATTCGAGTACTACGGCAACAATGGGAAATCGGCAATGATCATTGTCATATTCCTATTTTGGTCTAAGGCTTCAGACTCTTGATTGTTGCATCTTACGTAATTTCTACAGAACTGACACAAACTCTTGACTACTTAATGTTTATTTATTCTTCTATTTCGCATCTTTCCAATATCTTCCCTCGTTATTGTAATCGAAAGCTCTAGTTCTCTCCTAATCTTTGTTACAAAATTTCAGGTCTGCTTCGAAATGAGATACCTAAAGTTACCACAGTATCTTACGTCTCGGTTTTGTTTAGATTTGCTATTATTCGCCCCTCTCATGCTTACATATTTATTGCTTTCAGCAGTTCTACCATATACCTTATTAAGAAATGCTGCTGTTTTTACCTTTAGTCGCTTAACATTATTTGAACTACTGTCTAGTTTTTTTTTAACAGTATCCTCCTGCATGATACATTGCACTACGTTCGAAATATCACGTAAACTGGCGATAAACTGCTCCACATAGTTCTGTTTGGAACTGAATTACATAGTAGAAGTTTAGTTTAAAACAAAGTAATTTTTATTAGAAGCTCCACACACCATTGGAGAGTATACTGAGACTCGATAAAATAATCATCGTTCGCGACATTAATGGACGAATAGACAAAGGCGTATGTATTCACATAACAAATTTAATTTTTTCTATAGCACATGTTAAAGTGTGCTTTTATGAACTCAAAACAAAAGGTCACGTTTTACTTTAACAGCAAGGGTAGATAAATTAGCACTTTAACATCAAGGATAGATAAAGTAATTTAACTTTCTTACTTTTGGTTAAATTAAATATGACAGCTTCGTATTATCATAGCAACCCAATCTAGCTACTGACATTTTGAAATGTGATTGACTGTCCTTATTTTCTTTTGAAATTGTTAAAGTTTTTGCTATAGAAAAAAAGATTGTATTATACACGACGATAAAGTTATTTCTATCCACTCTTGAATCATTAACGTCTCGACTTCGTCTCGACGTTAAACGATTCACTCGTGGATAAAATTTAACTTTATCGTCTTGTACCGGGTGGCCATAAATATCTGAGATCCCAGTAGCCATGGAATTAGCTACTTATAAATGTTGGTTAGTATTATATTTCAATTACAATAAGTATTGGTACCTATATAATGTAATAAAATGCAATAAGAGGAGGGGAATGTTCCCCGGATTCTGCAGTTTAGCCTACGACTCGATTATAAAAATCTCCTGTTCTAACTCCATCACTTATTGCAGTCTGTAATAATTTTTGACAGATAGGAATTTTAGTTGTGATGACATTAATGACATTTAGTTTAGTTGGATTCATCACTTTAATAAAGCGGTGTTGATTCCAAAGGTAATGTGATATCAGATATTTATGGCCACCCGGTATAATAAATTACTATTGTATTTTATTCTCGTATTGTACGAATGTGATCATTTCCGCCTTGCTGAAATGAAGTGTCTGTGTAATAACCTGTAATAGTAGATTATGATACGAGTTTTATGAGAAGCATTTTGTAGCACGCACGGGTTTAGGGGTCTTCTTCTTCTCTCTTAAAGGAGTAAGTGCGACAAAATGCCTTATAAACGAGGTAGCATACAGTATTTTACCTACTTTGCCACTTTTTTATACAAATAAATATAATTTCGAGATCTAGGGAATTTCGAGGCAGTTGGCAACAGTTGCAATAAAGGCAATTATTGACAGTTCGATACGTACACGGAGCAAAGTACCTATGGTTGCTAACGTTAAAAAAGTATTACTCTGTTTTTAGTATTTTTATTATAGCATCGATACGCAAACGAGTATGAACGTAAAGTAGATAATAGATATTTATATAATCGAACAGACTCGCAAGTTATACAGTCAAATAATGCCATTTTTTCGGATCAAAATACCCAAATGCAATATGTTCATGTTCAAGCTACGAACACATATTAGATATCACACTTAAAACAAATGCCAAAGGCAACAGACCAATAATGGCATTTTCTACTCCGTATCATACACTAACCCAGTAGCAAAAAATCAACAATCCAACGAACTTCCATAAATTGTTACCCACAAAAACGACTTTGCGACATAAAAACTACACAATCGGGAACTTAACCGGATACGTAGCCCCACTCCCTCAGCGAGAGGGCATGTTCTTTACGATCTTTGAATTAGGACTGCAATTCCATTAAACGAGAAAAATATGTTAAATATTAAAGCGCCACTACATTCAGACTAAATCGGGAAAAGAAAATCAGCAACACAGATGAACGCACTCTGAATGTGAAATCCAGTGATTCACCTTTCTACTTCTACCTTGGCACAGCTTGATGTGGCGGCTGCAACAGCTGAATCGAATCTACATTTAGCTGCACTTGCTTACATCATCTGGATTCCTGTACATCAAAACAAACACAAAAAGGCGTGCAAACACAAATGAAAAACGTAGATAATTAACAATAAACTCTATTAAAGTAATAAAGTATGTGCATGACAATGAATATGGAAATGTTTACCGGTTACAGTTAAAAAATAATAGGCAAAAGGGGTTAGTCAGGTAAAATTCCGACGTTTAAACGAAACACAGCGGTACATTGACTATCAAACGACATAGCTACATTTCAAACAGTAATGACTTTAAATTTGGCACAAAAGAACTAGGTTACATGATCGAAATTATCAGCAATCACTCAAATAGTGACACAACAACGATGTTTATTTATTTATTTATTTCGTACTCAACCAACAGCCGTTAGGCCAATTATAGGCGTCGCTGTATATTTCTGGGGACTTCCAACCCCACCAACGACTTTCATGATGCTATTATGACATCCGGGACCAACTATTTTCGTGGCAGCCGTACCACGAGGCGCTGGGAGAAGCAGTCGTGAAACTCCCATCCAAGTTCTGACCAGAAAGATCGTTGCTTAACTCTACTGATCGAACGTAGACGCTTGTTCAAACTACACCACCCGGGACCTACTTGAACTTACATTGCAAAACAACATATAAACATTAAAACTTGGCGGTATTGTTCAACATTTCACAATTTAAATCAACCAATGACAAAATTTGCCAAAACAACACTTCACTATAAATTTCTAGGCGTTACAAACACTATTCAATCGACAAATACCTTGAATTGAAGGAATTTAGACGTTCTGAATACGTAGTTCCCATCAATATGCAAGTCGCTTCTCAGCCAATGCCACGAAAGTAACGACAAGGAAACTGCATAAGGGCGGTATTCAAGCATGTGTGGCTACATTAAATCCCGGGGGCGGGAAGAGTGAAGCACCTACGGTAGGTAGATTCGGTACGGCAATTCGTGACTTTACCACGATGATGATTTAACTCATAAACGAGATTTTTCCCTTAATAATCCGCTATCAGCGTAATTGGAGGTACCCAGCTCCACAATATATAAGAAACCCATGGCTAAACATTTCACGACACTGACATAGGGGCTTGACGACGGCTAACATACAGTTTCACTAATTTTCGACTTTCGACGAGGCCAAAGCCTAGCCGGAATCAACGGCCCCAGAATGGTTCGAGGGCCGGCCGCTGTTTGATGCGCTTGCCTAAGATGCGGGCGCGTAATGAAACCACGTAGACGTGACTTGACGCGTTCCTTGTACCATTCAAGGGCCTTGCGAAAAATGTTTCAGCATGATAAAACTAAATTTCGCTTATAAAGGGTTTGGCGTAAAGAGCTCATTAAAACGCGATAAGAGCAGATTGGCATGCGAGAACAGCTTACGTCATGCCAAACACGAACAAAGCTCAATTTAGAACTGAATTTCGACAAACATAAATGAATTGCAAAACGTTAGCATATAAGCGGAAATAAAGATCGTATGGACTAAATGTTTGAGGCTTCAACAGTAAACTATGAATTTGGGCTTGACTTATGCGGGAACGTTTCGAAGATTGTCCGTACAAAATTTTCTATTATTGTGACTATTAAAACCAACAGAAAATTAGTGACAATTGGTAAATAATAAAGAACCTTTACGGAATCCAACAGACATAAAAATAAATGGTAACCCAGGATAACCGACTAGTTCTTGCATAATTATGTTAACCAAAGTATCAAGTAAGTTTGAAAATTTTCCTGATGAAGACATACTAAAAAACCGAACCCGAAAAGTTATAAAAAAGAACATTAATCTCTTAATCAAACTATTAGAGAAAATTTTTTAAAATAAATGTACACTAAAATATCTAAATAATGAACTAGTCAAAATTCAACCCCAGGAAAGATACGTTTATAAAACCACCATTAAGGAATTGTATGTTAAAAAACACTTTCATACATATACAGCGAAGCAAGAGAGAAGCTTTCGCGTACTGCTAACAAATTTGCATTCATCCACAGGCGTAAAAGAAATAAAACAAGGAGTCATTGCTCTAGACCAGTGGTTCCCAAACTTATTTGGCCCACCGCCCCCTTTTCAGAAAAAAAATTACCCAGCGCCCCCTGGAAATCTACATTATTTAAACGAACAAACAGAAAGATATTGTAGTGGTAGATTCTTGAGACTGATAATTATTTATCTATAAGAGTATTTCTAGGTAGGAAATTATTTTAAAAGAATAAATTAATTAGCAATTAAAATATACAAGAGAGGATTTATACATTAAAACAACATAAATATTTGAGAATTGTTTAATGAATCATACATTAGATACAGTTACTGTTAAATTGTGAATAGTTTATCAAAAAGGTTCGAGCATATACGTTGATTTAGTTGGGATAGTTGTTTAATAACAGCAGGGCCTAGATTTTAATTTGTAGGTATTAACTGACAATTGAAATAACTAAATTGAAAGCCAAACTCAAATGATTATCTGAAACAGACAATTATGAAATGTTATAATAAAATATACCATATCGAAATGTATAAATTATTATTGATAGAGAAAATGATATTTTTAAAATAAACAAATCTTTTCTGAATTTTTAACCTGTATTTTGAGTAAAAGCAAATGTGAATAATAAAAAACCTTTATTATAATGGTATTTACTTTCTGGGTGGTGTATTAAAGGGCGTGATAAAGTAAAATTAAAGAAACGGGAAATAAACAGACTGAAGAAATAAAGTAACAAATGGTATGAAGAAGATTAAGGACATTTAATAATGGTAAATCGTATTCATGGAATAAATAAATCTGTGACTTGTATTTTGTGTGTTTATAGGGAAAATAATGTTACACTATGTTACACAACAGATGTAATATGCACGAATGGTTTTTCTATATCTTCTTATCTTCTCTTCCTTCTTTAAGCTTTCACCGCCCCCTTATTTTTATTCACCGCCCCCCAAATTCACCCGAGGTTACTATCGCCCCCCTGGATCGTTCCAGCGCCCCCCAAGGGGCGATATCGCCCACTTTGGGAATCACTGCTCTAGACCATGAGGTCACTAATAACAAAGACGTCTGCAAGCACAAACCTTTGCACCATCCATATTAAGAAGGAAATTCCACAGTGTATGTATTGTGAAGGTTATGGATTGAAGAACCCTTAATGTGTCCAATGCGTGGGGTTACATCTCACCTACAATTGCCAAAGAATCTACTGTTTATAAAAATTTTTTGGAAAAACCGTATCAATGAAAGGTATTAATTGCGTCATAACAGCCAAACGTGTTACATGTTAGAAATCGAATTATCAAGATTAAAGGGATTAACCAGTTAAATTTTGTTAATATTCAGCAAATTAGTGATATGTCAGAACTGATGAAAAATCTTATGAAACGGATGGGGACCGCGACCGTGATAAACATGCTATGCACGCTAGTTAACAATATGAATTAAAGGCTCAAATACTTAAGCTTGCTGAATGGAACGACAACGCTTTGATCCAACATGCTCAAGAATTACAGACATCTTTACAGTATGAACACTGAAGTGCCAGAGAGTAGATTTACAGCAAAAGGCTATATGAAAATTCAGAGCTCTCATGTTTCTACCACCAAGGATCCAGACTCTAGCGGCCATGAAGGAACTTCTGTAACTCGTTTTAAGGTAGCATTACTGGCATTCATACAGGGTATAAATAAGAAACATATACTCACTTCGCGCGGTGATAGTAGAAATGAAAATAAGACAAAAAGTTCGTATACACATAGATTCGTAAATGCGTCTCAAGGCAGCTACAGCTACGAGAAATGGCGAATTTAAATCTTTATGCTTACCTTTCTCGAAAAGTACTACTCTCAACGATCCCAAAAAAGAGTACCTTTTTATGGTGGAACGATATATTTGAAATACAGTAAACTGCAACCGGCGCGGCGTCGCAACGTAGAGGAAGAGAGAAATAGTCGCATGCGGCATCCTTTCGATCTTAGGTTCTGAATGCATTTTCTGTACAGCGCTCATAGGCATTTTTAACTAAAAAAAACTACGTTCAGCGTGTTCACCACAAATTTCAGTTTTTAATCAGATTTCTGGGCTTTTTTTGGAAATATTTTTCATGGTCGATACCAAATTGCCATTGACGGTTATGGTGGGAGTCCTATTAGACTGTGCTTTGCGTACAGGAACGTTATTGTATTAGAGGAATTTCGGTTCTACAACTTCCCAAGCATGGCCTACTTAATCATTTATCCCACCTTTACTCAACAACGATAATTAAATTGTTCCACTGCATTTGTGAATAGATATCGCACTGGAAGATAAACTTTCCCCCTTTATTTATAAGTCAGTAATTAACCATTTCAGTGCATGATCGGTGATATTTACATTTATTTGTGATTTATTTAATTGTTTTCGAGAAATTTTTATTGCCAGTAACTTCAAGTGGTTCTATTAGTTAGTGGTTCGTTATTTCAAGGAATCAGCAGGGAACGTGCCAGTTAGAACCACTTGGCACCCTATAATTTAAATTTCATCTTTTCGTAAGTAAGTGAATTCTGATCCTTTTCCCTAGCTAGTCGGTGGCATGTTTCCGTTCATTGTCGTTCAAACTTAATGTAACAATGTGAAAAACGCCTTTTCAACTATCCAAAAAAACAGACTAAATGTTTGACTAAGAAAAAACATCTCCTTATCATTGCGTAAACCACCCCTTTTGAATCTTATACTAACTTTGTTGAGGCCATCTAATTAAGCATATAAATCGCGTAGATATGCAAAATTCCATCGAATTTGCTTTATCTGTATTATTTTAATTCACGTAAAATAAGATATCCCTTAAAACGCATTGCCGGAGCTGTATTTGTAGATTTTGTCTTATTTTCATGTCTACTACCACCTCCTAAACTGTGTAAAGGTTTTTTTATTAACACCCTGCATAATATTACCAAAATATGCTTTTAATATTTTTTACATTTAATTTAAATTATAACTTAAATTTTGTTATTATGAATCCAGTATGCTTTGTAACATTATAATATGAATTCGGTGGTCCACGTCCACGAAATGTTTGCCCTCCTCGAAATAATTTGGCGCATTCGGCTTCGTCTCGCTCGCTAAACATTTCTTTACACTTTTAATAGTCAATTCCCGGCCTAGGTGTACAAATAACTATTACTTGCGCTTAAACTGGCCAAAATGGGTTAAATAACTTTAAATAACAACGCGTCATTAAATTTATATAAAAGGTCTTACGGTCAATAAAAGGATCCCCATTACAAGCTGAGACCTTCAATAAGCCATTTGACTATAACTAGAAGCAGTTTTTACAATCATATGCAACTTCGTCTTGTGGTGTCTGCATACCTGAAGTAACAGCAATAGAATATCTATAGTTCAAAATAAAGATACAAGGTTTTTCAGAACACCCAATAAAAAATAATAAGTAAAGCCTATTATTCTAGTTAACTAGTGGTTTATTTAATGTAAACAAACAAACCATACCAAAATAAGGTACTCTAGATAATTTCATTCAGTTCAGCAAGAGTTTCACGCAACAGAAATACACATCAAAGGGGCCATTCTATACAATCTGTACAAACTACATTCAGCACATGTTATGTAGAAACGACATGTAAAAAAATGCTCAGTAGCAATCTTCTGTAACACTAGGATTGTATCCGTTATGTGAATTAGGGAAAATAGAACTTACATACTAAGCCTTAAAACTAAAACTAACTTAAATGATAATAACATTAAAATCTGGTAGGCGGATCATTGGGCAGGTGTCGTTGTAGCCTCCTATTGATTATGGGCTGGTTTGGAAGGATCGTTGCTAAAAGGTTAGAATGGACATGAAACTGACCACTATACTGTACACTGAAGTGTCTGATTTCTTCTTTGATTGTTGAGATTTGGAGGTCCTTGGGAATAACTCTGTTGGCAATGAAACAAGGTGCATCTACTATTATGCGCAGCACTTTTGCTTGGAATCACTCAAGGATTCGGATATTGGAGGTAGATGCTGTACTCTGTACCCCAGATTTGGATGCCATAAGACCAGATTGGTTTGATTATCACTTTGTATATCAGAAGCTTATTCTAGGTAGAGAGTTTGGAGTTGCGCCCTAGCAGCCAGTAAATTTTGGAAAGGATCAGTGCTAACTGTTTATATTTAGTAAATGAGTGATTTCGCCAGGTTAATCTCTTGTCGAAATGTAATCCAACATATTTAACTTTATTCTGTTGGGGTAGCTGTCGATTATCTCTATGGACCGGAGGACAGTTACTTCTTCTTGTGGTAAATGTCACATGGGTAGACCTGGTTTCGTTGATCTCCATTCTCAATTCCTTGCCATGCTTGGATCTCTGTTAAATTGGTTTGAAGCAGTTGTGTATCAATTAGTGGATCACTATCAGAGGGTATGATTGCAGTGCTATCTGAGAAGGTTGCCGTTACAACGTTTGGTGCAATAGGAAGGTAGTGATCCGAGCACGCTCCCCTTAGGTACACCAGTATTTATGGGGTAGAGTCCTGAATAGTCAGAGTCCAACTAGACAAGGCCCTGTCGGCTATGAAGGTAGGAATTTAGGATAGTAATTTAGGGAAGACGCGTACACAACTTAAATAACAGACCAACATACGAGACTTTGTCAAATGCCTGCGATATGTCTAAAAACGCTGCAGACCAGTATTGCTTGGTTTCGTATCTTTCAGTAATCTATCGAACAACACGATGTATTTGTTCGGTCGTAACATGCATATGTCTGAAGCAATTGGTGAGTATGAATTGATTCATTGGTTTCAATAATTGTCCGAAGTTTCTTTAATAGCAACTTTTCGAAAACTTTAGACACTGTAGGCAGTAGACTGATTTTTTTATATGATTTTAGGTTTTTTGAGGGTTAAACTAGTTTTAAAATTACAATAATTTGAGCTACTTTCCCCTGAGCCGGGACATGTCCAATGTGTAGAATAGCATTAAAGAGCTGTGTAAGATATTTTGTTCCAATGGAGAACAGTTCCTTGAGAATTGTGGAATTTAACAGTCATTAATGCAATTATTTACTCCTTATTTGTATGTCAATAACATATACTTCACATCTTTTAAAGATTGCCGGATTTGATTTAAACTGTTAATGTTGTTTGTTTTTGTGGTAAAATTCAACTGAACTTTGTTTGGTTATTAAATTATTGTGTTTTTTGACAGATGTCAATGACATATAAACAAGAGAAGTAAACAATGCCATAAACGCCTTTTAAATTCCACAGCAATCGCAATTCAAAGATTTTTTGACTATATTGTAACTTTTTTACATTACAAACGCCTTAGAGCGCTGTGACTGTAAATACATCGCTGTGCGCGACCGCCACGACAGAGCGTGCAGTGCGCACCCCCACTCTGTGTTGGTACCCAAGAGAGAAGACAACAGCCGGCTATAAAAGAAAAGTTTTATCGAAAGAGAAAATGATCCAGCAAGCTTCGACAGCAATTTCCGAACACAACCCCCTGTGTCTTCTGGATTTATTAGTGCCCACCTGTGTTTCAGGAAGAAACTAATTTAGGGCGTAAATCTCTAAGCAAACTGAATGAAACCTCCCTGTCTCTTCTGTATTCATTAGTGTTCACCTGCGATTCGGAAAAAACTAATTCACGCAGTAAAGCTGTAAAGAAACCGAATATACAACCCCCCCGCGGGTCTCTTTTGGGCTCATTAGTGCTTACCTGTAATTCGGGTCTTACACCGTGGGACAACGATCTAAAGTATTCCGTGAATTCTGAATTTACAGAACTACAAACGCTGGTGAAATTAGACTCCGGCGAACAAGCCTGCAACTTGGGTTGTCCACACACTAAGCCGCGGATTGAATGCAATTATTTTTATTTATTCTGTGTACATAGTTATTAATTTATTATATGCTTATTGATTTCATGCATAAAACCTGAACTGTACAATTCACATAGCTGTTAATAATTATTATTTGAGTTAATGTGTCTTCATTAAATCAAGCAAGGTTAATATATGGATAGAGCCTGGCTCAATAGAACTACCAAGTGAATGGACAAAATTAAAACAGCGCAAAAATACTGAATTAATACTTCAGAAGCATTGCAACACTATTTAGAAAGAAATTTCCTTATTACTAGATATTTTTCCAATACTGATGAGTTTCTTTCAAACCAATAGAAACCAAAACTTATCTTGTGTGATCTTGGTCGGACAAATTTCTTACCTTCATATTAGTCTCTGTGTTCCGTACACTGCAATAAGTCATTATTTAAAATAAAAACCATATGTATCGAATAAAGATTTTATTTTTACTACAAAAGAGATAAGAACGTAATCATTCAGGAAAAACTAATAACATGTACACATTAGAGTCAGGTAACATTATCGTTATTTCTACAAAACAATTTCGTAAGTAATATAGAAACACATCTCTAAGGACCTAAGCTCAAACAATTTCACCAAGAATTAATAGCTGTAAGGCCAGGTCCATATCCATACCCCAAACTATGTCCACCCAACAACCCGTAATCGTAGCTCTTAAGAAGAGGAGCTGGGGCGGCAACGACCTGCGAAGTCACGACGGGCGCAGCAACTACAGCGGGAGCGGCGTAGGTGGCAACTACAGGCTTATGATGAATTTCAGTCCTTGATACGTGGCTGACTGCAGTTGGGATGGTTAAAGGAGCAGAATAGGCAACCGGAGCAGCGATGGCAGCTCCATGTAGGTAGCCTGGTGTGGGGGCGGTGGCGACGACGGCGAGAAGAGCGTTCTTTCTTGACGCAACTGTAATGTATCAAAGGCGGTATAATTCAGTTTATATAGGTAAGATAACCAGTCGGTGATCGCCTAATTACCCCCTCGGGACGCAACTAATCACCTTTTTATGGGAAATGGTGATGAGTGATGCGACAGAAATCAGGAAGCTTTAATATATTTCCGTTACCTTCAGTTTCATGCATCAGCATCATTACTAGCGTGTATTCCAAAAAACCCATTTAGGGCAGGTTTTGGAAAGAAAGTTAAAAAATTTGTCATTTCGTAACTTAAGCCTGTAGGAATCTCAGATTGCAGTTGGTTTATGAAAACGTTTGTCACTGTGACAGGCAAAGGTTTATACTGCATTAAGTTTACTTGTAGCAAGCAGAAGGGAAAATAAGATAGCATTTACACAACAACAACGACGAGTCTATTAACAGTCAATAAAATTAGTTTTTATTAAATGTTTTGCATATTTTTAGGAAAATAGTTCAAGATCAAGATGTAATAGTTCTCTGTCACTTATGGTAGTTCATTTGCTTCAATTGGTGTGTATCTAGTTATGCCAAACTTCAATTTGATCACGGCATGCTGATGAGTTTTTTTAACACATGATATAATTTGCATTTTGGACATGGATTACCCCTTAAATGCGTGATTTTACATCAAACAAGGTTTAGCTTAGACCAATAAGAGCAATTTTTTTAAATTAAGTTACATTCATTCAATGATAATCGTTAACCTATTTACCAATCGGTGTAATGTCGATGGTACTAATTGACATATAAGATTGTAATATCTTATTAGACGATTTTGCATAATGATATCACTCATGTCTATTGCGCACTGGTCCTAATCGTATCCACACGCGATAGAGATACAAGGGTACAATTGCAAAAATAGTCGACCTAACTGACCAATTATGGTATTGTAAGTCATATTTGCCATTATTATTACACAGAATAAAAACAAAAACACAGCGTCTTAGAATTAGCGAATTATTAATACAATAGTAATAGTTTACTTATATTTTGTAACATATATGCAGGGTGTTTCAAAGTTGCACGGCATTATTCCAGGAACGTGTTCTCTAAATCAAAACAATTTTTTATTAAAAAATTATTTATGAACGTGTTCCCAAAATTGTGTCTTAAGGTAGCTACAGTCCTAAGAAAGGAAAACAATTTTTGGATATTATTTACACCTTTTAGTGATGGAGTTTGCTGTTGCAATAGTCTTAAATCCATGTTAAGGATAAAAAATATTTCTCTATTCGCGTTTTATGTCAAATTGGTGTTTGATGAGATCATTATTGCCTGTACCTGTTGTACCTGCGCCTCGGGTATTTTAAAAAACGAATTAAATAATCCGATTTCCTGCTATCTCCAATCAACTAAATGCACGTTTCACAATATTTACATAAAAACGTCTTTAGCAGTGATAATTACACCTCCAAAGGCGGAAATTAGGCAATTACCGATTCATCATCCAACGTATATAAACCCAATTTTGCTTTCTCTGACAGCACACTTGTTTCATCAAAGAACTAAAAATGTTCAAGCTCGTAGTATTATCCGTTCTTCTCGCCGTTGTTGCCGCCGCCCCCAAGCCCGGCTATTTGCATGGTGCCTCCATTGCCGCCCCCGTTGCCTATGCTGCGCCATTGACCGTCCTGTTCCAGTGAGTCACGTTTCGAGAACCGAGATCCACCACAAGCCTATACTCGCCACCTATGCTGCCCCCGCAGTGGTTGCTGCTCCCGTGGTAACATCACAAATCATCGCCGCTCCAGCTCCTCTGCTGAAGAGTGTTAATTACGGCCTGTTACCCGGTAGTGGTTTGGGATATGGATATGGACATAGCCTTGGGGGTATTCAAAGCTGGTGAAAATGTATAGTAGGTTCTGATCCACTGACTTCATAGAGATGTCTGTCTGATTTATGAAAACGTCAATTTCGAGATGTTTGTCTGATTTATGAAAACGTAAATTTCGAGTCAAAAAATATCATAACACTATCATAAACCTGTCTTCATCCCTCTTATGAAAAATAAACTATTTATTTGGAGATTGATATTTTTATGTAAAGTAATTTAAGATTCATATATATCTATATAAAGCCGAGTGAAACTGCGTCAAGTGTCAGGATGCATCTTTACCGACCGAATTTATCTATGTCGTCACCCTCCTCTTTATAATAAAACGATAAGCGTGTGCGCTAGGTAGCCTTTTTGGACGAGCGGTGAAAGCGTCTGACTAAAAATGAGGTTCTCTCTGGGAGCATAGCTTCGAATCTTACCGCCTGGACCATTTTTTATATACGCGACTTGACGTAATTCATATTACTAAGCATTAATTTTTTTTGTTTCGATGTTTTTACATATTTTGTAGAATTGTAGAAATTGTAGTACGTCTAGGAAAGATGGGGCAAAAGGGTGACTGAAGAAGGGCCCAAAAAATAGGTGTACCGTACTGGCTAGAAGAAAAATCTAAAGTGGGAGGTCTATGACGAGAGGGTTTTAGTTTTAACATAGTTGTGAGCAGAGCTGGGCAAATTACTTTTAAAAAGTAATTAATTACTAATTACCAATTGCCGCCCAATGTAGTAATTTAATTACCAGAGATTCAATTACTCACAGGAAATAGTAATTCAATTACCAATTACTTAGTAATTGTAATTGTACAACATCAATTAATTTTCAATTACTTTCAATAAAAATTATTGTCATATAGGGGTATTTAGTAGAATTTTCTTGCAAGTTGCAACTATCATTAGTGTCGTGTCGATTCGTAATCGTTATCTAAAATTCTTAATTTTTATGTTTTGTTAACTATAGTAACCTAATACTTTATCACTCTTGAAGGTTTTTTGATAATTAAATTTTCTAGCTACATGCACCGTTCACCAAAACCAAAAGTTTTTAGTTTGTTTTGATGTAAGATGTAAGTAAATAAATAAATTCAATGATAACCATTATACAGGGTGATCCCAAAAAAAAATGGGACACCGATTTAGCATAGATTCCTTAGGTTATAATAAACCGATTAAACCTAATATACATTAGTACAAAGTCCCTTCAGTAAGAAGGTATAGGGACTTGGAAGTTCAAATCTATATATTTTTTTATATTAGTTTCCACGTAAGTTATCACTAAAGTTGAGCTTTATATCACGATTGTGTATTTAGTTGCCGAGGCCCGAAGGGCCAAAGCAAATAAACCACACAAGGATTGAAATGGAACTTCCAGTGTCCAGGGGTACATTGTTTGTTTAAATCGAGAAATCGCGAAGTTACAACATTTTAATCAACTTTTATAGGTTACGTTGACGTCGGTTGACGTTTACCTTTCGCCCAGCCGCCTACAAAAAGTTGTAAAACAATGGATTACTTCACTGCCGATTACTCCTATTTTATTTGGCGATTTCGACGTTCTTCACTGCCTATTAAAAAAATTGTCTTTTCGAATATGAAGAAATGTCGAATTTAATTTTGGCTAGATTTTGTAATGATATTAGAAAAAATAGCACGCTGAATATGTTATAAAGGTAATTTTTCCATGTTCCTGATAAATTAATCCACTCCCTTTGCATCACTCGCTCGTAAATTAAACTGTGAAAAACTTTCACTTTTCTTAACTTCTAGAACAATCTATTATTAAATACGCTTAACAGGAGGCTGAATGACGAAAATATGTAACTTACCTAAGTATACAGGGTGGAGCATTAGATTTCTTAAGTGTTTGAAAGCAAATTTCTATTTAGATTTTGTAGAAGAACGATCCAATTGGCGCAACTTGAGCATTTTTTGTTGGCTCTGTTCGAAAATACTTTTTTTTACCCTTTTATACGAAAGTGACATTTTCTGTCGGCTGTTAGAGGTATAGGGAAAAATACGTTTGGGTCCCTGGTTGGTTTCCAATACCAGTGCGAGGGAATATAATACATTGACTGCCGTTGCCATTAGAGACGGGAGACAATGTGATTATGATTAATAATAAATCAACTAGCCTCCTTGTTTTCATATTTAAATATTTTTGAATGCAGCTGATTACAAGAGATAGTCTCATCATAAAATGTAAAAGTGTTCTATGTGTAACTCTGGACTAAAACGTCATTTCATCCCTTGCATGATTACAATAAATTGATTAGGTACTGTTCTCGCAAACTCTGAAGAACTAAACTACATCTGCGGGAGGGAATGATACATTTTCCTCCCTAGTAATACAAATAGTTATTAAAAATGTATTAGGGAACTTCTGAAATTTTAAAACAAAATATCAATTTGCTGTTGATCAGGGACCTTTGAAAGTTGACAGATGACTGATCAACCTAGTTGAAAACGGCTGATTGAAATAAGAATTCGTACTTTAGATACAAAAACACAAGACATTTGCTCAAGCACGTAACAATGAAGTCATTCTTACATTCAAGTGACCTTTATACTATGTGTTCAAAAAGAAATTACATAGGGTTGAATATGGCAATTTTTAGAATTTTCATTCGCGATATCAGCGTATAATACAAACTTATGACAGCAAGAACAGTGATTATGTTAATGAATTCTAAAGCTTGCTGTTGCCAATACTTTTATATTCCACGGTCAACCCTTAAGTAATTTCTTTTTGAACACCCCGAATAAGAAAGTTACTGTGAACGCTCGACAATTAAATTGCTCAGGTTGCTTTAATATTTTTACTTCAAATTTCAAAATGTTATTAACATCTTTAATAATACCTATTGATTTTAAGTTTAGAGCAATAAAATATCTGAAATTACGTAAATTGGGTCACTATGCACTGTTCTTTTAAAAAACTAAATGGAATTTTGTGTAAAATCATTAAGAAGCCAATATTTGAATGTCTCGTAATTAGCAAGGGATTTTTTAATAATATAATCGAAGCTAACTTGCTGCAGCAGTCCATAAAAATTATGCACTAGTGCCAGTATACAAAGCAGTATATGAGCATTACAAGGCAAGAAAGCGACAAAGAATGGATAACTTACAAAATGTTCAATGCAAGAATGCGGTAAACTTATGCGGCGGCGTTTTAAAATTATCATACGCCATAATGCATTTTTGAGTCAACCGGACATGGGATTTTGCAATTAGGTACATGTTATATATGCGTTTTCCGCTGGTTAAATGTAATCGGATTTTGTCCGTTTAATTCAATTCCTCAGTCAAAAACGTAATTTTTTGGACTTAAGGTCTGTTACACTTGCACGGATCGTTTAAAACAAGCAAATTGAAATGAATAAATAATCATTATAAACCAATATCATCTAATGAAGCTATTTAAAGTTATTATTTTACCATAGGTATTGTAATCTGTAATATACTTACCGCAAATATTCTTATAGTGTCTTACACCTAGCGTCTCTCACAATAAATATTAGTGTCACTATTACCAGCTACAGATACAAGCACTAATGCTCGTGGACGCGTCATACAAAATGCAGAAGTTGCTGTTATTCGACTCGTCAGAGGAAATAATAAATTAGGCTTATATTGCGCGGGGAATACCCTGGGATTTGCTTAATATGTAACTTAATAAGACTTTATCTTATTTATGCGTTCTGGAGGTTTAGCACCCTATCGAGGTCAGTAATTCAGTAATTGAAATACCATAAAGTAATTTAATTACCTCGAGTAATTTTAATTACCACAAGTAATTCAAATACCTATAAAGTAATTTAAATATTTTAGAGTAATTTAATTACACGAAAGTAATTGAGTAATTGAATGCAGTAATTAAGTACTTTTAAAAATTAATTTTCAAGTACTTTCTAACAAAGATGGCAATTTCCAATTACAATTACCGCATTTTGAAAAGTAATTCAATTAAAAAGCAAATCAACAAAAAGGAATTTTATTAGTAATTTAATTGAAAAGTTTTTACTGTCATTTTTCTAGCCGATGCACAAAATTTTGAAGGTACTGTAGCGGCTCGCAGCGTTGAAAAGGAAAAGTACTAATTAATGTTACACGCTAATGAACACAACAAATATAGTATATTTCCATGCTCAAAGAGTTTTAAAAGATCTCCATTTGGAGATATTATACTGTTGTATCGAAACCGAGCAACGGCGTTTTATTTCCTTTGGATGTCATCACAGCCAGTATGCGTTTTTTCTGGAAAAGGATAAAAAACATGCGACCAGAATGCCAAAGCATCTTGATTGCCTGTAAATGGTAAATGTTATTTTAGGATATCAATTACGTCTCTTCTAGAAATCGGTAAAGATATTATTTTATTCGCAACCATATATGTAATAAAATCATTACTGACTTTTAAAAAGTTGGAAAATGAGCTATTCCCTACTTGTAATTTTCCAACCGGTCAGAAAAGTGATTGCCGTCGCAGCGGTTGGAAATGAATTCATTCCCGACCGCTGTGTATATACGGACAGGTAAAGACACTGGGAATCTCGTTCATCCATTCATGCGTGTCACAACCTGTCGTATCATAATATAAAAAATTTTCCAATTATTGTTTAGAATAAAGTGGTTGCGAATAAAATAGTATACATACCACGGTGAAAAGTTTCTTTCCTGTCTCGAGATAAAGTTGACCTCGACGCTACGCGTCTCGGTTAACTACTTAATCTCTCGACAGGAATGAAACACTTTCCACCTCGATATGTAATATACTATTCTTATATCTTGCTTTGTCCATACTACATGGCTTTTTAATATTATAGGTCCAAAACAGTGTTATTTCTGTGTTCGAGAAAAAATGTCAAGACATTTCAAAATATTCTCTTAAATGGTTTAAAATAAAATCATTTTAGAATATTTATGCTAGATATTTCATCTTATTTTTTAATAATGAATGGACCGTGTCAGTCGTACACAAAGAATGTAAAACAAAACTCGCCGCACAAAAGCTCTAGAACAATGGAAACCTAAACAAAAGTCATCCCGGACAAAAACACCTGGACAAATAAACGGATAACCTTCCCCCTTCCCGGGATCAAAAATCTACTGATCAAAAATACGCACAAAAGGAATTAACAATTATAAAATTCATTGACAATTAACTATTGTTACTGCTAGGGCACAACTTGCATAAATATTGCTTTCAGCCTCGATCATTTTCACTAATTTGCAATGATTGCAGCAATCGTCCAATCAATCGCGACCAACCCAAAGTAATTAAGAGATGTATCAGAAGTAACAGCACACAATACAAATTATAAAAAATATTATCAAATGTTCATTGGGGATGCGATATTGTTATTTGTTTTGTTGTGTCTATTAAGTTATTTCAATTCACGTTATCAAAATTCCTATAAACTGGACAACGGCAAATTAAACTAGTAACTATGTAAGAGACGAAACAATTACCTATAAAAACACATAACTTACATATTACCAAGTAAGCCTAACGTATCCGGCATACATTTTTGAATATGGGTTACATATCTTGTAGAATTAGTAGCATTTATTGTATGTATTTAGGTATGTTTTCATGTATAATGCTATCAAACTGACAAATTTAAATGTTCAGTTGCTATTTCCTAATTGGAAGTTGTTTGGACCCAATTCTAACCTGTTTATTTTCAATATCAATGTGTCAACTCTTAATTTGAATGTGTTTATCGGTTCCAAATTGTTTCGAACCAACTTGAATGTGTTCATTCCCAATTTGAATATTATCTTACTAGTCACTAGTGACTATAACTTGAATTTCAATGATTTGAACCTATGCACATTTTAAAATAATGCGTTAAACTTAATTACACATGACTTTCTCCAGCTGCTTCAAAAATTTTTATTATGGATGTTTTTTCCTAAATTACTTACAAAATAACAGTTATGAATAATTAAGTAATATATAACAGTTTAAAAAAATATACTTTCATTATTAATTTATAAACTGAAATTTTTTTGTATCAACTTAACTTTGTGATTTTTCCGAAAACTATGCGTCTTACAAAAAAAAAAGACATGTTAAACAAAAATTGTATGTATTTGCATAATATACTCGCGAGATCCTGTTTTATGAAACCGAATTTTTGTCAAACAATTATAGAATTTTTCAGAAAAACGAAAAAAAAAATAGTAAAGTGGGCGAAGGCAAATTGCACTCGCCACCTTTCAAATATTTGAGTTAAATCCGACTGGACAACAGTACATGTAATGAACAGATAGGTAGATAAGCGGCTTATCCCTCAAATTAAGTTTCCGTACTTGAATAACATTACCTAATGGTTACCCATCTTTGTTTATTTTAATAACTTTCTAAGAAGGGTACAGATAGAAACGTCCATAAAAAGGCCAAATTGTACGTCTGGTTCTGATAAATATAAATCTAGAAAGTAACTGATAGGCAAAAGGCTCTGCATCAGAATATAATTGATATGTATACGAGGGGTGAAATCTCCAGCCTACATATGTAAAAATAATGTCTTATTCTTAAGGCGCACAAATGTCAATCTAAAAATT
The DNA here is from genome assembly GCA_940337035.1 of Agriotes lineatus. Lineage (NCBI taxonomy): Eukaryota > Metazoa > Arthropoda > Insecta > Coleoptera > Elateridae > Agriotes > Agriotes lineatus. Next base: position 28,508,438 of record OW679199.1, read on the forward strand.
ATTGTGCACAGAAAACGTAAATTTCTATTAATGCATGCATTATAGTTAAAAAATAAAAAAAAAAATATAAAAAAAAAAAATTCTTATAGTTTTCGTTTGAGATATCTACATTAAAATTGATCGGTAATGGGGGCGAAATATGATTTATTATTGCGACTCAAATGTTTAGATAAACAAAAATTGTTGCAAATAAAAACACAGTGTCATGAAAGTTTAAACAAATTTTCAATAATTACTTGTACTAAAACAACATTTGACTTTTCAATGCAATTAAGTTTCACTTTCTCAGTTGCCATCCTAAACAAAAATATACGAACCTCATTAAGCCGCTTATCAATTAACTTACTAGGAGGTAGTGCATTTGTCTATACCGAATAAATGGGTAGCTTAAATACTGAGTACAACTGTCCTATGTAGTTAGAAATGTTTACCTGTCGGAGTGAAGTTGTCCAACGCTGAGTAAAGTACCACTTTCAGTTGCCCAATTTTAACCAAGAATTTTAGCTGTAATTTAGGTGTTTAGGCTGTAGGCTAACAGACGCACATCATTTCGAAAACCACTATTTCTGAATCTGAAGGCTCGAAAACGGATATTTCCACAAAGATCCCGAGTTAAAAAAAATCGTGATTACTATACTTTATTTTACGTAGTAAAGTAGTTCAGCCGTGCATAGCAAATACTGAATGCAGTTGAGGAGTATGTTGAGTTTTTCGTGTAAACTCTAAGTTAAGTATTTATTTTCAGGTATTTCTGTTAACTAATTCGAGTGAATTTTAATTCTACGTCATTTTTCAATTTAATGGCCTACTGGATATACATTAAATAAGGAAAATTACCATCATCTCCATATCTCTAAAGTTAACTATTACTATATATTTTAGTACATAAAATCATCTTTGATAGTGTCAAAGACAACTATACAACTTCTGTTTATGAAAATTCTGGTGTGATTCACTCACACAGTTTTCTGCTTTAGTACAGTTTCCTACAAACTGCAGTTTTCCCGCCAAATTCAGTACTTTGTCGCTAGATGGCGATATAGTTTTAGATCATTTACGGTCTGCCAACTTTTGGGGAGACGGTTTACATTTTTGGTTTTGAATGTGCATCCGGAGACATCGGCCGTTTTAGCATTTCCTGGGTCATGGTTTTTGAGCTTTGTCAATTGCTGGTGGTGTCAGGCTAATGCAGAACAATCAATCAAGGCATATTTTGACCCGAAAGCTGGCTAAATGAATTGATTGAGCGAGCACATATTTTGGTGTTGTGTGGATATTCTGGCAGATTTTTCTGGTAAGGCACTTTACTCTTTGGTGGTTAATTTGCTAATTTGGAGTGTATGTATTGTTATAATAGAAGAATCTATGGGTATAGGTAAAGCCCTTATATCCAGGACTGATTTAATAAATAAATTACCTAAGATAAAAATATTAAGTGGTTTCAATAACGAATTATTTTTGTCAAGCCGGGTCTAATTAAAAATATTGTAATTGTTTTGACTTGCCAAAAGAATGGTTTAGTGCCCCTTTGTATTCTATTTATTTGGAAATTAAATGTGGCTAAGCTCCGGTGTAGCATGAAATGACTTTTAATCTCAGGTTAGGTTCACCAAATCTGTAGCACAATTGCCACTCTCTACAATTATTAACAAGTATGACAGATGCATGACTGTATGACCAACAGGTTTATAACCTACAATTTCATCCAACCTCAAAATGGTTTGCTCGGACAAAAAACAGCGGAAATTGAAATCAAAACAGACCAACACGGCAAATTACAAAATTCTGGAAAGGTCCTGGGGGCTGGATTCTGCACGTACGGCTACTAAAAAGCCTGCTCTTGATGAAGCCTTTGATTTCAAAGGCCTGCGGCAACTGGAATCTGTGGTCAATACCTGGCTTCCTCGTCGGGCAACGGTTTCAGGTGCTGATAGCTTCCTGCTGCTAATTTCTCCACCCTGGTTATCCTGAGGGACTGTTCTAAAGGCTGCACCTGGGTTTCTGGTTGGGCGATCTGGTACTTCCTCGTAAAAGGCCTCCGAAGCGGAACGCACGTTGGCACCTCTTGCGAATGGTTTTCCCTTTTCACCGGGATTCACTATCTGGACAAATTATACACCCACATATGCACACCGACTTGGACCACAATTAAAACAGTCTTTGGGTAACCAATTGTAACTTTTCATTGATAAAAACTTTTATTTTCTGGGAGCCCAATTAACCCCAGCTAACTAAATTAGGGCTTGTTGATTACTTTTCTTTAACAATTGACAATATCATACCTACCTAGCAACTATGAATAACTTTTGTTTTGTGGAATTAAGTTTTGATGTAAAATTTTTACTTGCAGTCGAAAGTTGTGATGTACTGTTCTTTTCTTAAATTTTAAATTGTCTTTTTTAAATGCTAAAAATTGTCCTTTCTTGTAAACGTTCAACGCAACACATGCGTTTTTAATGCACCGACACTTGGGTTTTTTAAATGCATTGCACGAATCTGTGTTCTTTGCTAAATAGCGTAATTGCTTTTATAACGGTCTTACTTCCTCTTACCATTGTGCCTAATTTATTTGCCCCTCAGTCACCTTACCGTTCATTGGTACAATAACCTTTAATTACCACAACAGGCTCATAATTTCTGTACGCACATTATTTCTGTATGATATTAAAATTCATATCATCCTATTGACTTCACACAACTAAAACCTTTCAGCTACGTAATTCAGTCTGCATTTGCCATTCCAATCATTTATTATGATTTAAACCATGAACGTAATCGTCAATTTAATGCCAACTTTTCTTTCTCAAATTACATTTACTGCTGCTCATATCGAGTACATTTATTACTAAGTAACAAACGACTTACGGGATTGGACCGTGTCATGATTGAGATATAAGAAGTTCTTCGATCTCAATCATGACACGGTCCAATCCTGGAAGTCGTTTGTTACTTAATGACAATGGCCGTGAAAGCCTCAAAAATACATTTATTACTGTAAAATTACTGGCTTCATTGCAATAAATAAAATCTTTAATTCTGTGCTCGTTTTGAATATTCAGTTTATGTTACCTAGACAAGAATTACGTTAAGCATTAAACCATTGCAGCATATTCTTTACCCTACGGGCTAAGCCGATCGATTCGACTGCCAGCTTAGAGCTGAGTGGTTTATTTTTGGTCTAGATAACATCGCCCTGTATGTCGATATATATGTCGCTTTACGTTTGTTCCCTCTAAATATCGCCCATATGTTTATTGGCTGGGAAAAACGATCCTAGCATATCACATTGTAATACAAACTACCATACAGATATCTGAATGTGAGGTTATTCGCGGTACGTAAGTAAATTACTAAGTGTGGAACGCTGTAACGTTTTTATCATTCATTCAGCGATCGCGCTGCTTCAAAATTAACTGCATTGGTTACTTTACTATTTAAATGAAACCAGTTAGGAAATTAGCAAAAATTTACTCAGCGAGGGCTGCGTTCCCACGCACACTGTCTCAAGCATGACTTGTGATAATAAATTATGTGATATAGTATTAAGTGTTATTGTTCGTTGATGCCAGTAATTACAATCGATTTTATACCCCCCCACCCCACCCTATTGTGATTGATTAAATCATTATACGATTTTTCGAACTGTGGGTTTGATTGATTATATTGTGTGTTGTTACCTTTGAGCAATTTAATGGTTCGTTGGCTCAAAAGAACAAAGGAACATGGGCCTGAATCATTTGGCGTCCCTATAAATTTAGATCTATTAGTGTTGAATGTAAGTTACCTACCCCCTTCCCCTGAGTTAGTCCTAGTGCATGGTCCGATTCAACATCGGCAATTTATAATGTAACAGCAACCTCATAAAAGGAAATCGAGCCGCGTCAGATCAAAAGATCTTTATGGCTACGCAATGATCTACGAGTTACCATCCGCTTGTTACCAAAATACTCAGGCATAAAATTTGTTACAATCCTTAAATTGTATACTTGGGCACCATCCTGATAAAACCAATAACTTTGAGCCTCTGCTAAAGATATCTATCCAGCAAGTCTTCAATGTCCTTTCGTTAATAAATGTAGATAACTGTCACACGTTAGTGTTTCATACAATTATAGGAGCAGTCAATCGTCGCACTAGTTCCACAGCAGATATTAAATTCAAAACGCACTTGGTATGAGCAGGTATGGGCTCATATGCCTTGCACCTTGCGAACTCGAGTAAAGTTCCACGTGATGGCCATGCTCTTTGATGGCTCGTGTTCTTTGAGTACCGTGAGAAAGAAGATACATGGACAGATTTGGACTTGTTGCTATTTGTGCATTCATGTTAACTACCGTTTCGCAAGATATTGCAGCTTGCGTCGTCAGAGTCAAAGTCGCTTGTTATGTTGAATTTTCCAAGTTGATGTGTTGGACTTTTGAACCACTGCTTTGTAAACGATAGTTTTGATTTCCTCATTTATGCATTGCGAATCTTTGTTATACGGCTTACTAAATGTGCTCTATTAAATTTACCCTTACATTTCTGTAAGAGGTAGATGAAGTTGCTTCTTCTGGATGCTGGTTTAAGTACATTTCAGTAGCTTCGATCGAATATTTGTGACACACAATGTAATAGGACGACATATCAAATGTATCACTGTTATTAGGCGGCTCCAAGGCAAGAAAATATCATGGACTAATAAGTTACTATACTTGGCGCAGCGAACAAATAGAGTGACTTATGCAACCCAAATAACATATTTCAAAGCTGACTGGATCAGTATTTGAATAATAATTACTAAAGAATCAGAGATGGCGGTTCTCATAATTAAATTTCATCTGACATTAAATAATTGTTTGAGGTTATGCAAATAGAAACTTCGATCAATTTAAAAAGAATAATATTTGTGCACGTGTAATATGTAGGCATGTGGCCTGGAGCTTGTTAAATCTCATTATTGTCTACATATTACAAGTGCACAAATGTCATGCTTTTCAAGTTTCTAATTGTATCATAACCTCAAAAAATTATTTAATGCCAGAAGAAATGAAGTCTAATTATGAGCACCGCCATCTCTGATTTTTTAGTAATTATTATTCAAATACTGATCCAGTCAGCTTTGAAATATGTTATTTGGGTTGCATAAGCCACTCTATTTGTTCGCTGCGCCAAGTATAATTAATTTCCGTTTTAAATAGTAATGTAGATTTAAATGCATTATTTGCCTTGCATTGTTAGTTTTTACTTTCCCTTTTCAACGCTGAGAATCGCTACAGCATCTCCACGGTTTTGTAAATTGATTAGAACAATGACAGCAGTTGCCAGATTTCTTCTCTTCTTCTTCTTGTTATACGGCTCTCCCTGTCGTTTCCTAACTTAGCCTCTCCTCATCAATTATCTTGCGATGCGGATGTCCAGCAGTCTTTTCATCTTTTTGGTGGTCTGCCACGGGATGTTGTTGTTTGCGGTCTTTCCATCATCGCTACTCTGATAACCCGGCTATCTTCCATTCTCTGTACGTGGTCCCTCCATCCCATTCTCCTATTTCGCACCCACCTAACCACGTCCTGAATTTCGCACTGGTTTCTTATTTCCTGGCTCCTTATTCTATCCCTCAGTGTCAACCCATTTATTGATCTCAGGGTTCTCATTTCAGTAGATCTTAGAAGTTGTTTTGTTTTACCAGTGTCTGCCCTGGTTTCTCCAGCGTAGGTCATGATAAGTCTGACAGCTGTTTTATAAATGCGTGTTTTGCTATGCACAGACATATGTTTGTTTTTCCAGATAATGTCATTTAAGGCTCCTGATATTGCTGCCGCTTTTGTGTCTTGGCTTTTAACTTCGTTATATAGGTTACGACAACTGGAGATATTTGCACCTAGATAGTTGAATTCCATGACTTGTTCTATTGGATAATCGTCTACGACTAATTTACAACGTAGCGGTTCTTTGGACACAGTGAGAGATTTCGTTTTATTCGTTGAGATCTTCATATTAAATGTTTCCAGCTTCCAACTATGTTAAAACTAAAACCAGCCTCGTCATAAGACTTTATATTTTAAGTTTTCTGCTGTCCTGATTGGTGCAATGGCTTTTCGGGCCCTTTTTGGGTCACGCTTTTGCACCACCCATTTTAGACGTACCACAATGGCACAGTATCCTGCAGCAGTAAAATTTGCGCCATTGTCGTATATTCCACCAAAGGAAGCAAGCCCAATCAGTAAAGAAGTGTACATAGTTACAATTATACCAAATATGTAATATATCTTAATGTTTCTCAAAAGGAGTCGAACAAAACACTTAGGGCCGGTTGCAGAAAGAAATGTTAAGTCTGGTGTTAGCTAACGCGACGTCAAAGTGAACAAAAACGAATCAAATCTCAAATGCTTATGGTAACTAATACATTAGTAAACAAAATTTGATGCGATTTTGTTCACTTTGACGCGATGTTAGCTAACACCAGACTTAACATTGCTTTCTGCAACCGGCCCATAGTAATGTGAATTGCAGTCGATAAGATTCGAATCCACGCTTAAGCTCCTAGATGGAACGTGATTTTTAAACGCTTCAGCGCTCGGCTAGGAGGACAACTTTAACACATATACTGATCCTTGTATTATGAAGTGGAGGGTGACGATGTAGGAGAATGCAAGTCCGTTCGGCGAATATGCAGCCTGACAGACCCATGCAGCTTAAAAATACTGTTCATATTTTACAGAAAAATACTAAATCGTTAAATAAATACTTTATTTTTATAAGAAGTGAAGACAGGTTTAAGATATTGCCATCAAAAATTTTTCGACTCAAAATTGAGGTTGTCATAAACTAATATGCTCAGTGAAAAAAAATCCTGCAAAATCAGTTGATCACTAGCTACTATACATTTTCACCAGCCTTGAATACCCCCAAGGCTATGTCCATAACCATATCCCAAACCACTACCAGCTAACAGGCCGTAATTATAACTCTTCAGAAGAGGAGCTGGGGCGGCGACGATTTGCGATGTTACCACGGGGGCAGAAACCACAGCGGGGGCAGCGTAGGTGGCGAGTACAGGCTTGTGGTGGATCTCGGTTCTCGAGACGTGGCTCACTGGAACTGGTACGGTCAATGGGGTAGCATATGCGACGGGGGTGGCGATGGAGGCGCCATGCAGGTAGCCGGGCTTGGGGGCGGCTGCGACAACGGCGAGAAGAGCGGAGAATGCTACGAGCTTGAACATCTTTAGTTCTATGACACAAGTGTGCTATGACAAAAAAAGCACAATTATTGAGTTTATATACGTTGGAGGAAGAAGCGGTGATTGCCTAATTGCCGCCTCTGGAGGAGTAATTATCACTCCTAAAGACATTTTTACAGAAAAACCGTATAACGTACATTTGTTTGATGAGAGATAACAGAAATTGAAATTATTATCTAATTCTTTGTTTAAAATGCCCTTGGCGCAGATACAGAAATGCCCAATAAATGATCTGCAATTCTAGTTTGAAGCAAAACACTTATCTTATGATTAAAGAAATAGCTTTAACTATTAATTTGGATGAAATACTATTTTGCTGCTGCAATTTTCAAAAACTGAAATTATCATCAAATGATTTTTTTCTGTTCTCAGGACTGTAAGATACAATTTTGGACAAACGTTGAAGGAAACTTTTTTGATTATCTTTCGTTAGAGAACACGCACCTAGACTAGCTCCATTAAACTTTTAGGGACTCTGTATATCTGTTATAAAATGTAAATAAACTATTATTTTTGCATCAACAATTCGCTAAGTTTAAGAGGTAGTGTTTTGGTCTGCACTTTTTATAAAAATATCAACCATTGGCGTCTTGAAGTCGTAATACTAATAATTGGAATGAGAATTTTCTTATATTGAACTCAAATTATTTTGGAAAAGGTATCACAATAGATAGATGGTGGAGTTAGCTTAGAGTGTGTTTCTAAGCCTTTAGCTCTCGACCAGAAAATGTGGGCTCCATTTCCACAGATTTCCGTAGCCACTAAGTTCGGCGTTGGCAAGCGTACGTTTGGTGTATGCCTAAACAAACCACCTTAAAGAGTCTCATACCTCTGCAGTGGTGGGTGTTAGAAAAAGACTGACGACGCAATCATTAAGGCTTACAAAGATATTAAACAACCAACCGGGATCACCCTTACGATTACCAAGTTCAAGGGTCTTCTACGAACCGCAATACTATTAAACTACTCGTATACATCTTAACAGTAGCAATTGTTTGCAAGATTTCAGTTTTAGATTGTAATTAATTAACATTTGTTAGCAAAATATATATACAGTATGATGCAAATGAAAGGAATAAATTCATTATTTCGTAAATCGGTGACTACAGAAAAATCCTGAAAACCGTCGATTTTTATTTTTAAATGCGCGTTCCGTCAGATTTTCTTTTTATTCATGAGTGTGACGACGTAACTGTAATCATCTGATACCTCCATTGAAAGGTATTTTAATTATCTATCCAACGATATCAACGAGTTTAAGTAATTTAGTTTTGTATTTGTCAAACATTTTTATTATTGCAATATTCTTATATATTATACGTGTACAACTACATTAAAAAAAAGCTCAAAATAACGACCCTCAGCATACAGTATTTTTTCTTATAGTATACAAAAATCAATTACTTAAACTTGTTGATATGATTGGATAGATAATTCAAAGACCTTTCAAAGCAGGTATATCATGGTCCATATTTCTATTTAACAAAAATCGACATTTTTGAATACCAACATTGCCAATCTCGTTAATAAACATACAATGATCAAAACTGTTAGGATTTCCAAATCAATAGCTCCATGGATAACTGACAATATTAAATTAATGATTTCTCTTAGAAATAAAGCATTACAAAAATTTAAAAGAACTAAAAATCCTGGACATTGGGAATACTATAAGTCTCTCAGAAATTACACAAATTTTGCTATTAAACAAGAAAAACGTGCTTATATAAATTTCCAAATCAATGAACACGGAACCAAATTTGTATGGAAAGCCTTAAATAAAGCAAATATATATTTTAAAACAAAAACTGCTAGTATTCCTGAAAAACTCTCCGATGTGAACAAAATAAATCAGGCATTTATAGATTCAGTTAAGTCACCAACTATTCTCGATATTAATAATCTTATAAATTTTTACAGAAATAATGTATTTAAGGAAATATTGTCTAAATTCTATTTCACTCCCACGTCGGATAGTGAAATTATGAAAATTATTTCAGTTATAAAGACAAACGCTGTAGGATCTGATGGGCTAAGTATAAAAATGCTCAAACTTTGTTGTCCTTACATAATTCCATTTATAACTGACATAATTAATACTAGCATTCAACAATCTGTTTTTCCCGAAGATTGGAAAACTTCTCATATCATTCCTCTGCCAAAAACTAAATCACCCACTGACTACAAAGATCTCAGGCCAATAAGTATTTTGTCTTGCATGTCAAAAATTCTTGAAAAAATTATGGCCTTGCAAATACGTCAGTACGTGGAACAATTTTCGATTTTGCCAGAAACCCAATCTGGGTTTAGGCCCGGACATAGCTGTGCAACTGCGTTATTAAATGTAATAGATGATGTTTTTACCGCCACTGATGAGAATAAATTATCCCTAGTTATTTTGCTTGATTATTCCAAGGCTTTTGACACTATACGTCATGATATTTTAATATCTATTTTGCATTACATAGGCTTTGGTATTCCAGCAATTAACTTTGTTCAAAGCTATCTCTCAAATCGGACCCAGAAAGTTATCCTAAAGAATTCTGTATCGAATTCTTTGCCTGTTACACTTGGTGTACCGCAAGGGTCGATTTTGGGCCCCCTTTTGTATATTATATATACATTTAACATGAAAACTTCGCTGAGCTGTTGCAATTATCATCTGTATGCCGATGACACACAGTTACTATACAACTTTGAACCATATAACGTCAATAATGCAATAACAGCGATTAACGCTGATCTCAACAGTCTTGTTGACTATTCAGAGAAACATGGGTTAACCATAAATACTAATAAATGCTTTGTTATTCTTTTTGGGCGTACAAAACTTCGGGATAAATGTCGTGATAAAGTTTTAATCAAAATTCGAAATACAGAATTAGAAATTAAAGAAAATGTAAAAAATCTAGGGCTCTGTATCGACCAAAATTTTCGATTTAAAGAACACATCTCCAATACTCTGAAGAAAGCATATCTTAATTTAAAAATAATTTTTCAAAACAGACATTGCTTAAGTAAACAAATCAAAACAACTTTGTGTGAAACTATGGTGTTATCGCATTTCAATTATTGCGACTGCGTATATGGTCCATGTTTAGATAGTACAGATATCCGGCGTATTCAAAGGGTGCAGAATTCTTGTTTGAGATTGATATTTGGAATAAAAAAATTTGAACATATATCTCATAAATTATTTGAAACAAAATGGTTAAACATGGCTGATAGAAGGAAACTTCATGCGGCGTGTTTATATCATAAAATCATTACTGATAAAACGCCCTCCTATTTATTCAAAAAAGTTAATTTTAGATCTGATCTGCATAATGTAAACTAACGTAACAAATACTTCATAAATATACCGGCTCATCGAACTGCTTTTTATGAACGATGTTTTTCATATAATATAGCTAATCTTTATAACTCGTTGCCTTATTTTCTAAAAACTCTCACTTACATTAAATTTAAAACGCAACTAAGTAAAATTTTACTAAACAAAGCCTTAAAATTTTCTTTATAATTTGCCATAATCTAATTATATAATTTTTTTATTAATTTTACATTATATACACATGGCCAGATATCAACAATATACCTACCACCAACTATAGCGCAAGCTACGCACAACAAATCTTTTAATTTAATTTATGTATTAAACAAGGGGTTAAGTGTAAGAGCAGAACTTCGCTTCCTTGGAAGTAATTTTCTGAACTTCGCCCTATTGACACACATTCTGTTTTATTTCAATCTGTATTTTGTAAATTTTCTTGTATTTTTTTTTGCTGTGTCAATAAAAGACATTATTATTATTATTATTATTATTATTATTATTATTATCGATGACGTCATCACGCTACACAGATAACGTCGCGAATAAAAAGAAAATCTCAAGGGAACGCGCGTTTAAAAATAAAAACCGATGGGTTTCAGGATATTTCTGTAAAGTCACCGATTTACGAAATAATGAATTTTTCCTTTAATTTGCACCATACTTTATATATCTAATTGTTTAACGCGTATGCGGAGCGTAGAGCCTCTAAGAAGGCTGTTTTTTGTACGATTAACTTGATAAGAGGCTTCCACGAATGGGGCCCCCAATTAATCCACTGCGAGTTCCGGTTCAATGGGATTGCCGGGAACTGCCACTTAATAACCCTAACTTGGGTTCAGTTAGTTGTTGGAGTGAAACAAGACTTAACAAACACGAGTATATTGAGTAACAACGATTACAAACGTCACTGATGGACCGATGGTTTTTTACAAAAGCTTCAACTGTTGTGACACGCTTGGATTGGCCACGCGAAAATAGCGAATTGCGCGTAACCGTAACACAAAACAACCTGGAAACGACTTTACCAGGGAGTTAGACCGAAACGCAAACTAGCACAAAGCATAGCTGAACTTGCTTCCTCGAGGCTCTGAATCTAACTAACTCTGAATTTACAGCGAGACGAACTCGCCAATTCAAGGAGGGGCAAGCTCAAACACTATTGGCTGAGGCGATCCTGCGTAGCCAATCGGAGCGTCGCACGTTATTTAGGAAAAATGCTTATTCTAAGAAACCTTAATGCTAAGCTCTCTCAATGAGGCAATTGAACGAAATCCATAAACCCATGATTCCCAAATATGCTAAGTCGGCTTAAGTTCTAGTAGAAAATGTATCCATCCGCTTTAAAGCCATTAAGGGAAGCTTACAAATTCCTTTCCAACATTAACAGAGGCAAACAAATACGGCAAGATGCAAATTTGGCTTTACCACGACCTTTGAATGAGATAAAACAGTTATGACTTGAATTACGTGATTAATTATAATCAAAAAGGTTTTGATGCACGCATCTGTGTGAATCAAACAAAGGCTTTCCAGTGGTCTCTATCCTTTTCCAGATTTCCCTATATTTTTGAGTTGCTTGAGAACTGTTCTTCTCCATGTCTTTGTCCCTGAACGTTGTTCTGTTTCCTTCGTAGTACACTTCCACTTTTTGTATTTTATTTCTTCAGAAATATTGTTTTGTCCTGTCCTTCGAAGTAATTCTGCGATTGAGATGTAGTCCGACTATTTAATGTGAAGTATTCTTCTGAGACATTTGTTGATGAATACTTGTACCTTTTTTTAATATAAGCAAACTAGTGGGCTAGTATCTTTTCAACGAAATTTACCCTGATTCATATTCATACAAACTTTAAATATACGAAGAACAGTGGCAAGCTGTGGATACCCTCATTGCTTCAGGATATCTCTTCTACCTTATACTTAAAAAATTAAATGCAATCTCTGTTTTCGATTCTTTAATTTAGGATCATCAGTATATTACTTGAATATTTTTACTACATTGTTTCTGGAGAAATATTATACATCTAATAACATATTACAATATTATTTACATGTAAAGTAATATAATCGGCAGCGATAGGTGAAAGAGGTTAAAGAGAAGTATCGAATGAATGAATGTTAATGAATTCATAAAACCCTTCCTATAGGTCTAAGTGAAACATTCTTTAGTGTAAAATGATAATTCTAGATCCTCACTACTTCTCTTTTTTCACATTCCTACATTTTAGGGGTAAAACCAGAACAAAAAGAATTATAGTAATGATACTGACACATCAAACTTAAAGTGAAGCAAATAAATTAAAACTTCCTGGTTTTCGTTATCTCAGTAATCACAATTTCTCATAAGAAGTCATTTAGCCATCTCCCGAGGGGGTAATTAGGCAATTACCGACTCGTCATTTCGTATTTCCTCTGACACGGTACACTTACGTCAACCAAGATTTAAAGATGTTCAAGCTCCTAGTGTTGTCCGCTCTTCTCGCCCTCGCCACCGCCGCCCCTAAACCCGGCTACCTACATGGAGCCGCCATCGCTGCTCCAGTTGCATATTCTGCTCCATTGACCATCCCGACCGCAGTCAGCCACGTTTCAAGGACTGAAATTCACCACAAACCTATTCTCGCAACCTACGCCGCCCCCGCTGTAGTTTCTGCTCCATTGGTAACTTCCCAGGTCGTGGCTGCTCCAGCTCCTTTACTTAAGAGCTACAATTACGGCCTGTTGTCTGGACATGGTTTGGGGTATGGATATGGACATGGCCTATCGGCAATCAATTCCTGGTGAAATTGTGTGAGCTTGGATCTTTAGAGAAGAATTTTTATACAGCGAAATTATTTTGTGTAAATAAAATATATAATATTTATTTGCTATATTTGATTTTTAGTTTAGGTAAAGTAAGGACTTATTATGGCTGCAATATAATATAACCACTCTATTATCGAGGTTATAAGTTCGCGAGATCAAGATTAAGACTAAACTTAGGTAGTCTTGTTATTAGACTCGAATTTCTTGAACTACTATCGCAAAAGTATTGTGTATCAGCATTTTTGTTATGTATGCAGCTATAGAGCTATAGAGACGTTGTGTACGTGGCTAAAAAAGCCAAAATGCTGCACTTTTTTATTGGTATGTGCCACTTTCTGTGGTCATAGTTGATGCCAAAATGTAACTTTCCAGATAGGGAGCCACTTGAAAATCTGTGTAGAACACCAAAATGGTGGCTATTAAATGTGATGCCGTATAGACGGATTTTCAAATGGCTCCCTATCTGGAAAGTTACCTTTTAGTATCAACTATGACCACAGAAAGTGGTACATACCAATAAAAAAATGCAGCATTTTTTGTAGTACCCGACGTACTAAGAGGGCCACTGGGACTATTGAAAACTCACAACTATACGAATTTTTTTCAAGTTCAAGTTAATGATTTATAGACAATGAACTGCTGCCTACATCGCGTGATGGTAGTACATCTGAGAATAAAGCGATATATAACAAGAATAAAATTTCCATGCGCCAGCAAATACTTTTGAAACATCAATACTCCCCAAGAAAATCAACACTAATAGCTACTTAAATCACTCACTTATATTTGGGAATATCTAAATTTTAAAATTAATATTTTTATGCACAGTTAACATTATCCTCTTTAATTTAGTACCACTACCATTTTTTTCCATATAAATGGTGAGCAGGAGTATGCATAACGGTGATAAGCCATGTAAATTGCCTATGTTCAGAGGTATGACCAACCACCCGGTATATACAGTGTGTTCCAGGATTGATGTTACAAGAGGTGAGATGTACTAAAAATTTTTGAATTTTATTTTAAGGTTATGGGATTCGGTCCTGCTTAGTTTGAAAAGAATTTTAAGAATATTTTCAGTTTTTGAAAAACGAGTAGGCCTTGACAGGGAAGCGAAAACTATTTTATTTTCAGGTAAACTATCATTTTAGTTCATAATACGGCAAAATTATATGAATAAAAGTTGTTCAGAATGACAAATTATAGCCCTATTCAAAATTTCAGAAAGATCTGTTAACTTACATTTAACCGTAATTTTTAATAAATGCAATTTGTTAATCTAAAAAATAACGTTTTAATCTAAGTCGACATATCCTTCTGAAATTTTGTATAGGGTCATAATTTCTCATTCTAAACAACTTTTATGAATACAATTTTACCGTATCATAAACAAAAAGGGCAGTTTACCTGAAAATAACATACAATTATAAAAAAAAATAACGGTTTTTTATAAGTCGACAGATCTTATTATAAACAATTTTTCATAATAAAATTTTGCCGTATCATAAACAGAAAGGGTAGTTTACCCGAAAATAAAATGGTTTTCGCTTTCCTGTCAAGCCCTACTTGTTTTTCAAAAACTGAAAATATTCTTAAATTTTTTTCAAACCAAGGACCGAATCCCAGAACCTTAAAAAAATTCAAAAATTTATAGACCATCTCACCTCTTGTAACATCAATCCTGGGACACACTGTATATATATATATATATATATATCTATGTATAGTGTCTATTTCAACAACTGGCGCTACGATAGTTATATATATATGTACCGTGGATTTTGCCTACTTAAAATTTGCTTCTTCTATAAAGTGTTGGGATCTTGGATAAAGTAGTCAAAACTAACAGTACATATAAAATTAACACTGTTGTATATCTAAAGGTCGTTTTGACCACATATTGTCGAAAAGGTTGTTATCTAGGATAAATTTAAATGCAAAATTTGGTTTTTGGTCAGTTTTTCAGGTAAACAATGATAAAAGATATTTTACTAGTTAGATATAACATCACTAGACAATTTGTATTATAATGTATTATACTATTTTAATATAGTTGCTATTGTTAATATGAAAATCTCACTTTTAAACATATTTTTATATTTACCATTTTGTGTAGCCAACATACTACACAAGAGACATTAATTCTGGACACTTATAACTTCTTCATTTCTTATTTATGTTGGCAAAAAATGCTTTTCTGGTATCCTAAATTAACGCTCGTTTTATATTAAATTTATGGTGTCTTAATTCAATATTTAAACATGTTTAAAAATTAAGAAATGTATTAAAACCCACTTTAAAAATTAATGTGGGTAGCCTATAGAATTTCAGAATTAACTTTATGAACAGTGAATCGAGCAAATTCATTAAAAGCGTCCAGAATTAATGCCACTATACTCTATTTTTTAATGCTTATCTTATGACAGTTCGATTAATGTCATCGATTTGTTTAATGTTAATTATAAAATAAGAAAATAAAACAGAATTATAGTCTATTACTGTTGCGACGTGTATATTTCCTTCTAGACATTTTTTATCTATAAATTTATGAGGTGCAAAGAGCAAATGACAAGTTGACACCATCAAACAGAACCTACGTTAGAATCCGACCCCTAAAATTAAATTTAAAAAAAATAGTATTAGTTGACTAGTATAATGGGTTGCATAACTTTTTCCAATGCATTAAAAATTTAGTTTAGTGTACTAGAACTAGTATTACGTAATTACTATGTACTGCAATATTAACTTCTACATCACCACACACTAATTCGTTTATCTCAAATCATGGTATTAATTTACACTCATATTTATCGAAATACAACAGCGGTATTCAGATAACACATAATAATTTCCAACAAGTTATTTTTATAATTCATTTATTAAATTCTTCGATTTTAGTATTACATACATTTTCGACTTACATAAAACAGAACAATATAACATTTTATTCGGCGTTTTTATAGTTATTTATTATACAAGACGATAGTTAAATTTTATTGAAGAGTGAATCGTTTTAACGTCTAGATGAAGTCGAGACGTTAATGATTCAACAGTGGATAATAATAACTTGATCGTCGTGTATAATATAAAATTTTATTCAATTCTTATAATTTCATTAATCAATAAATACCTAAAAAAAACAAATTTTGTTATTGACAGCCATGAAAAGTCATAGTGACAATTTGGAAAGTGATTCATGTTATACGTTTGGCAGTACTGAAGTGTATTGTCAGTCTATGTCAAATTGGAGGCTAGTAGGTTATGTTTTGTGTGTTGTTTGACACAGACTGACGAAAAACTTAACCTGCAAATCTCGAATTTGACATAGCTTGCCAGTGCTACTAACAATGCAGTGGTGACATGGTTTATAAATAAATAAAATAAATATGTAGATAAAACTCCATTCTATGCTACTGAAATGAATAGTTAAACTACAACTTTAACAGTAATAATTGAATTAAGTATTATTTTAAATAGTAAATAAAATTAACTAAGCTTAATTAATTACCAATCATTAAGAAGCGCTTTAAAAACTAATATATGAAATTATGATAGAGGGTGTAAACATTAATTTTTAATATTATTGGGATCATCAAAATGATAAGATATAGATGGTACGTAGGCAGAAATTGCAGAAATGTGTAAGGGTGTCTGTTATAATACGAATTTTTAAAATTTTTAAGTTTACCTAGGATTTCATAGATTTCAAAAAGTTTTATGTATGGTATTTTCTATATAATATAATATGAAATCCCGTCAAATAAACATCTATCAACTTTCTGTCTGTTCATATTTTCACACACAATAAAACGTACAAAAAAAATGATTTTTTTCACAAATTTCAAACAGCTTGTGGCAGGGTGAAAAATAATCTGATCGAGATGAATTAATGAGCAAAAAACTTCATTTCCTAAATGGAAACAAATAAAAAACTTCCATAAAAATTTGAAAAATCTGTATTATAACGGACACCCTAAAATGTGTGGATAACTAAATATTACTAAACAATTAATTTTTGCACTGCTAGTGAAACAAATAGGAATTTACTGGTTGTGTAGTCGGAATATAAAATAGGAGTAGGGATAGGGATAGTCAAGTTGTTTTCACTTTGGTGCCAAACTGGATGCTTCTCTTTAGCATGAAATTTCGGCTTAGACCGCGTAGTATTTGTATATGAACACCCAGCATTCGAGTAACCGCGAAAGCCTCAAACAATACAAAACTGGATGCTCACAATTTTAAGTAGTAGCATTTTTTGTTTTTAAACAATGCACAACAATTCTAGTTTTTCCAAGATAGTCATGAAACCTCTGACAAGGAGTTCTTTTTATGTAGAATTAGATCTCTTATCTCGTCATTATAAAAATTATTTTAAATATGTCACAAATTGTAATTGTGTGTATTATAGTTTTCAGTGGCTACCCACTTGAAATGAAGTGACGACCAAGTGATCTACAACAGCATTAGATCAAGGAGTAAAAAAAGGAAAAGCAGCAAAAGTAAAATGAAATCGTTTTCCGTGTTTTCATCTATACCTACTCCAAAATATGGCAAACAATGTAACCATCCATGTCAGATTCCTACTTGAAAAGATAGCAGCAATTGTTTCTTAAACAACTTTCAATGAAAAGTGTTTTCAATTATTTTATAGTATTGTACCTACTTACATCAATAACCAAATTATAAAAGCTGTTTAAAATATGAACATTCAATATTGCGGTCATAAGAAATAAAGTTTGTTGTCGGCGTTTAATGGCCTATTAATTTTTCGAAACTATTCAAAATAGTAATGACAAACTGCATGCATTCATTCATTCAAAAAACGAAGGGTGAATAACTAAACAAATTTTTACAGCAGATTACCAATTACGACAGCTACATTATAAAAACGATTTTTATAATTCTGGAGCTGAGTGCAGGTACTATAAGACAATATTTTCATGAGATAGTAATGATTGTAGAGTGATTGTAGGAGTATATTCTGAATGTGGCTGGTTTACACACCAGATTGTGAAAGTTATTCACCCTTCGTATAGAAGTACCTAATCATACTCGTTTTGTTAAATTAATGTAATATACGTCAAGTCGATCAATTACAATCAATGCACACAAATAACAAACCTAAAAATCAATGGAACAAAAATACAAAATCAGCATAAGTTTATCTAAGAACAATATTTTATATTATGTCTTCTTCTCGAACGACAATGCGTTGAAATTTCTACTGTGGGCGCTGGGCGGTGTACTTTGAAGATGCAGCAGTGAAGTATTATTTTCTTAGCTAACTTGGACGTCTTACGTAATTCCTGTAGTATATTTAACTTCAATTTGTCTATGGAATGATCATATGCTGGTGATGGTTGGTAGGTAACTGAAAAAATAAGACAAATATGAATACTTTCACTTATAATACCATGAGTAGTCAAAGTTATGCCGACTATTTTTTGCAGTGGTGTCACGAATGTCCATTGCGCTTTTGTACGATTAGGACGAGTGCGATAGCACGAGTCCTAATCCCAAGCGCAATGGACATGAGTAGTGATACTACCGCAAAAATAATCTACTTAACTGTGACTAAGAATGGCATTCGAGGGACTATTCAATGAACCAAACTACTTTTTCAAATTAGTTTTCAGTAAATCTAGCAACAAACTACGCAAATTCTATAGTAACAGAACACTAATATTGACTTTTTCTAATAAAAATCGCATTTGTTTAAAATAGTCACTTGACTACCTTCTAAGAAGATATATCCACTGATATTTTTTTTATTGGTCAAGAAACTTCAGAATTCTGGATTTTCATTGGTCACTTTTTGACAGGTGACAGGTGAATTGAATAGTCAACATAATTTACACTATTGAAGAATCCGTTTATTGGATTCTTACTGTTTACTGATCTATTTTGTGGTACCTAATTGCGTACTACTTTTAGGAACAGGTGTTAACCCTACTTGCGCAAATAAAATTTGTATATATGCCGCAAGGTTAATAACAAGTAATCACCATTTTGTCGCTAGCTAACGATAAAGTTAAAACATTTTTTTCTAAGAAATTAATATAACCGAAGAGAGAAACTGAAAGTATTTTCTATATTCTTAAACGTATTGCTTATTCCGATTGAGTGAACTAGGACAATTTACGTAGAGAGAGGTAATTACTTGATAAGAAACAAAGTGCGACAGTTCTTTTTTTTTTGGAGCGAAATGAATAATTATAATCCCAGTTTTTTTCACAATGTCTAATAAAAATATATTTTTAAATTTCTATAGCTTTTAACACATGTAAACTATAAATAACTAAATATTTCTGTACCAAATTAATTTAATGAGCTGTCTGATAAACGTTTTAAAACCAGGTAAAATATAAAGAAACATTTTACTACCAGAATAATATTTAGAAAATACCTACGGGAAAATCATTTTTTAAACCATTTGCTCAAGATTGCTCATTCGGTTTTTTGGTATTCTGCCATTATTTCCAAACTACATCAGTATTATTTCATGGGCAATAACTTTATCTCTCTATTGAGACCATTACCTTTCCTGTAAGTTGTATTGGCGATCAGGGCCCCATTTCATAAAATAACTTGGCAACTTTTCACTTTGCACTTTGCAAATTTCAATCAATGTCGGCTACATAAAAATATTTTAAAAAGTTGAAAACTAAAACCTCATCAAAATAATGCAAAGTGCAAGTAAACAGTTGAAAATTAGCAAAGTTATATGTTATGAAAAGCAATTTTTTCAATTTTAAAAATTTAAAAAGTGTAAAGTGACAAGTTGCAAAGTAGTTTTCTGAAATAGGCCCCAGGAATCAGCAAAAACGTTAAACTTAAAAAACAATTTTAACAAAACACGAGCATGAAAAAAAGTTGCACTTCTAACACTTGTAGTGTAAAAGTACTTTTACTTAACAAGAACTAAAAGTAAGTTCTAACTGGTCACCTATGGATGCAGTTGTCATAACAATTCTTTAAATAAAAAACGTCAAAAGCAATCAATTATCTAAAATTTTGAATATTTTGTCCTTTCTAGGTTGCAGAAAAAATAATATGTACTGTTAGGATTAAAAGTGGCTTTGTTTCACTTGCAATTTTTGCATTCGCTTGGCTGGGCTACGCTTTGTCTCGCAATTGTAAACATAATTGCTTGTCAAACAGAATGACTTTTAATCTTAATCTATATCTATATTATTATACTAGCGTTCTGCACCCAAATTGGGCGCGAAATAATTCATTTAATGCAATTTGTACAAGAGTGATCCATTTTGTGTGTGTCGAGTTAAAATGTGAGGTTAGAAAATCCACATAAAAAAAGTCACTTATAAAAATTTGAAAACCCTACTACTGGCTTACTTGCGTCGCCCTGAGTCGATTGACCCCAAAATCAGCCAATTCGGCCCACGGGTTCGCTCTCAAAGTGGCGTCAAGCAATCTAGCAATGAAAATTATTGTCGGATGCAAGGGGAACAACAATTATATACCTACGCATTTCCAGGGGGTACGTGAAGCATAAAAGAGCTATTGAGAAATACGGTTTCCTTTTTACCTACAATATTGTTTTGCAGCGTTTGTTAGTTTAGCGTATTGAGTAGGGATGTCGGCGGGTACCCGGGTATATTTTCAAGACCCGGATACCCGACTAGTAAATTATATGTAATTTCTAGAAAACCAGCCTCTTTCGGAGAAAATGATAAAAAATTAAAAACAATAGGAATAAGCTCTAGAAAAACATAACCCTACAGAAATAACCAGAATTACCCCATCCCATACCACATAATGTTCCTTGTTTCATATAATAAATCCACGGAAATATTCAACCCGTCAATAGTACCATTAAATCGCATCAGTATGGGATAAAGTAACATAAATATCCTCTGGGCGATTTTGATGCTGCTACGCTACAAATTTAGAATAAAAAGTTACGTACTTGAATTTGATAGCACTTGGAAGTGTGAAAATATTTACAAATAACAGACGACTTGCAGTTACAATTAGGGAGTAGGTAGTATTTCAATTTAGTTCAGTTTAAAACTCGAGGCATAAAGAAAGAAATGGTAGCTACCTCATATGTTATATATTTCGGGTACCCGAGGGTACCCGGGTTTGATTTTAGACCGGGTACGACATCCCTAGTATTGAGTGAGGGGAGGGGGGGGGGGCACTCTAGAGTTGATTTCAGATTTAGAAGAAAAAACAAACATTTATAGTCCGTACGAAGAACGGGAATCTTGCTAGTAAAACAATATACCTACTATTTTCTACAACCATAAAAAAGGTGACATTCACGCATCACTGTCGATACTGGAGGTTGGTCTTTTTTATCATGGCAAAAAATAGCTACTTACAATTTTTCACGTAAAAAAACTAATTTTTTATTTCGAATTTTTGTCTAGAATTTACTCTAATAAATCGATAGTAACAATATTGATATTCTTTTTTTGGCGGTTGTAGAAAAAATGTTTGTATTTGGTCGGTGAAATCAGTATAATGTTGGGGTATTAGAATAATTGTTTTGTCTCGACCTGACGGTCTCTGCTAAAAGTGACATTCTCATGTACTGCAAAAAACACTAATTTCATGCACTTAATACAAAGATAACTAATTTTTATTTCCACAACCTTAGCCATATTTTGTTAGCTGTAATTAACAAATTTTTCTGAAGCAAAGCATAGGTTTGAGATACATTTCGTGTTCTACAATATGTTGTGAATGAAGATATAATAAGCAAAAGATGTTTGGAGTGTAACAATGCAAAATTTACCCTTGAAAAACGGTATTCAGTATTACTACATTAAGCAAGTTTTTTGCTCATTGAGAAATCCAAAATTTTTTCATAAATGTCGCGAACAAAATTAATTTATTACACGCTGTAGAAAGATTAAAGTAGAAATTTAGTAAAGTAACTTATGAGGAGCAGCACCTAGTTACAAGTGGTAACAAATATTCACTTAGAATACGGTATCATTGGACTACTTGTAAGTTTCGTACATTTCTACTTTTTATGAAAATAATATCTGCTTGTTGCTCACCTCTATACACATCGCAATGTTCAATGCACTCCATCCACACAACACCTACGATCTGCATTCCACGATGTTCTAATAGGATTTAGTGGACTACCAAGTTGGAGTGCTGACAGGAGAAGTTGGCTAAGAAGCTGACTGTGTAATATTTTGAGGCACCATTGTTCCTAGAACCTCCTCGATTATAGCAATAATGGTATCAGGATCGGTGCAACTGTAGCATTGCTGGGTTTAAATACTGCAGCACGGTTAGTCTTAGTAAGAGAATGTGGCAACTGTCTTAACAGCAGTTGAATGCAAACTGGACTTAGGCACTGCAGCAAGTGGTTGTAGTATCACATAACGCTAACTAGCTAATTTTTTTGCTGGTGTAACACATCTTGCGAATCTGTAACAGAGAAGATTCAATTGCCAAAATATTTCAATAAATAGGAATTTGATGTTAATCGTGCCTTATCAAACAAAAATAGACATTTCCCTTTACATTAACTACACTTACCATCTGCAGGAAGAAGACGGGCTTTATTCTATCTTCCATCTTTCTATCTTGCTTTCACGGCACACCTTGCTAAATATCATTTAGTATTGCTAGTTGGACATACGTGGTATATGCCATCATGAACTGGACCAATGAATACATAATGTTAGTTGCGAAGTTTGGCAGCGTTCCTTTGGGTCGCTATCACATGCAGGTATGATTTCCCAATACTGATAGTCCAACAGCACAATCGAAATCGATAAACAAACCTCTCTACGAGCTTCGGGCTTGTTCTACACGTTTTAAGGTGTATTATGATACTGGTACCGGTACTGGTACTGCACACACTGTCCTAAAACAAGCACCAATCCATTAATAGTAATAGTAATAATAATAGCCTTAGGTATACCATCCCGTGATCTACAACTACAAAAAACACACGTATCATCATGCCAGTACCGTGATTTTGGTAGCTATAAATAGGCTTGTAAATGAAAAGATTTGTTTTCATACAAAATTAGTTTTGTTATACAGGGTGTCATGGAAATGAGTGCAAATATTTTAACCAGTGATAGAGCTCACCAAAATCAACAACTTTTCTATTTATCGTTTTTCATTTAATCGCATATTTTTTCAATCAGTTATCTCCGATAAATTTGACGAGCCGCTTGGTAAGCAAATTTAAGTTAAAGGAACGACACAAGTATATTAAAACTGCAAAGTTCTTGCACAAAAATATTCGGTCAATAACTTATCTACTTCAGTTGATAAAAGTACGCTAGTGACCATACATGAACTAAAGGTTTATGAGTACCTATGCAGTTTTTGTTGGTTTGTATATCAAAGAAATGTTATCTGCGTTTTGCGCATTAAATTAAAATATTATTCCATAGGCGGGGATGCATTTCTAGATTAAAATTGTTTTGAATTTTAACTCAGTTTTGAGAGCGTTTTTGAAAAAATGATAAATGGAGAAGTTGTTCAGTTTAACGAGTTCTATTACGGGTTAAAATATTTGCACTCATTTCCACAACACCCTGTATAAAAACCATACAAAGCTGTTGGTTTTTAATCACTTTTTTGGATTTTTCAGTTCTGAGAAAGCCTTTTTTCAAATAACAGTAAAAACACAGCAGATGAATATACTAATGAAAAATGACAATGACGTTTATGCAAAGACGAGAGCCCCAAATACAACTAAATAGTGTCATTTATCTGTCGAAATTACTTGAAATCTAATACTGAAACAAACAATATATAGTTGACAAAATACTATGCTGAAAAAATCGTTCTTTTACAACTCGAACTAATTTATAGTTATTTAAACTTATTTTCCCTAAAGCAAACGAAATAGATACGTTTCATATTTTAACCCTTTAACGGGAAAAATTAGTTTACAAAAAAAATCGAAATTTTAATTGATTGATATGCTTTCTTTGAGATGCCAGGAAACCGAAAAACAATGTTTTTATCAAAAATCTATTTTCAGTTTCACAAAAGATACTGGTAAACGGTAAAGCATTCAGGACAAAATATGTTGTGAATATTCACTGGTATAGCACTTCGTAATATTGTCGAGTTATTTATTTAGATGCTCACTAAATTACTGAATAACATATAGCATTTCCTACTCGCGATGAAATACTATTTTTTCGTTCGTGAAATCAAAATTTTCTATTCATGAAAAAACGGTACTTTGATCTCTTGTAAAATATACTATTTTCTGTTATTTCTTTCGTCTCAGCAACGCATACATTTGCGTACTGTTAGTTCTTGTTATCTAGGAACCACGTAAGCATACCCAAATCATGCATTTTTCGGCCTGGAAACACGACTGAAAAGTTTTTTTTTTGTTGTTCAATCGGAGAGCAAATATGTATCTTTTGAAAAAAGCATGAAAACTTCCTATAAATAAAAATAATTTTTGAAGTAGTCTCCTGGTAAAATTTCTATCCAAGAATTCAATTACATTGTCATACTTTTTATTAGTATAGTTAGTAGCGACTATTTGATCACTTACAAAAAAACCTGTCTTGAACAGAAATAACATACACTTTTCAAGAGGTTGCAAATAACATAAGTTACTCAAATGGGCAAAGTAAAATAGTTTTTGAAATTTGAACTAAATATATATACACACTTGCGAGTGGAACACTAACGTTCTGTTGAAAATTTATGACTACTCCATCGTAAACAATACGGGCTGCCGCGACCTGCCCCAAAAACATCTGCTAAAATGCGACCAGGATTGGTTTGAACGTAAATATTTTCCTAGCGCAACATAATGGCAAAACTAATTCGATTATATCTTCAGTAGATAACTTCAAATATAAATACTCGAAACAAAAAAATAAATTGTATAAAACGTACGTTATTACTAAAAAATTGGACATATATATTGTGATGGTATTAAGCCCACGACTCGACTCTGCTAGCAGTGCAACATAATGAGCAATTCAATAAGCACAGAGTTAAATGTTAAACTGAAAATTCAAACTATAAATGCATTGATAATGAGATGCGAGGAGTAATAAAGTAGTAAGGAACGCAAAAGGCAAAGCCTGTTTTTCACAGGGGTCGAAGTTGATTTTTAAATGAAATAATAGGTTTCTGCATAGTGAACAGCCGAACCGAAAGAAAGTAATAGACACAAAAAGGTTTGCTATGTATGTGCATGTAAAAGAAGCGTAGATATCAATAAAGCTAGTCAGTGAAATTTGTGAGGAATCTAAAAGGTAAAGAAAGCTAAAATAAAATAACAGTACATTGCAAAAGAGCAATTTGAGAAAGCAGGCAGCAGGACATGAAAGAGCAATTTGAGAAAGCAGACAGCAGGACAAGAAAGAAGTAAGTGAGAAGGAATGAACTCTAATTAATCGGTGCATTTAAAGTTAGTGAAAAAGCAGAGTAATTAATAAAATGTGTTAGTGTGTGTGGCGCAAAGAAACGATTTTAAATATAAGAAAAAGACAATATTTTAGTTTGTAAGAAATTTGGAAATTTAAATTTATGTAATCAAACTTATTTCTATTATGTACTAAAATTCATCAAAACTTATTTCTGTTAGCTTTGTAACTTAGCAACCAGATTCGTCTTTGCTTTAACAGAGAGAACAATTGAAAAATAAATTACCTCAGGGTTGTTGAAATTTGTGCTCCATATTATATATATTTTTATTAATAAAAGTGTTTTTCAAACGATAAAAAGTATACCAGTTTATTGCATATGTGTCAGAGTACAAGTGGGTGTGTTTTCATCGAGTTACGCAGCAAACATTTTACAAATTCCATCATCGCAATTACGAGAAGATCGGGGCCGATTCAACTACATTTTACGATCTTCGCATGCGGCCAAGAAAAGTATCCGAGGCTTCAGATTAGCAGTCTACGGCAGAGAACAGGTCTGCAAGAGCGTCCCCGGCGGATTTGGCAGCAGCAGGAGCAAGATTAGCGGTGATATTAAATCGGCGTCATCTCAGCAAGGAACCCGAGGCAGTCCAACGAGTTTACAAGGTACAAAATTAACCCTAAAAATAAGTGGGTGCGTCCGGAAATCGAGTTTCATACGAGTCCAAACCTTGAGCAAGAAAACCAGAGCATTTCCAAGGCTGCAGTTAAGCAGGATTTCGAGTAATTAGCAAGGCGTCCCTAAAATTTGTGGTTATGCGGAGGTTTCGAAGCTGCCCAGAAACAATTGCCAAAATTTAGCCAGCGTCGGTCTGACGTCACAAAATACGTAACTGCTGAAACGAAAGTTGTTATTTGTCGCCAAAGCGCGAAGATTTGAATAAATACCATGCGAATTTTCATAATCTCACTAGCATTTTAACTTCAAGCACCGCTGACTTGCACGACACAATTCATTTTGTGGGATTTTGACAGATTTGAGAACCTTGAGCTACCGCGTTTGAACTACTGACTGTGTACAGTACCGTTTCAGATCAATTGTAAATTACAGTCGGCTTCTGAACTCACCTGAGATTAAAGAGCTTATGTTGTACTTTGAGCTAGCATTTTCCAATTAGTTGCAGCTAAATAAAATATAAAGAGGGGCATACAACCATTTAATTTCTGCAGTAAATAAGTACATTTCATATTTTAACCAGCCTAATAATTCAAAAAAAGGCAAAATTCAAACGCAGTATTAAAATTAGAAACAGTGAATTGTGCATATTGGATTTGCCCATTATTTTCACTTGTAATTAATTAATTAGAGACCTAGGAGAGGCTATATTCCATCCCAATATAGACTATTTTGCGACATAAATAAAAGGTTTCCAAATAATAATTTATTTTTCAAAATCACGACAAAATTTCTTTTACTTATCAATATTACAATCCTTACGTATTACACTAAAACGCTTACCAGCTCAAAACTTTTAAAGTAACATCCACAAAATAGTGAGAGAGAAAACTTTACTAATTTGCGTACACACTTCAAAGTGGAATACACGCTGGTAATACTGTCATACCAGCTATACATTTACACCAAGGTTTATTGGGGTAGTTTTATAATTATAATAATTCTAGAAAATATAAAATTAGACAAAGAAACTGCAATGTCTGTAGAACGAACGCAAGACGTTTCAGAGCAGTATTAAGTTTCAAAACCAGTATTATTGACAATTATGCACAGTGGTATAACAGCCATACCAGAGAGCGTTAAAGGGTTAAAAGTGTGGAACCCAATATACAGTGCGAGTGTAAAGTCTGGAACTACCGAAATAACACTTTTATCAATTGTTTTTGCAAGAAATCCTCGAACACGTCAATTTTCATTTAAAAAAACACATATTTTACTGTAATTGTCACTTTTAGATTGTCTTTTGTTTTAGAGTTATGACGTTTGCGATAATTTTTTTAAATAGAAACCGAAATTTTTATGATGAATTTGGACAGAGCAAGAAATTCTAAGACCAAATACGCCAAAAAGAAGCATGATACTGTATTTTGAAATTTTCGAGAAAATCGTACGATTACCACATCCCCTCAATACTAGAATTTCAATTCGTCCATTTTCACACAAATATCGCACCATTATTTATTTAATTAAGAGCACACAACAAAAACAGATAAACAAACTATGAAAAACTGTTATAATTTTAGGGCTAACTCATTGTTTCATTGCTACTTGATTTTTATTCGATTTCTGTTTTAATACTTTAAAAGCGATTTTCTCGAAAATGTCAAAATACAGTATCCTACTTTTTTAGCGTATTTGGTCTTAGAATTTCATGCTCTGTCCAAATTTATCATAAAGATTTAGGGTTTCCATTTAAAAAAATTATCGCAAACGTCATAACTCAAAAACAAAAGATAATCTAAAGGTAACAATTACAGTAAAATACGTCTTATTTAAAATAAAAATTGACGTGTTTCGGCATTTCTTTCAAAAACATTTGATAAAAGTTCTATTTAGATGGTTCCATACTTTACACTCCCACTGTATATCCAACATGTGTTTCCACTACCTATACGTTCAACATCTTATTTTCACTACTTATATACCTCCAAAGGTATTTCAACTACCAATTGAATTTTTTATAACTCAATAAAAATAGCTTGCTTTCACTTCTAAGGTTGGCTATATTTTAGTAGCTATAAATAGGGTTCTAAATGAAAAGATTTGTTTTCATACAAAATTTGTTTTTGTTATATAAAAACCATACGAAGCTGTTGGTTTTCCAGTCACTTTATTATTTTTTTTTTCAGTTCTGAGAAAGCCTTTTTTAAATAACAGTAAAAACACAGCAGATGAATATATTAATGGAAAATGACACAACGACGATTATTCAAAGATGAGACCACTCAAATATAAAAACAATAGTGTCGTCCTTTAACTGCAGCAATTATTGGAATTCCAATGATGAAAAAAAAACAATAATTTAGGTAAAAAACCATACGAAGCTGTTGGTTTTTAATCACTTTTTTGGATTTTTCAGTTTGAGAAAGCCTTTTTTCAAATAATAGTAAAAACACAGTTTTGTATAGCTGCAATGTTAAACTGAAAATTCAAACAATAAATGCATTGATAATGAGATGCGAGGAGTAATAAAGTAGTAAGGAACGCAAAAAGCAAAGCTTGTTTTTCACAGGGGTCGAAGTTGATTTTTAAATGAAATAATAGGTTTCTGCATAGTGAACAGCCGAACCGAAAGAAAGTAATAGAAACAAAAAGGTGTGCTATGTGCATGTAAAAGAAGCGTAGATTTCAATAAAGCTAGCCAGTGAAATTTGTGAGGAATCTAAAAGGTAAAGAAAGATAAAATAAAATAACGGTACATTGCAAAAGAGCAATTTGAGAAAGCAGGCAGCAGGACATGAAAGAGCAATTTGAGAAAGCAGACAGCAGGACAAGAAAGAAGCAAGTGAGAAGGAATGAACTCTAATTAATCAGTGCATTTAAAGTTAGTGAAAAAGCAGAGTAATTAATAAAATGTGTTAGTGTGTGTGGCGCAAATATCCAAATGTTAACTTATTTTTCAAAATCACGACAAAATAATTTCTGTTACTTATCAATATTACAATCCTTACGTATTACACTAAAACGCTTACCAGCTCAAAACTTGAAAGTTACACCCACAAAATAGTGAGAGAGAAAACTTTACTAATTTGCGTACACACTTCAAAGTGGAATACACGCTGGTAATACTGTCATACCAGCTATACATTTACACCAAGGTTTATTGGGGTAGTTTTATAATTATAATAATTGTAGAAAATATAAAATTAGACAAAGAAACTGCAATGTCTGTAGAACGAAAGCAAGACGTTTCAGAGCAGTGTTAAGTTTCAAAACCAGTATTATTGACAATTATGCACAGTGGTATAACAGCCATACCAGAGAGCGTTAAAGGGTTAAAAGTGTGGAACCCAATATACAGTGGGAGTGTAAAGTCTGTAACTACCGAAATAACACTTTTATCAAATGTTTTTGCAAGAAATCCTCGAACCCGTTAATTTGTATGTAAAAAAACACATATTTTACTGTAATTGTCACTTTTAGATTGTCTTTTGTTTTTGAGTTATGACGATTGCGTTAATTTTTTTAAATGGAAACCCAAATTTTTTATGATGAATTTGGACAGAGCATGAAATTCTAAGACCAAATACGCCAAAAAGAAGCAGGATACTGTATTTTGAAATTTTCGAGAAAATCGTACGATTACCACATCCCCTCAATACTAAAATTTCAATTCGTCCATTTTCACTCAAATATCGCACCATTATTTACTTAATTAAGAGCACACAACAAAAACAGATAAACAAACTCTGAAAAACTGTTATAATTTTAGGGCTAACTCATTGTTTCATGGCTACTTGATTTTATTCTAAATGAAAAGATGTTTTCATACAAAATTGTTTTTGTTATATAAAAACCATACGAAGCTGTTTGTTTTTCAATCACTTTGTTTTTTTCAGTTCTGAGAAAGCCTTTTTTAAGACAGTAGAAACACAGCATATGAATACATATACTAATGAACAATGACGTTTATGAAAAGTTGAAAGCCCTCAAATAGAAAAAAGATAGTTGTTATTTATCTGTAGTAATTACTTGAATGCCAATAATGGAACAAAACGATGATATGGCTTGTTCATGGAAAAAGCTGGTTCTTTAGTTGACAATAGTATATTACTCTGCAAGTTCAGAAAAACCACTTTTCTAACGTGTTGAGTATACTATTTGATCGCATCACATAAGAAATGTAAAATATAAAATTTTTACATACAAGTAACACTAACGCCCGTATTCATAGTCGTTCGCCAGCGGATTGCCGGCGACTCGCCAGAGTTTCGTTATGAATAGTATGTTGGCGGCACTGTACGTCTATGTCAAATTCGAGGTTAGCAGGTTAGATTTTGTGTCAGTTTCTGTCAAAACTGACTGAAAACCTAACCTGATCACCTCGAATTTGGCATAGACTTACAGTGTCACCAACAACACACTTCAGTATTGCCACACCGACCCATTAATCCAACAAACACAAAAGCTAGTAACCTCCGTCACTCGGTCAAGAAATAAACTAGTATTCATGTGGGTGCCTTCACACACAGGTATACCCGGAATTGAAAAAGCAGATAAGTACGCAAAAGAAGCGATATCATCCGCAGATCTTACTCACCTAAACAACGTGACCCCCTACGACATCAAAAACCATCACAAGGAATCATCAAGTCCAGAACTTACTGATAGAAGACACCAGGTTATACTCTCCAGGCTTAAAATTGGATGCCCCGCTTAAAATCAAATCAGCGAACGGCGAGGTCTGACTGTATGTCCAACATATAAAGTCTGTTTCAATTTCACATGACACCGAGTAGTTTAAAACAGTGTAGAAATAGTGGCAGTTTAAATGTTAGGTTATAAATGTTTGACACATCAGCTTTAGCTTTAAGTATTGAAAATGCAATATATATATTTTTGAGATTAATTATTAATAAGTATATACTTAAGCTTGCTAACCCATTTTTTCAACAATACTTTAATGTTGATCCAGAAGATACATTAATTACAAACATGTGAACCATTATCTAATAAACTAACACCAGAATGTTATTACAGCACACAGAGGCAAGATACCAAGGAACTTATATTTGTAAAATGTTCTAAAAACTTATTCAACTACTTATCTACTTGTATTTGTATTTGGGCGAGATTTCGAGATGCGGAAGGTCCTTCAAATCTCTTGACACCGACTGCTAGGGTCATATGGCCAAACCCCACTAGAATTTTGCCGAAAAATACAAAATGCAAAATATAACAATACAAAATGTAAAATATAACATTCTAAATTGAAGCGAAAACGAACAATAAGTAAAAAATCATTTAAGAAACAAAAAACCCAACTGCGGAAATGTTAATTGTAATCAACAAGAACCAAACAAGATTAACTAAATCATTATAAAAACAAAATTATTAAAATTACTAAATTATTATACATACTATATACAGTGCTCATTACTCGGAATCTGAGTCAGAGTCGTTTTCATAAGAATCATGTGGCGTTTCTGATTGTCCTACAGTTGGGGATGATAGAAGTTGTACCTAGTATTTAACATTCGTTTTTACTCAGATTCAGAGCCCGCAATTTCGGATTCACTGTCCGAATCTCCAAGAGAAATTATAATAGGAGGAAAGTTTTCAATACTGCTGCATCCCATGTATCTGGTCCAATCGTCGCGAATTAGTTTTTCACAGTGTTGTATGCTTTTGGTCCAAAAGTCAGCGAAACACATAGAAATTGATTCGCGCCATAATTTCTCTGCTTCTCCTTTTGATGATGCGCGAGAAGTTACATGCTTGTTGAAATAATTCTTACATAATCCCCATGCCAGCTCAATGGGATTGTATTGGCAGTGATACGGGGGCAATCTAATAACTCTATAACCACTGTAAAATGTCGTCTACCACATAGTTTTTTTTGTTCGGCAGTCGAGGTCGTATTAATTTCCACAGTTGTTTTTTCGTCAGTTTGTTGTCAAAAGTTACGTCGTGCTGTATCAACCAATCCTGTAATTGTTTTTTCTTACTTGAAATAGTAGGTTTCTTATCTAAAAGAACTGAGTGGTAAGGAGTAAGGAGCGTTATCCATAATGATAACAAAATTTTTGTTTAATTTAGACAATACGGAAATTAGCTGATTCTGTACCCATTTTGTAAAAATGTCAGAATTCATGGTTTTATGATAGTCCCGGTCGTTATTGCTAGAATCCAGTAGTAATTCACAACCTTCTAAAAATCCATTAGACCATCCCGCATGCAAAATTGTGTACCGTTTTCCTTCTTGGCGAGTTTGACTTGGATTTCCTTTTCTGCAATCATCATTTACCCAACGTTTTCTAGAATTCCCGTTTTTATATATCCACGTCTCATCTAAGTACACAAAACATACGTTATCACTAGAATCTATCATTTGAAGGTACTGCCTCAAGAAGGAAATCTTTTTAGCGACAACGTGTTGCTGTTCACATATTTTTCGTGAATTCACGATTTTAAATTTATAGCCCATGCTTTTGATTATCCTCCACAATGTAGTACGAGATCCATTGTACTGTAGTTCCTCTTTCGCATAATTTAATAGATCTTGCACAGTAAAGTACTCATTTTTTTCATGAAAATTCCAAATTTTTGATTGTAGGTCTTCTTTAAACGTGAAATTCCAAAATGTTGTGTTTTTTGAATTATTTCCCGTCTTAGTTGTAGCCAAATTGGGTTCATCTTGCATAATTTTGCACACCTCTGCTCTGGATACCTATCAGCAAAATAATAAAAATCTCCGTAGAATTGTTATGAATACTTACTGAAAAAATCTCTGCTACAGCGTTTATTATTTCACTTTTTGTAAGTGTACGGGCATTTTTTTCGGTCGATGTATGAAAGCATTTGTAAACTGCTACTTTGGTGTCTTTATAAATCTTTTTTGGCATTTTGACAAAAGGCAAATTGTCAGAATGACTTCAAGGTGTCAGTCGCTCAGTACACTCTAAAAAAAATTTCAATTCAAGATTTACTCGATGTCATGTGAAATTAAAACGGACTTTATTTCCACTGCCTGTATGTCCCAACATCTATTTTTACTGCGTGTATGTCCAACATGTACTTCAACTACCTATCTATATATGTATATCCAACGGCTATTACGACTACCCACCTATCTCCCAACAGTATTTCAACTAACAATTGAATTTTTTAAAACTCAATAAAAATAGTTTGTTTTTACTTCTAAGGTTGGTCATATTTTAGTAGCTATAAATAGGGTTCTAAATGAAAAGATTTGTTTTCATGCAAAATTGTTTTTGTTATATAAAAACCATACGAAGTTGTTGGTTTCTTAATCACTTTTTTTTTCAGTTCTGAAAGCCTTTTTTTAAGCAGCAGTAAAAACACAGCATATGAATATACTAATAAACAATGACGTCAAACAGAAAGAAGATAGTGTCATTTATCTATAGTAATTACTTGAATGCCAATAATGAAACAAAACAATGATATGTCTTGTTCATGGAAAAAGCTGGTTCTTTAGTTGACAATAGTATATTACTCTACAAGTTGAGAAAAGTGGTGTTTTTCTGAACAGGTATGGTGTGTTTGAGTACGAGCGTTAGCAAGTACTTAAACGGTCATACAAGTTTAGAAAAACAACTTTTATAACGTGTTGTGTATACTATTTTATCGCATTTCATAAGAAATGTAAAATATTAAACTTTTACATACAAGTGACACTAACTGTCAAAACATAACCAAGATGGGCATAACTCATTCCTATGTACTAAAGCACAATAAGCAGCTCCAGTTGATGTTATGCGTTTGGCAGTACTGAAGTGTGTTGTTGGTGACACTGTAAGTCTATGTCAAATTCGAGGTTAGCAGGTTAGGTTTTGCGTCAATCTGTGTCAAAACTGACGCAAAACATAACCTATTAACCTCGAATTTGACATAGACTTACAGTGTCACCAACAACACACTTCAGTATTGCCAAACTGTCAGGCCATTTTTAATTACAATAGTTCCGTGACCATTTGGAGCCGTTTGGGTACCGAGTTGACGAGTTTGCCTGTATATAGGTTCCTTTTCAGTCATATTTTACAGTATAACCCTTCAGCTAATTGCATCTAAAATTCTAAAGTTGTCACGTACGCAACTCCGTACCGCTCTAATCTCTACGCCGTTGCAATTACAGCGGCAGTTTGTTTCTTCCCGTTTACTTCAATTTAAAACGAGGCCCTGCGAGTGCGATAGAGAGGTATTCGCCCCATCGCATTCTTTCGTATTCAGGCTGTCTCGCCTGCCATCGCCACGCGTGGTTTACTGCGTTCTCATTGGCTACATCTGTTGGCGTGATCGCGCGTTTTACGCGGAAGTTAACTTCGCTTCGCTTGGGAGTGAGTTGATTTCCGGCTGGGGTTTGAGGCGCTTGATCTGCGAGCCTTGGCTCTTGGTGGCCGCCGTGCCTTCGTGCAAGGCGTCTTATGTTTGTGCTTTTACAGCTTGCCGCTGTTTGTTAATTGTTAGAGACTTCTGATCGGGCTGTCAAAGCGAGAGGTGGTTTTGCTAGTGGAGTGAGCTGTGGTGCCTTGTGTCAGGATAACCGCCAGTTTTGAATAATTTCGTCGGGCCGTGAAGAGGCCATTCTCCCAAACTGGGGATTAATATCGCAGAGCTGTACAAGTCTTCGCCACGCTGGTGGAATATCTGCAGGTGCCGTTCGACTCCCACGCCTTCGCCTGTACGTCCGTTGCATTGGACAAGCCGCTAGCCGCCGTGACGCCATAGCTCGGCGGGCCCAATCAGGTAGCATGTGTAATTTAGCATTAATAATTAACCTGTGTAATTTAGCATTAATAATTAAACTCTTGTAACAGTAATTGCTATACACGCAGTATCGCTTGACCGACGACATTAATATCCAAATTCAATAATCTGCCTACCAAGGCCTGTTGTATAACTACATTCATTCATCTGCCTACCAAGGCCTGTTCTATAACAAAATTCATAACTGCCTACCAGAGCCTGTTGTATAACTAAATTCATTCAGTCGATCGCGCTTAATTGTGCGTTATTTGTGAGAGCATTCAAGAATCGCTAAGGTCGCGGTGAACTGAGTTCATGTGATCATTTAATTATAGTTAACACACGTCACAGGTAAGTTGGCGACGCTTGCCGCTGCTGAAGGTCATGAGGCTACTACTATGTTCCTTTCCAGTTGAGTTCTGGATTTTGGCCAAGGTGCAAAGTTAGAAGGTAGGCGCATTTGATTTCCCGGTTTTCTCTGGGTCTATCCTTGTATCTTCGTTTATGTCAATGAAACCGGGTGGCGCGCTATTAAATTTGATCGATGTTTACCGCCCCTTTGGCCGTTGCTCGTAGGTAATCTCGTGAAGGACCCTCCCTCGCTCCACTGATGTTTAGTCGGCATATCTTGTTGCGGGTTGGGCAGCGGCCCTAGGTGAGTGTTCGTCCCGATTATGTGAAATATCGTCCGCGCCGGCCGTTTAGTTTTTGTATGAGCCGGAGCGGTGTCGTAAAAATCGTTTTAGACCGTAACAAAACGTAAAACGAATCGCCGTTGCTAGGCAGAATAGTGTTGCTAACGATAAAAGTACCACATTTCTTATCTTATTTTGAATGAAGAAATGTAGTACACTTTCCAATGAAATACGATAAAATACTTTTCTGAAAATACCGTTGTTTTACAACTCGAACTAATTTATAGTTATTTAAACTTATTTTCCTAAAGCAAAATAAGTAGATACATTTCATATTTTAGAAGTGTGGAAACCAATATACAGTCAGACCTCGTCGTTAGCGGGGGTTACGTTCCAGAAGAATGCCGCGAAGCGCAAAACCGCGATGCGCAAGTAAACACATAAATGATAAAAAAGGGGTAAGGTTCCATAAACTAATTTATTTACACTATGCAACTTCAAAAAATTCAAAAATACATAAACGTGCGTATACAAACATGCAAATACGTACATTTTCAAAACATATGCAAATACGTACATTTTCAAAACATAAAATATAAAGCAAAAAACACTAAAACAAAACACATTAAAAAAGCATAAAACATACTGACTGCAACAAACAAATCAAGTTATAATTTTACAATTTATTTCAGGTCCGATTTGGTAATAAGAGATTCAAAGAAATGGGCTCGATAAGTGTGTTTACAAGTTCGTGATAAATAATGTTATTTACGTGTTCATGACAAACCCCATACGTCTGCTTTATTTACTTACGGCCGGTCTTATAAAGGCCACTAACCTGACGTTAACTTTAAATCGCTGTTAAAATAAACAAAAGCTCATCAAAACGTTGGCGCCTATGACATATTATTCATTAGTAAACAAATTTTTATGCGCTTGTTTATTTTAACAGCGAATTAAAGTCAACGTCAGATTAGTGGCCTTCATAAGACCGGCCGTTAGTGTGTGAAAGTTGAAACAATTAACGTTGGCAATTCCATCCGCGAACGGCAAAGCAAATATCCGCGAACGGCAAATAAAAGGAAGCACAAAGATGCCCCGCTTAAAATCAAATTAGCGAAACGGTAAAGCCGCGAACGGCGAGGTCTGACTGTATGTCCAACATGTATTTCTACTGCCTGTATGACCCAACATCTATTTTCACTGCGTGTATGTCCAACATGTACTTCAACTACCTATCTATATTTGTATATCCAACGGCTATTACGACTACCCACCTACCTCCAACGGTATTTCAACTACCAATTGAATTTTTTAAAACTCAATAAAGATTGCTTGTTTTTACTTCTAAGGTTGGTCATATTTTAGTAGCTATAAATAGGGTTCTAAATGAAAAGATGGTTTCATACAAAATTGTTTGTTATATAAAAACCATACGAAGCTGTTTGTTTTTTAATCACTTTGTTTTTTTCAGTTCTGAGAAAGCCTTTTTTAAGACAGTAGAAACACAGCATATGAATACATATACTAATGAACAATGACGTTTATGAAAAGTTGAAAGCCCTCAAATAGAAAAAATATAGTTATCATTTATCTGTAGTAATTACTTAAATGCCAATAATGGAACAAAACGATGATATGCTTTGCTCATGGAAAAAGCTGGTTCTTTAGTTGACAATAGTATATTACTCTACAAGTTCAGAAAAACCACTTTTCTAACGTGTTGAGTATACTATTTGATCGCATCTCATAAGAAATGTAAAATATACAATTTTTACATACAAGTAACACTAACTGTCAAAACATAACCAAGATGAGCATAGTTCTTTCCTATGTACGAAAGCACAATAAGCAGCTCCAGTTGATGTGCGTTTGGCAGTACTAAAGTGTGTTGTTGGTCACACTGTAAGTCTATGTCAAATTCGAGGTTAGTAGGTTAGGTTTTGCGTCAATCTGTGTCAAAACTGAAGTAAAACCTAACCTACTAACCTCGAATTTGGCATAGACTTACAGTGTCACCAACAACACACTTCAGTATTGCCACACCGACCCATTAATCCAACAAACACAAAAGCTAGTAACCTCAGTCACTCGGTCAAGAAAGAAACTAGTATTCATGTGGGTGCCTTCACACACAGGTATACCCGGAATTGAAAAAGCAGATAAGTACGCAAAAGAAGCGATATCATCCGCAGATGTTACTCACCTAAACAACGTGACCCCCTACGACATAAAAAACCATCACAAGGAATCATCAAGTCCAGAACTTACTGATAGAGGACACCAGGTTATACTCTCCACGCTTAAAATTGGATGCCCCGCTTAAAATCAAATCAGCGAACCGCAAAGCCGCGAACGGCGAGGTCTGACTGTATGTCCAACATGTATTTCCACTGCCTGTATGTCCCAACATCTATTTTCACTGCGTGTATGTCCAACATGTACTTCAACTACATATCTATATATGTATATCCAACGGCTATTACGACTACCCACCTATCTCCCAACAGTATTTCAACTACCAATTGAATTTTTTTAAACTCAATAAAAATAGCTTGTTTTTACTTCTAAGGTTGGCCATATTTTAGTAGCTATAAATAGGGTTCGAGATGAAAAGATTTGTTTTTATGCAAAATTGTTTTTGTTATATAAAAACCATACGAAGCTGTTGGTTTTTTAATCACTTTTTTCAGTTCTGAAAGCCTTTTTTTAAGTAACAGTAAAAACACAGCATATGAATATACTAATAAACAATGACGTCAAACAGAAAGAAGATAGTGTCATTTATCTGTAGTAATTACTTGAATGCCAATAATGAAACAAACAATGATATGGCTTGTTCATGGAAAAAGCTGGTTCTTTAGTTGACAATAGTATATTATTCTACAAGTTGAGAAAAGTGGTGTTTTTCTGAACAGGTATGGTGTGTTTGAGTACGAGCGTTAGCAAGTACTTAAGCAGCCATACAAGTTTAGAAAAACAACTTTCATAACGTGTTGGGTATACTATTTTATCGCATTTCATAAGAAATGTAAAATATTAAACTTTTAGATACAAGTGACACTAACTGTCAAAACATAACCAAGATGGGCATAACTCATTCCTATGTACTAAAGCACAATAAGCAGCTCCAGTTGATGTTATGCGTTTGGCAGTACTGAAGTGTGTTGTTGGTGACACTGTAAGTCTATGTCAAATTCGAGGTTAGCAGGTTAGGTTTTGCGTCAATCTGTGTCAAAACTGACGCAAAACATAACCTATTAACCTCGAATTTGACATAGACATAAATTTTATCGATGTTTACCGCCCCTTTGGCCGTTGCTCGTAGGTAATCTCGTGAAGGACCCTCCCTCGCTCCACTGATGTTTAGTCGGCATATCTTGTTGCGGGTTGGGCAGCGGCCCTAGGTGAATGTTCGTCCCGATTATGTGAAATATCGTCCGCGCCGGCCGCTTAGTTTTTGTATGAGCCGGAGCGGTGTCGTAAAAATCGTTTTAGACCGTAACAACACGTAAAACGAATCGCCGTTGCTAGGCAGAATAGTGTTGCTAACGATAAAAGTACCACATTTCTTATCTTATTTTGAATGAAGAAATGTAGTACACTTTCCAATGAAATACGATAAAATACTTTTCTGAAAATACCGTTGTTTTACAACTCGAACTAATTTATAGTTATTTAAACTTATTTTCCTAAAGCAAAATAAGTAGATACATTTCATATTTTAGAAGTGTGGAAACCAATATACAGTCAGACCTAGCCGTTAGCGAGGGTTACGTTCCAGAAGAATGCCGCGAAGTGCAAAACCGCGATGCGCAAGTAAACACATAAATGATAAATAAAGGTTCCATAAACAACTGTAAGTCTATGTCAAATTCGAGGTTAGAAGGTTAGGGTTTGCGTCAATCTGTGTCAAAACTGAAGCAAAACCTAACCTACTAACCTCGAATTTGGCATAGACTTACAGTGTCACCAACAACACACTTCAGTATTGCCAAACGTAAAACAAATCGCCGTTGCTAGGCAGAAAAGTGTTGCTAATTATAAAAGTACCACATTTCTTATCGATTTTGAATAAAGAAATGTAGTACAGCGTTTCGTTCCGATCTTCGTTCGAGACGGTCGATTTTCTGTGTGTGCCGAGTGAAAACAATAGTCATCTATATATAGTGCGAGAGTTAACCGAGATATCAGGACAGCTGTCCAGCCAGTCCCAGGTAATCCTTATCGGACCACTTTACACTTCCAAAATAATAAATCCAGACAACATAAATAAAAACCAACTAAACCTAACCCCAACTCAAAGCGAAAAACCAAACAATCAAGCTACCTTCTCATCAGTCACCAAATCACAACACTCCATGTTGCAAAAGACCAAGCCATAATTATAGATACAATTGACGGAATACCGCAAACAGATTACATTAAAGCCATATTCTGGTTGTTATCTACTAATTTAGTGAACAGGTCCTTGAAAGTGGCCCATTCCTCATAATTTCCCTCGTATATGGGGATTTTGACTTGAGGAAGCGAGATGGCTGCTGCTTGCTCGTTCCTTGTCGGTGCTTGCAATAAAATAATTAAATTTCTATACCTGTCTTCCAACGTAGTATATTCAGGACTGAAGTGCATTTGTTCTGAAGCCATGTCGTTTGACATAACTTCTTCGTCCATCTCGACCACACGATCCCATTTTTCTCTTAATTCCCTTGTCGTGATGGCGGGCCTCCCTAATTCTTGTGTTAGTTCGGCGTCGTCCATCGCTTGCTTAAAATTCTGAATCCGAATCTGCAGTTTTCGGATACGAACCTTTTGCTCGGGGTTGGCCACCTTTCCTCTTGATTCCTGCTTACGGAGGGGTTGGAAATTTCCGTTGATTTTGAACAGCTCTGCAAGTAACTTTTTGCTTCGCCGTATATGGCTTTAATTTGATCGTAATACCCTGTTGTAAAATAATTATGAGTTGAAATACTTAGCTGCCCCATTTCTGCATGATTTTTAGTTGCAGTGTTCCAAAGTTCGTCCAGCGTTTTGTTGCGACTGGCGATGTAGGCTTCGTTTTTTCGGCTGGCAGGGTCCTTTTTGCCGTTAGATAATACTTGTTTTATCTTCTGCTCGAGCTCTTCTTGGGCGACAGCTAATTTGTTGAATTCCTCCATGTTGTTAGCCATTTTTTGGGACCTGGGTGGTTGGCAGATGTTGTCTTCTTCTCGGGATGCTGGTGACCCTTGGGATGTGTTTGTTCTTTAGTTGGAGACAGATCCGGCTCGAAGGACCATGAACAGAATTGCCTGGAGGCTGGATCAGGATTCCGTTGCTTTGCGCTGGTTCTATTCCTTAAGCACATAAACGAGACTGCGTTTATGTTTTAAACCAATGTAGTCAATGGTACTTAAAAGGGACGACAGTAAACTACCCTCGGAGACGCAGCCTCACGTCTCGATAATATTATGGCTTGGCATCAGGGTAGCGACGTAGTGAATGAATCAGACATTAAATGCAGATTGTTTTATTACGAAAATAAACGTTCTATTTATACAAAACAAGAATGCTTAACTAAGTAACATATCAAAGTTCAGAATAGTGTAGTTTACTGGAACGCGTTTAAAGGTACGAAAACAGCAATTCAGCACAGTAAGCTTTTTATAGTTTCGTATGTGTTACTACGATAGCAGCAGTGGACTGTAATTTTGATTTAATCGAGAGCTACCAAATTATTTATGGCGAGGGTACGCGCAACAATTAGGAAGTGTATTGCCACCTACCTTTAACTACGGCTCCTTCTCTCGTGTCCAGCCTGCAGTCGCGGCAAGCGTTACTTGTAGATGGACTTCTCGAAGATCCTTTGCACATACATTCTTTATTTAGCGGACAGTTTTACATACACAAGAATAACATTAAGAACGCGATATTGGGCAGGCAGCTCAACTTTCCTATCTTTAACGCGACCCTCGCTCTTACCAAAAAACTAATTGCAACGTCTGGAGGCCTAAACATCCTCCCCCACCTTGGAGCGACCAGGTCCAACAAACAACAACACAACTAATCTAATTAACAACAATACAACAAGAAGACGTTTCTCCAAGCTCAATACCAATCCTATCGAAACAAGGAGGAAACGCAACAACAATAAATTCTACTCAATCGGCAACGGAGATAACTTTACCACTGCACGCGTAAAGATGCCACGAGCCGTTTTTACTTCCGCTACGCGGACTACACCATCCGGTCCAGGAAACGTTCTCGTAACTCGGCCTAATCGCCATTGCAAAGGAGGGATATTGTCCTCCCGAATGAGAACCAACGTGCCCTCTTTCATATTCGGACACCCTTTCGTCCATTGGTGACGCTGTTGCAGTGTACACAAGTAGTTCTTGTGCCACTGATTCCAAAAGGAGCGGTAAATTTGTTGAACGAGCTTCCATCGACGAAGGCAAGTAATGTTCTCTATAGGACTGTCTGGCTCTATCATGGTTACAGAGGGTTCCAGTAGAAGAAAATGGCCAGGTGTCAGCGCCTCCAAATCATTCGGGTCGCTACTCATCGGTGTCAAAGGCCGAGAATTCAACACTGCCTCCACTTGCACCAGAATAGTGTAGAACTCTTCGTAGGTCAGAATTTGGTTACCCATGACCCGGGCTAGCAAGTTCTTTACACTCTTAATTCCTGCCTCCCAAATTCCACCGAAATGGGGGCTGGAGGGGGGATTTAAGTGCCAAGCAATGCCTTTGTCTGCCAACTCTTGCGACATGGTCTGATTGTACGCATCAGACGTGACTATCTGCTTCCACTCGGCCAACTTGCGTTTAGCGCCGACAAAGTTGGTGCCGCAATCACTATAAACTTTCTTGACGGTTCCACGGCGAGCCATGAATCTTCGAAAGGCACCTAGAAAAGCTTCTGTCGTCAAATCCGACACCAGTTCCACATGAACAGCGCGAGTCGAGAAGCAGACAAACAGACAAACGTAGGCCTTTAAGATCCTTGCCTTTCTCAATCGTCCCATCGTTATCTCGAAAGGTCCTCCATAATCCACGTCTGTTACCAAGAACGCTTTGACTGCCTGGAGCCGAGCAGGCGGTAAATCTCCCATCATTGGTTGGATGGGCGGTGGTTGAGTTCGAAAATAAGTCAAGCATTTTGCGAGACGCTTGCGAATGGCGTCCCGACCAGCCAAAATCCAAAACTGGGCCTGTATAATGCAGTGCAAGTTTTGAGGACCAGCATGCATGTAACTGTGGTGATAGTAGTCTATTACCAAGTTTGTAAAGGGGTGTGATTTTGGTAAAATCTTGGGGTGTTTCCTTTCAAAATTAATGGAGGAGTGACGAAGCCGCCCTCCAACACGTATAATTCCTTCAGAGTCAAGGAACGGGTTCAACCTCCGCAAACGATGTGAAGGGTGACGACCAGCTTGTAGCCGGTTAATATACTCCGAGAACTCATCCCATTGCACCTTCTTTACGCAAATCTGAAGTGAACGACTAAGTTCTTCAGCAGTTAAAGGTCCAGTAGTTCGGTTACCACGGGACCTTAAATTACCAATATACCGTAGCATCCATGCGACGATGCGTTTTAATTCAAATAAAGACGAAACCCTTGAAATAGCCCTATCGATTATGCTATTCTTTTCGAGCTCCTGGCTAGCGTCACAAAGCAACGTCAATATTCGAGCTTCGGGTTCGGATTCTGGGTGCTTCTGCCTCAGTTCGGGAAGAGAAGGCCAATTGTCCCTGGATTGTTTCAGCCAGTCTGGACCATAAATCCACAGTGGATGCGCTAATAGCTCTTGAGGAAATAAACCACGGGAAGCACAATCGGCTGGATTTAGAGCAGAAGGCACATAGTAAAAATGAGATGGAGCAACGATCGAATGAATTTGACTCACGCGATTCGCCACATAAGTCTTCCAACGGTTGGGTTGTGATTGAATCCATCGCAATGCCACGAGCGAGTCAGTCCAAATATTCACGTTCGATATGGTACACTGCCCCTCCAAAAGTGACCTTACATAATTCAAAAGTTTGGCTGCCAACAGTGCCCCACAAAGTTCGAGCCTAGGTAACGTTACCTTCTTGAGAGGGGCAACTTTGGATTTGGCTATGACCAGAGATAAATATACAACCCCATTTGGCTGTGTTGCTCGTAGAAAAACAACAGCGGCGAAACCTTTCTCCGAGCTGTCTGAAAAGGTATGTAGTTGGAGGTCAATAGCCTTATCCACTCGCAGATTACGTGACAACTTGAAACCAACTAATAGTGGAAGCTCAGTTCGAAATCTGGACCACTGGTGGCAAACATTCTCCGGCGGCTGATCATCCCATTTTAAGCCCAACTGCCATAAGTATTGCATTAACCATTTTCCAAAAAATGTAATTGGGCTCAGAAATCCCATAGGGTCGTACAACCGTGCAATGTCCGCAAGAATTGATCTCTTGGTGATTGGCTGATGAAGAGAATCCACCTGGTACGAAAAACTATCCGTCATTGGCATCCACACTAAACCAAGAATTTTGGCTGATGAAGAGAATCCACCTGGTACG
The DNA here is from genome assembly GCA_940337035.1 of Agriotes lineatus. NCBI lineage: Eukaryota > Metazoa > Arthropoda > Insecta > Coleoptera > Elateridae > Agriotes > Agriotes lineatus. Next base: position 28,552,769 of record OW679199.1, read on the forward strand.
AAAAACTATCCGTCATTGGCATCCACACTAAACCAAGAATTTTTGCGGCTGGTTCCTCGGTGCTACCGAACGACAATGATTCTAAGGGCATAGCACAATCTTCCGGAACCAACAGATCCAACAGTGGTTTTACATTCGTCATCCATTTTTTGAGCACAAACCCCCCATTTCGCAACAAAGTGACCAATTCCTTCTGCAAGTTCAAGGCATCATCAATGGACTGCACAGAAGCAGCTATATCATCCATATAGGTGTTAAATCGTATGGCATGCGCAGCCTTGGGAAACTCAGCTCCTTCTTCCTCCACGAGTTGATGCAAAGTTCTGATGGCTAAGAATGGTGACGAAGACACTCCATACGTCACGGTAGTTAGGCAAAACTCCCGCAACGACAACTCAGGTGACGATCTCCAAAATATTCGCTGAAAATCCCAATGCTTCTTTGCAACTTGAATATTACGATACATCTGCTTGATGTCAGCGACTACAACGAATTCATGAAGTCGAAAACGAAACAAGATGTCAACAATGTTTGATTGTAATTTAGGTCCAATATGTAGGATTTGATTTAGGGATGACCCACCTTTACCTTTCATCGAGGCATCCAACACCACACGAAATTTACTCACTAATGAATCCCTTCGAAAAATACAATGATGTGGGATGTGATAAGCAGAGCCACCTTCCGACTGAAGAGGATTTGCTTCAACCATATGCCCCTGCAGCAAGTAATCCTCCATAAATGCCGTGTACTGATCCTTGAGACCACTATTTTCTGCAATTCGCTTTTCTAGCATTTGGAATCGCTTGAGTGCTAAGGCCCTACTATCACCAATGTTGGCGGGCGAAGCTCGAAATGGTAGTTCTACAATAAATCGACCATCAAGCTGTCGAGACACTGTTTTACGAAAATGATCCTCACATTCTTTCTCCTCTTCACTGAGATCCGACGATACTGAAGGAGGCTCTTCCAATTCCCAAAAACGCTGCACCATATTATCCAAAGGCGCTGCACCATATTATCCAAAGGCTCATCGAAATCTATCTTAGTGCATAGGGATAGCGATGCTGTAGCAGTTTGAGCCTACCTAGCAATTAAGCAATATCCCCATACGGTACCTACAGCACTGGGTGACCCTGGTGGCCCTGCGATGACAGGCCCGACTACTACCGAGCTATACCATTCCGCTCCGAGAAATATGTCGACCGGTTTTGACATAAAATATTCAGGATCAGCTAGCTGAATGCCTTCTATCTGGGACCAAACATGTTCTTCAAGGTTCATGGATGGACACCTAGCAATCGCTTCAATTACCAGCGCCTCTACGTTCAGGGAATCCTGTTCGGGACGTTTCAGTGCGCAACAAATAATTTCTTTGGCCACCGTGGATGCCGTTTGAGCGATACCAGAGTGGGCCGAGCCGGGAGATTCAAGCGCTGAGCAAACGATTTACTGATGAAGGTGCCCTCACTGCCGCAATCAATTACTACTCTGGCCAACTGTTCCGTACCATTGCTATCGAGGACATATACTTGAGCTGTGGCGAGAAGCACTGTACATCGAGGCTTTGTGAATGCCCGAAGAGACGAAACGGATGGTCTTGCGACCTGAGGTTCTAGCTGTGAACTACTATTCGATTGAAGGCGAGGTTTACTACCTTCCAATGTTTTAGAAATCGACTGATGAACCTTTTGGTCGGTACGAGTGTTCATATGCAGTAAGTTGTGATGTTTCGAATTACACTGCTCACAAGCTCTTGGCATAGGACATTGCCTGAGAAAGTGCCCTGGTTCTAAACAATTTAGGCACAACTTTAACGATTTGACTACTTCGAAACGATCACGATCAGTCTTTTGGCAAAATTGTGTACATTTTTGCAAGTTATGACGATTCTTGCACAATAGACATTGCCCTTGGGGTTGCGAGGCAACTAACAAAGAGGTACTACTTCCACGAAGTGACTTTGACCATTGAAAAGAACTCGATGAACTAGTGTTTGGCTTGGCCATCGATCTGCCTGTGCTAATAATTGAACTACTTGCCTCAACAATACGCGCTTCTTCATTTAACATGTTCACAAAATATGAAACTGTAGAATCGGCTGTAGCGATAATCAGTTTCTCCCATGTCTCCCTCAAGTGCTTGTTTAACTTCTTCGCTAGAATAAATAGTACTGGAACCGACCAACGATCAGTATCATGACCAATTGTTGTAAGTGCACCAATGCATTCGGTGACCGTGGTAGCTAAGGCTCGAATCGACTTTGCATCCCCTGTAGTGACCGAAGGTGCACCGAATAAAGTCTCTAAATAAGCATTTGAGAGCAGAGAACTGTCATTATAGCGCGCGTTTAATTGATCCCATGCAGTGGTATAAGCAGCTGCAGTTAACGGCAACGACGAAATAAGTTGAAGTGGCTCACCACCTAAACATCTCCGCAACTGCATGTGCTTGTAAACGTCAGGATACTGCGAATTCTGATGCACTGCTGCCGTAAATACTTCGTTAAAGTTTTGCCAGTCTTTAATATTACCGGAAAATATCGGTAAATCGAGTTTCGGAAGATTTATACTTGTCCCGGCGTGCGCTACTGGTGCCGCTGCGTTTAAAGAATTATCAGCGGGCCCTGGAAACGCGGCCAAAACAATTGCCTGGGCATTGTAATAAGCGCTTTCGAACTTCTGTATATCCTCTTGCAGATCCTGAGCTATACCTTGCTTGGCATTATAAGATGCTATTTTTAACATCGTCTCTTGATAAGTTTTAAGCAAAATATCCATTTCCTTATCCATAACTTGTAAACGGTTCTTTAACTTAACGTTCGTGATGTCCTTTTCTAAATCCACGGCAACCTTTTCGAGGCGAATCACACGTTGCATCGTGGTTTCCGCAACGAATTTTAATTCATCAATTACCCCCATGATTGATTAGGCAAACGACAGTTACAAAGTGGCGAAAACAAATTGAAAAACCAATCCAAATTACCTATTTGAATTCCACTTAAAAATGACTCTAAGCGATTAATTTTATCTACGAGTCCGAATGCGCGGCCGAAATTTCGAAATGCCTGGCGTTACTCGATAAAACGGTCGCAAGAAATTGTTCTTGCAGCAATTTATTTGTGGACTTCGGCGACCAGTTTCAAATCGACAAATTATTAACGTTAATTACAAATAACACAGCTTCAACGCCTATCAAACAACCTTACAAATTCTTATCTCTAGTATCAACGAAAATTGTCTCGAAATTTGGAATACACCAAACGACAAAGATACTTTTTGACACAATCGTCGGCGAACATATGCGCTGAACACTGCCCGCGATAACGAAGCGGGCGTACCTACGCCAACTAAAACTTGAATCTAGCTTATACAACAAACTTTTCAAACAACAAATCCGACGATCGAAAGGACCAATGTTACTACGATAGCAGCAGTGGACTGTAATTTTGATTTAATCGAGAGCTACCAAATTATTTATGGCGAGGGTACGCGCAACAATTAGGAAGTGTATTGCCACCTACCTTTAACTACGGCTCCTTCTCTCGTGTCCAGCCTGCAGTCGCGGCAAGCGTTACTTGTAGATGGACTTCTCGAAGATCTTTTATACATACATTCTTTATTTAGCGGACAGTTTTACATACACAAGAATAACATTAAGAACGCGACAGCGCCGACAATATTTCACGCGACGCGCTAGAGCTCAGGATCACGCTACGGTCGCGATTGTTTTTCGACTTCTAACGCTGCCTTCGATATTGGGCAGGCAGCTCAACTTTCCTATCTTTAACGCGACCCTCGCTCTTACCAAAAAACTAATTGCAACGCCTGGAGGCCTAAACAGTATGTGTTTGCCAGACAGAGCGGTAAACTTGGGTTCACTAGGTTGCGTACTGCGTGAAATGCCAAGTTGCAGTTTGCTGCGGTTTTTAAACTCAATGCTTGCGAAACAAGATTAGTTTGTTAATATTTCGTAAATAGGAACTGAAATTTGCCTGTTTTAATTCAAGATTAAAACAGATCTAAATTAAATATAAACTGGCGAAATTATGAAGTAAAACTGGAGGTTAAAACTGCTTGTTTATGGAATCAGAATTACATTTAGAACTTCTGACTGGATTTCGTAAATTTTGTTATTAAAATGTATGTGTGTTTAAATCAAGTTTAAACAACAAGACCACTACCCGATTCACACAGCAAATATTGTTAATAGCTGGTTTACAAATAATAACATAGAAGTTTTACCTTGGCCAGCTAATAACCCGGATTTAAATCCTATCGAAAACCTTTGGGGTTTAATCGTTAAGAAAATATATCGTGCTAACTTTCAACCTCAAAATTCTGCGAACTGTGGAACATCATTCAAGAAACATGGGAAGAAATAAGCCGTAAGGAAGATTTCATAAATTCACTTGTAAACTCAATGCCACGTAGACTCCAACAAGTAATTGTTAAAAACGGTTCTACAATAAAATATTAAATATTCGTAATTGTGTTGCTTTTTCTTATGCTTATATTTTTAATAATAAATTATGTAGTCACATATGGAAATTAATTTAGAGCCAGTTTCACACGTTATTAAAACGCAAAAAGTAGTCGCAAGACGTGTCCCAGTTTTATTCCCCACCGCGCGGACGACGCCGACGCGCTTGCGCACAGCTCACCATATACATTGAAGAGTTGGTTGTCTGTCTCACTTCCTTCATAACCCCCCAACTCATAGCCGCTAGCAATATAGTAAGTAATATATATATGCCCATAACTCCCAAGGGACTTGTCAAATTATTCCTTCCTCAAACTCATGGTAACCATGCAACTACAAATACCGTCTTGGCAACCATACAATGAGACAATCATTGATGTTATATACAGATTGTCCGGATTGTATTCGGGACATGGGAAATTAATGAGTGCGACAGGGATAAACAGATAAAATAAGTAGGTATGACAGAGATAAAACATACCAAAATTTATCAATATACCAATGAACACTTTCAAAACTTTTCGTAGATGCTCATATTTTAAATATATAAATCCCTTAACTGGTAACGTGCCGTCTGTGAGACTGCAAGTAAATTTTAATCTCAAGGTTTCAGCAAAAGAGTACCGCTTTTCGGCGAATAATCTCACCTAATCTTTCTCCTCATGATGCCCCACCTATCGCACAATTATTGGTAAATTTGGGTAACTGACGCTGGAGATGTGTCTTATTTTTAGTTCAGTGCAGTCTGTGAGACGGAACGTTACGGTTTACGTGAGAATTTTTTGCCACTCGTAGGCATGGCAGGCCCTGTGAATTACAATATTTCTTTAAGTTTTTTTTTACAAATGCATTGTTTTACTTATTATTAATCGTAAAATAAATAAAATTACTTTTGATCAAATGTTTAAATTTTTTTTATCTTGGTCTGGTAAAAAGTACTTTGCCAATTTGTGTTCAAGTTGAAAATTATCTTATAATTTTTTCTTTACATTAAGTTTTCGGTTATTATTACTAAAAAATATGTGCCTAACAAACCTCTATATATATATTTAAAAAAATAATTAAAACAGTTTAATTTTTTTCGCTTAAAAGGTGTGCCAGTCTCACAGACTGCACGTTACCAGTTGTGCTCGAAACTTACACGTTACCAGTTAAGTGAGTTAAGGGTTTTAAGCTCAGCTGTCATTACGGCCGGTTTCATAATATAGACTTGAAGTCCACTTTAGCTAATGTCAACTTTAACTTTAAGCCAACTTTAAGTGCGTTTTAAGGCCGTGGTGTTTCATAAAAGTACATAATTAGACTTTAGATAAAGTGAGATTTGTTGAATGTAAAGGTTGTTGGCTAGAATGAAACAGGTTTGCAGCAAATTTCATAACTGTTTTGAAGTCATTTCCGTTGAGGTTAGGCTAACGTTTTTATACGATTTCAAATTTTTACGTTGTGCTGCACGGTTGTAGTTTGAATAATTATGGCTGAAAAACCACAGGCTACGAAAAATGCTCGCGGCAACAATTTCACAATTAGGCGGGCTACATTTGACCCCGACAATACTAATTTTTAAAAACGTGGAAAATAAAACCACAAATCTAATTCTACCAGCAGAGAAAGTTATTACACGTAAAATAATGAGAATCTTTTACTCTAATAATTCCTTGTTTGCTTTTTTTTTGTAGGAAGTGGCCTGGGAAAAAATAGCCAACCAGTTCAACTGTGTCCATCGTAGAGGTGGGGCGATTCATGAACGAATCGTTCATTTGAACGACTCCGACCAAAGAATCGTATGAATCGGTTCTTTCCTGTCTCGATTCGTCGTTCAATTGATTCGAAGTTACGTGTTGTACGACGCTGCGCAGCGTGATTTAAATCTGAATAAAGAATCGCGAATCCTATGAATCGGTTTCTTCTTGTCTCGGTTCGTCGTTTGTGTTAGATTTTGCTCGTACGAGGTACGATGCAATGTGCGATTCAAAAATTGAAACCCGAACGCGAACGGGACGAACTAAACGAAACTGAATCTTAAACTTGGTTGGTGCCACTGTTTTATCTTTTATAAGTAATACCTGCAACTGCAATGCAATTAAACTGATAACTGACCAAGCGGCAAGCGCATTTCAGCAAGGACAGCAAAGATAGTATGGAAGGTTCTTGATTCATAGCGTCTGGTTTCAAGAATACAAATGCGCTCGGTGCAAAATCTAAAATTCAGCGGGACCCAACCGAACGAAACTGAATCGTTCAAATGAACGAATCGAATGAATCGGTTCATGTTGATTGATTGAATTCGGTTCATGTTGATTGATTGAATCGTAAGAATCGACTCCTAAAAATTAATCGGATTGCCCACCTCTAGTCCATCGTATTCGAACTGTGGCACAGTTGAAGTCCAAGTACGATAACTTGAAAACGGCAGCTAGAAAGTACTATGCTGCCCACAAATCGTATTTGCATCGTACAGGAGGCGGTGCTGCAAAAGTCCCCGACAAAAAAGTATCATATATGACGTTATTCTAGAAATATTGTATATGAAAACTGTTGGGGCTGTAGAACTTCCTGTATCGCAGACTTGGAGGTGGTTTTTGAAGACGATAAAGATATACAAATGGGTGACGACATGGTATGTGGTGGTAGCCGATGTGCAGTTGAAAATGGGAACGATACTGCAAACGCTGTTTGCAAATAGAGGTGTGCAGAAAGTTCCTCAAAATGAAAAGTGGGAAACACACTCCGATGTTAAAAAGAAAAGAAATTGGAAAATTAAATAAAAGCATGTGAACTTTGAAAGAGGATTATTTAAAAAAGAAAATTTCTTTTTTGGAAAACGAAAGAAAGGCAATTAAAGTGGTTGCAGATGGACGAGGAGTAGGTGCCACGAAAAAAAGATGGAACTAATTTGCATAGAAATTGTCATTAAGAAGAGACAATTACAATTAGAATAGTTTAGCTATTTATTAGTTATTAATTTATGTAGTTTAATCAATTTATTACTGTTGTTTTTAATTAGGTTTAGTTTTATAAGTGTAAATAAATACTCAAGAAAACTTTGAATAATTAATTTTTTTCTATAGCACTTGTTAAAGTGTCCTTTTATCAACTCAAAACAAGAAGTCAAGTTTTACTTTAACAGCAAGGGTAGATAAAGTAGCACTTTAACATCAACGATAGATAATAGTTATTTACTATACAAGTGGGATAACAGTATCATTAATATACGTGTGTGTAAGTTACAAACGAGTGCGTAGCACGAGTTATGTAAGCACACAAGTATATTAATGATGCATTATCACACATGTATTGTACAAAATTTTATCTACGACTGCCTAAAATTGAGAAAAGTGCATTAAGAGAAATGTCAGATCTGTCATTTTCAAAACTATTTTAGTAGGCAAATGTCATTATGTCATTCATTTGACACTATTTCAGTTACGTAATGAAGTCATTACACAACTCAGTTGCGTAATGAAACCATTACATAACTGAGTGGTGTAATGAGCTTCATTACGTAACTGAAATAGTGTCAAATGAGTGACGTAATGCGTTACTTATCCCACTGGAGTAGATAAAGTAATTTAATTTTCTAACTTGTTAAAATTAAATATGACACCTTTGTTTTATCGTAGCAACCCAATCTAGCTACTAACATTTTGAAATGTGATTGACTGCCCTTATTTTCTTTTGAAATTGTTCAAGTTCTTGCTATAGAAAAAAAATTGTATTATACACTCTTGAACCATTAACGTCTCGATATCTGGATATCGTAAATTTTTCAAGAACAAAATTCATTATCGGTACTCTTTATAATCCTAATCAAAAAGAATACAAATTATTTCTTGACGAATTTGAAAATTCTATTATTTCATGCATGTCTTATTCTGAACATATAATCTGTTTAGGTGATTTTAATATAGATTTTTTAAAACCGCACCACACCTCTACAGCATACATGCAAAATTTGCTTGAATATCTTGGTTTTTATCAAATTATTAATCAACCTACAAGGGTATCAAACATTTAAATATTCTCGGCCTTAGCAGAGAAAAACATACCGTTATACCAGAAAATCTGAAGGATCTTAACATGATTAATGATTACTTTGTAAATGGTATTCCCACTGTTAACAATAATGGACAGACAGTCCCTCTCGACATTTATAAAGAGACCACTTACAAAAATTTAAAATTTACCTTTTCTCCGGTTGATACCACAACTGTATTCCAATATTATGAATAAAATCAAATCAAATGCATTTGGTAATGATAATATTAATATAACATGTTAAAGCTGTGTTGTCCAGTTATAATTCCCTACGTCCCCATATTATTAACTCTTGTATTGTTAGTAATATTTTCCCCCAGAGTTGGAAACATGCAATCGTCATGCCACTTCCTAAAAATAAACAACTGAGCAAAATTAATGACCTACGTCCCATTAGTCTTCTTCCGACGTTGTCCAAACTATTTGAAAAAGTTATTCACTTTCAACTTAATCCTTTCATTAATAATAATAATAATGTTTTGCCTCCGATGCAATCTGGTTTTCGATCTGGCTATAGCTGTACTACAGCTTTGCTAAAAGTAACTGACGATATTTTAGGTGCCACTGACAAGGCAAGGTCACTGCACTTGTGTTGTTAGATTATAGCAAGGCATTTGACACAGTGATGAGTGAATCATGACACTCTTATCATGATTCTAAAATTCCTGGGGGTTGCTCATGTTGCTACCTCTTTAATCGCAAGCTATCTTTGTAATCGAACACAATCTGTCAGTTTGGACAATAATATGTCTAGATCACTATCAGTGAGTCAAGGAGTTCCACAGGGATCAATTCTGGGCCTCTTGTTGTTTTCAATATATACATCTGTGTTTATGCAACATGTTAAATTCTCAAAAATTCATGCAGATGATACTCAATTATACCCTTCATTTACCGCAGCAAACTGGAGGAATGCTGTTGATGAAATAAATTTGGATCTGCAGTATATCTATGATGTTTCCGTTAAACACTCACTTAAGATAAACCCCGACAAATCTGCCGCGTTACTGTTCGGCAATAAAAAAATCTGCCATAATTTAGTTAATATTGCTAACATTAATATTAATAATGTTAAAATTCCTTTCGTGACTAAAGCCAAAAGTCTAGGTTTAACGCTACACAATACTTTCCGTTATAGAGATCAAATATCCAAATATATTCTTCAGAGTTACCAACATCTTAGAAAGCTCTATCCTCATAGGTCATATTTAAACTGCGAAACTAAAAAGAAATTGTGCGAAGCTTTTGTTCTATCGCAATTTAATTATTGTGTTCCTGTTTATTACTTAACATTATCCGCCATTACCGCCCATAGAATTCAAAATATTCAAAATGCTTGCTTGAGATTTATATACGGCATTAGCAAATATGAGCGTATATCTTAGAAGCTAGTTGTTGCAGGTTGACTGACAATGCAAAATCGTAGAATACTGCAGGCCCAATGTCTTTTTCATCAAATTTTATCAAACAAGAAACCTCCTTATTTATACAATAAGATTACCTTTAGAACTGATGCTCATAATATTTCTACTAGATTTAGGGGCCAAATTTCACCACCTCTCCATAAAACAATCTTCTTCGAGCGGTCATTCTCGTTTCAGATATATGCAATGTATAACAGTTTACCTTCGAATCTTAAAGACTACAGTTCTAAATTATTTAAATCAAAATTGCATTTAGACCTTTTGCAAAATCCCAATATTGAACTTGTCTGGAGCCAGTTAAAACATAAAGTTCGAGCATTAAATACTTCACCAAATTTGAGCAATACGGTTTTAGATCATATTAGGCTAGCAGTAAACCAGTAAATCAAATTGATACTTACTTTTGGAATAAATGTGTACAACACGTTATTGATATTGAAAATTGTTATTCTTGCAACGTAGAAGTTTCCCCATTAATAATAAATATTACTGACGAAAGCGATATTTCTGATTTTGCCGAATACAGTGACGACTAAAACCCGGATTTTTGGCAAAATGCCTCTTTCTTCTTTATAAAGGCACATGTATTATAATTAAATATAATTGTTTCATACAATTTCCAACCTTTTAAGCCATGGTTTATTTTGCCTATTTTGTCTAATTTAATAAATTTCATTAATGATGCCAATTTTACTACTTATTTGCTTACAGTTTTGTTTTAGAGCCTAATTTATACTTGTCTTAAATAAAATTTGCTTCTAGTGTAAATCCAACTTTATTTGCTGCTGCATGGTGTAAAATCAACTTTTAATTTTCTAACCTAAAACATAAACAAAGCCGTAAAATTCGACGCTTAAAACACAGTGTGGGTTTACCGATTATTTGAGTTTTTTATTTATTTTATTTGTTCCTCACTTGTAAACATCAATTTATCAAGTCACTGTATTCACCTTGAAAATGTTTCTTAACTGGCTAGCCAGTTATATTTTACAAGCGTGCTCATAGATAAATGATAGCGTGCAAAGCCAGAGTTGTCATATTGATAAATTTAGTTGCTTGTCAGTTTGACATTTTGAATTAATGGTAAATTTCTAGTTATTTACAAGTGAGAAACAAATAAAATATTCAACAAAACACACCAGGTAACCATTTTTACTGGCTCAAGGATATGACAGGCTCGCCAGTCATCCCAATCCTATCGCCAGTAAAAACTGTTTTACCTGGCTTGTAATGTTAAATACTATAAAATGCCTAAAGTGGGTAAAACATATTTGTCAGAATTGTTAAGAAAATGGACTTACGGTATATCTTTTTATACAACTGATGGAAGTGTGGTGTTTTGCAAAGATTGTGAACATAAGGTAAAATTTAAATTACCCTAACCTGCAAATAATATAAGTGTAATTTAGAATTGTCTTTTATGTATTTTTAGATTAATTGCACTAAAAAGTGTCATTTGGATCAACATACAAAAACCACAAAGCATAAAGAAAACTCTTATAAAAGGAAACAAGCGGCTCAAACTCTTCTTACAAATATAAAATGTACACCAAACAGCAGTTAAGCAGGATTTCGAGTAATTAGCAAGGCGTCCCTAAAATTTGTGGTTATGCGGAGGTTTCGAAGCTGCCCAGAAACAATTGCCAAAATTTAGCCAGCGTCGGTCTGACGTCACAAAATACGTAACTGCTGAAACGAAAGTTGTTATTTGTCGCCAAAGCGCGCAGATTTGAATAAATACCTTGCGTATTTTCATAATCTCCCTAGCATTTTAACTTCAAGCACCGCTGACTTGCACGACACAATCCATTTTGTGGAATTTTGACAGATTTGAGAACCTTGAGCTACCGCGTTTGAACTACTGACTGTGTACAGTACCGTTTCAGATCAATTGTAAATTACAGTCGGCTTCTGAACTCACATGAGATTAAAGAGCTTATGTTCTACTTTGAGCTAGCATTTTCCAATTAGTTGCAGCTAAATAAAATATAAAGAGGGGCATACAACCATTTAATTTCTGCAGTAAATAAGTACATTTCATATTTTAACCAGCCTAATAATTCAATAAATGGCAAAATTCAAACGCAGTATTAAAATTAGAAACAGTGAATTGTGCGTATTGGATTTGCCCATTGTTTTCACTTGTAATTAATTAATTAGAGACCTAGGAGAGGCTATATTCCATCCCAATATAGACTATTTTGCGACATAAATAAAAGGTTTCCAAATAATAATTTATTTTTCAAAATCACCACAAAATAATTTCTTTTACTTACCAATATTACAATCCTTACAAAACGCTTACCAGCTCAAAACTTGAAAGTAACACCCACAAAATGGTGAGAGAGAGAAAACTTTACTAATTTGCGTACACACTTCAAAGTGGAATACACGCTGGTAATACTGTCATACCAGCTATACATTTACACCAAGGTTTATTGGGGTAGTTTTATAATTATAATAATTCTAGAAAATATAAAATTAGACAAAGAAACTGCAATGTCTGTAGAACGAAAGCAAGACGTTTCAGAGCAGTGTTAAGTTTCAAAACCAGTATTATTGACAATTATGCACAGTGGTATAACAGCCATACCAGAGAGCGTTAAAGGGTTAAAAGTGTGGAACCTAATATACAGTGCGAGTGTAAAATCTGGAACTACCGAAATAACACTTTTATCAAATGTTTTTGCAAGAAACCCTCGAACACGTCAATTTTCATTAAAAAAAAACACATATTTTACTGTAATTGTCACTTTTAGATTGTCTTTTGTTTTTGAGTTATGACGTTTGCGATAATTTTTTTAAATAGAAACCCAAATTTTTATGATGAATTTGGACAGAGCATGAAATTCTAAGACCAAATACGCCAAAAAGAAGCATGATACTGTATTTTGAAATTTTCGAGAAAATCGTACGATTACCACATCCCCTCAATACTAAAATTTCAATTCGTCTATTTTCACTCAAATATCGCACCATTATTTATTTAATTAAGAGCACACAACAAAAACAGATAAACTATGAAAAACTGTTATAATTTTAGGGCTAACTCATTGTTTCATGGCTACTTGATTTTTATTCGATTTCTGTTATAATACTTTAAAAGCGATTTTCTCGAAAATTTCAAAATACAGTATCATACTTTTTTAGCGTATTTGGTCTTAAAATTTCATGCTCTGTCCAAATTTATCATAAAAATTTAAGGTTTCCATTTAAAAAAATTATCGTAAACGTCATAACTCAAAAACAAAAGATAATCTAAAAGTGACAATTACAGTAAAATACGTCTTATTTAAAATAAAAATTGACGTGTTTCGAAATTTCTTTCAAAAACATTTGATAAAAGTTCTATTTAGATGGTTCCAGACTTTACACTCCCACTGTATATCCAACATGTGTTTCCACTACCTATACGTTCAACATCTTATTTTCACTACTTATATACCTCCAAAGGTATTTCAACTACCAATTGAATTTTTTATAACTCAATAAAAATAGCTTGCTTTCACTTCTAAGGTTGGCTATATTTTAGTAGCTATAAATAGGGTTCTAAATGAAAAGATTTGTTTTCATACAAAATTTGTTTTTGTTATATAAAAACCATACGAAGCTGTTGGTTTTCCAGTCACTTTTTTGTTTTTTTTTTCAGTTCTGAGAAAACCTTTTTTTAAATAACAGTAAAAACCCAGCAGATGAATATATTAATGAAAAATGACACAACGACGATTATTCAAAGATGAGAGCACTCAAATATAAAAACAATAGTGTCGTCCTTTTACTGCAGCAATTATTGGAATTCCAATGATGAAAAAAAAAAAATAATTTAGGTAAAAAACCATACGAAGCTGTTGGTTTTTAATAACTTTTTTGGATTTTTCAGTTTGAGAAAGCCTTTTTTCAAATAATAGTAAAAACACAGCAGATGAATATACTAATGAAAAATGACAATGACGTTTATGCAAAGACGAGAGCCCTCAAATACAACGAAATAGTGTCATTTATCTGTCGAAATTACTTGAAATCTAATAATGAAACAATGATATGGCTTGTTCATGGAAAAAACTGGTTGTTTAGTTGACAAAATACTATGCTGAAAAAACCGTTCTTTTACAACTCGAACTAATTTATAGCTATTTAAACTTATTTTCCCTAAAAGAAACGAAATAGATACATTTCATATTTTAACCCTTTAACGGACAAAATTCGTTTACAAGAAAAATCGAGATTTTAATTGATAGTCTTCCTTTCAGATGCCAGGAAACCGAAAAACAATGTTTTTATCAAACATCTATTTTCGGTTTCTCAAAAGATGCTGGTAAACCGTTCTACCAATGAGAATTCAGGACAAAATATGTTGTGAATGTTCACTGGTATACCACTTCATAATATTGTCAAGTTATTTATTTAGATGCTCACTAAATTACTAAATAACAAAATTTCCTACTCGAGATGAAATACTTTTTTTTTCGTTCGTAAAATCAAAATTTTCAATTCATGAAAAAACGGTATTTTGATCTCTTGTAAAATATACTATTTTCTACTGTTATTTCGTTCGTCTTAGCAACGCCTACATTTGCGTACTGTTAGTTCTTGTTATCTAGCAACCACGTAAACATACCCAAATCATGCATTTTTCGGCCTGGAAACACGACTGAAAAGTTTTTTTTTGTTCAATCGGAGACCAAATATGTATTTTTTGTAAAAAGCATGAAATCTACCTATAAATAAAAATAATTTTTTGAAGTGGTCTCCTGGTAAAATTTCTATCCAAAGATTCAATTACATTGTCATATTTTTTATTAGTATAGTTAGTAGCGACTATTTGATCACTTACAAAAAAAACCTGCCTTGAACAGAAATAACATACACTTTTCAAGAGGTTGCAAATAACATAAGTTACTCGAATGGCCAAAGTAAAATAGTTTTTAAAATTTGAACTAAATATATATACACACTTGCGAGTGGACACTAACGTTCTGTTGAAAATTTATGACTACCCCATCGTAAACAATCCGGGCTGCCCCGACCTGCCTCAAAAACATCAGCTAAAATGCGACCAAGATTGGTTTGAACGTAAATATTTTCCTAGCGCAACATAATAGCAAAACCAATTCGATTATATCTTCAGTAGATATGTTTATAAATACTCGAAACACAAAAATAAATTGTATAAAACGTACGTTATTACTAAAAAAATTGGACGTATATATTGTGATGGTATTAAGCCCACGACTCGACTCTGCTAGCAATGCAACAAAATGAGCAATTCAATAAGCACAGAGTTGCGGTGTTTTGTATAGCTGCAATGTTAAACTGGAAATTCAAACAATAAATGCATTGATAATGAGATGCGAGGAGTAATAAAGTAGTAAGGAACGCAAAAAGCAAAGCTTGTTTTTCACAGGGGTCGAAGTTGATTTTTAAATGAAATAATAGGTTTCTGCACAGTGAACAGCCGAACCGAAAGAAATAGACACAAAAAGGTTTGCTATGTGCATGTAAAAGAAGCGTAGATTTCAATAAAGCTAGTCAGTGAAATTTGTGAGGAATCTAAAAGGCAAAGAAAGCTAAAATAACGGTACATTGCAAAAGAGCAATTTGAGAAAGCAGGCAGCAGGACATGAAAGAGCAATTTGAGAAAGCAGACAGCAGGACAAGAAAGAAGCAAGTGAGAAGGAATGAACTCTAATTAATCAGTGCATTTCAAGTTAGTGAAAAAGCAGAGTAATTAATAAAATGTGTTAGTGTGTGTGGCGCAACGAAACGATTTTAAATATAAGAAAAAGACAATATTTTAGTTTGTAAGAAATTTGGAAATTTAAATTTATGTAATCAAACTTAATTAATATATTGTGTACTAAAATTCATCAAAACTTATTTTTGTTAGCTTTGTAACTTAGCAACCAGATTCGTTTTTGTTTTAACAGAGAGAACAATTGAAAAATAAATTACCTGAGAGTTGTTGAAATTTGTGCTCCATATTTTGATATATTTTTATTAATAAACGTGTTTTTTAAACGATAAAAAGTATACCAGTTTATTGCATATGTGTCAGAGTACAAGTGGGTGTGTTTTCATCGAGTTACGCAGCAAAAATTTTACAAATTCCATCATCGCAACTACGAGAAGATCGGGGCCGATTCAACTCCATTTTACGATCTTCGCATGCGGCCAAGAAAAGTATCCGAGGCTTCAGATTAGCAGTCTACGGCAGAGAACAGGTCTGCAAGAGCGTCCCCGGCGGATTTGGCAGCATCAGGAGCAGGATTAGCGGAGATATTACAACGGCGTCATCTCAGCAAGGAACCCGAGGCAGTGCAACGAGTTTACAAGGTACAAAATTAACCCTAAAAATAAGTGGGTGCGTCCGGAAATCGAGTTTCATACGAGTCCAAACCTTGAGCCAGAAAACCAGAGCATTTCCAAGGCTGCAGTTAAGCAGGATTTCGAGTAATTAGCAAGGCGTCCCTAAAATTTGTGGTTATGCGGAGGTTTCGAAGCTGCCCAGAAACAATTGCCAAAATTTAGCCAGCGTCGGTCTGACGTCACAAAATACGTAACTGCTGAAACGAAAGTTGTTATTTGTCGCCAAAGCGCGAAGATTTGAATAAATACCTTACGAATTTTCATAATCTCCCTGAGCATTTTAACTTCAAGCACCGCTGACTTGCACGACACAATCCATTTTGTGGGATTTTGACAGATTTGAGAACCTTGAGCTACCGCGTTTGAACTACTGACTGTGTACAGTACCGTTTCAGATCAATTGTAAATTACAGTCGGCTTCTGAACTCACCTGAGATTAAAGAGCTTATGTTCTACTTTGAGCTAGCATTTTCCAATTAGTTGCAGCTAAATAAAATATAAAGAGGGGCATACAACCATTTAATTTCTGCAGTAAATAAGTACATTTCATATTTTAAAACCAGCCTAATAATTCAATAAAAGGCAAAATTCAAACGCAGTATTAAAATTAAAAACAGTGAATTGTGCATATTGGATTTGCCCATTATTTTCACTTGTAATTAATTAATTAGAGACCTAGGAGAGGCTATATTCCATCCCAATATAGACTATTTTGCGACATAAATAAAAGGTTTCCAAATATTAATTTATTTTTCAAAATACGACAGAATAATTTCTTTTACTTATCAATATTACAATCCTTACGGTTTACACTAAAATGCTTACCAGCTCAAAACTTGAAAGTTACACCCACAAAATAGTGAGAGAGAGAAAACTTTACTAATTTGCGTACACACTTCAAAGTGGAATCCACGCTGGTAATACTGTCATACCAGCTATACATCTACACCAAGGTTTATTGGGGTAGTTTTATAATTATAATAATTCTAGAAAATATAAAATTAGACAAAGAAACTGCAATGTCTGTAGAACGAAAGCAAGACGTTTCAGAGCAGTGTTAAGTTTCAAAACCAGTATTATTAACAATTATGCACAGTGGTATAACAGCCATACCAGAGAGCGTTAAAGGGTTAAAAGTGTGGAACCCAATATACAGTGCGAGTGTCAAGTCTGGAACTACCGAAATAACACTTTTATCAAATGTTTTTGCAAGAAACACTCGAACACGTCAATTTTCATTTAAAAAAACACATATTTTACTGTAATTGTCACTTTTATATTGTTTTTTGTTTTTGAGTTATAACGTTCGCGATAATTTTTTTAAATAGAAACCCAAATTTTTTATGATGAATTTGAACAGAGCATGAAATTCTAAGACCAAATACGCCAAAAAGAAGCATGATACTGTATTTTGAAATTTTCGAGAAAATCGTACGATTACCACATCCCCTCAATACTAAAATTTCAATTCGTCCATTTTCACTCAAATATCGCACCATTATTTACTTAAGAGCACACAACAAAAACAGATAAACAAACTATGAAAAACTGTTATAATTTTAGGGCTAACTCATTGTTTCATGGCTACTTGATTTTATTCTAAATGAAAAGATGTTTTCATACAAAATCTGTCAGGTCATTTTGTATTTTAATTAGCCACCTAGGCCTTAGGGCAGCGTGCCCGTATGTTAAACCCTTTTAGTTACTTATTTGGCTTCATCGCCTAATTCCATAATAATGATTTTGCACATAGTTGGCCTCAAGCGCAGTATTTCTCGTCATCCGGGGCACCCCTTTGTTGGTACTTTGACAATCGGGTGTTAACGCTCGCAGGATTTCCGAACCTTCTAGAATTTACGCTGTTGGTGTGACTGCGAGGCCTCTCGCTGTCTTTGTCACCGGCACTTATTTGTTTTATTGGGCGCCTCGCCATTGGCTGTCTTTGTTACCGGAACTTATTTGTTTTATTGGGCGCATCGCCATTGGCTGTCGAGGGTCACGTGGTAACGCCGTTTTGGCTCACGCCACTTCAAGCGTCGTAACGCTCCTTCCGGGACATTCAGCCGAGAGCCGTCGATCTAATAAGAGGTCGGATAGTGTGTGTGTTCCTGCGGCGCTCCCGCCCTTGGCGGGGGCGTCAGCCTTTTCCCGTCTCGTGCTGCTTCAGCAAGTATGTGATAAACTGTTTCGCCTTAAGTGGCAGTTCTACTCAGGCGATCGAACAAGGGAGGTGTGTGTGTGTTGTTAGCGGCGAACTTATTACGCCAAGGCGTAGGTGTGATGGAATTCCATGCCCGGTTCTACGTCGTCACGTAAGGGAGTGTTCCCTTTAGCTCGTTGTGCGAGGATTCCGTTGAGGTAGGACATCACTTGGGCTAGTTTGGCCGTCGTAGCGGCGTTTGTTGAAGCGCCAGCCTTTGTCGCCATTTTAATACCGTAACAAATTGTTTTTGTTATATAAAAACCATACGAAGCTGTTTGTTTTTCAATCACTTTGTTTTTTTCAGTTCTGAGAAAGCCTTTTTTAAGACAGTAGAAACACAGCATATGAATACATATACTAATGAACAATGACGTTTATGAAAAGTTGAAAGCCCTCAAATAGAAAAAAGATAGTTGTCATTTATCTGTAGTAATTACTTGAATGCCAATAATGGAACAAAACGATGATATGGCTTGTTCATGGAAAAAGCTGGTTCTTTAGTTGACAATAGTATATTACTCTGCAAGTTCAGAAAAACCACTTTTCTAACGTGTTGAGTATACTATTTGATCGCATCTCATAAGAAATGTAAAATATAAAATTTTTACATACAAGTAACACTAACGCCCGTATTCATAGTCGTTCGCCAGCGGATTGCCGGCGACTCGCCAGAGTTTCGTTATGAATAGTATGTTGGCGGCACTGTACGTCTATGTCAAATTCGAGGTTAGCAGGTTAGATTTTGTGTCAGTTTCTGTCAAAACTGACTGAAAACCTAACCTGATCACCTCGAATTTGGCATAGACTTACAGTGTCGCCAACAACACACTTCAGTATTGCCACACCGACCCATTAATCCAACAAACACAAAAGCTAGTAACCTCCGTCACTCGGTCAAGAAATAAACTAGTATTCATGTGGGTGCCTTCACACACAGGTATACCCGGAATTGAAAAAGCAGATAAGTACGCAAAAGAAGCGATATCATCCGCAGATCTTACTCACCTAAACAACGTGACCCCCTACGACATCAAAAACCATCACAAGGAATCATCAAGTCCAGAACTTACTGATAGAAGACACCAGGTTATACTCTCCAGGCTTAAAATTGGATGCCCCGCTTAAAATCAAATCAGCGAACCGCAAAGCCGCGAACGGCGAGGTCTGACTGTATGTTCAACATATAAAGTCTGTTTCAATTTCACATGACACCGAGTAGGCATTGAAATTAAGAACGTTTTTTAAAACAGTGTAGAAATAGTGGCAGTTTAAATGTTAGGTTATAAATGTTTGACACATCAGCTTTAGCTTTAAGTATTGAAAATGCAATATATATATTTTTGAGATTAATTATTAATAAGTATATACTTAAGCTTGCTAACCCATTTTTTCAACAATACTTTAATGTTGATCCAGAAGATACATTAATTACAAACATGTGAACCATTATCTAATAAACTAACACCAGAATGTTATTACAGCACACAGAGGCAAGATACCAATGAACTTATATTTGTAAAATGTTCTAAAAACTTATTCAACTACTTATCTACTTGCATTTGTATTTGGGCGAGATTTCGAGATGCGGAAGGTCCTTCAAATCTCTTGACACCGACTGCTAGGGTCATATGGCCAAACCCCACTAGAATTTTGCCGAAAAATACAAAATGCAAAATATAACAATACAAAATGTAAAATATAACATTCTAAATTGAAGCGAAAACGAACGATAAGTAAAAAATCATTGAAGAAACAAAAAACCCAACTGCGGAAATGTTAATAGTAATCAACAAGAACCAAACAAGATTAACTAAATCATTATAAAAACAAAATTATTAAAATTACTAAATTATTATACATACTATATACAGTGCTCATTACTCGGAATCTGAGTCAGAGTCGTTTTCATCAGAATCATGTGGCGTTTCTGATTGTCCTACAGTTGGGGATGATAGAAGTTGTACCTAGTATTTAACATTCGTTTTTACTCAGATTCAGAGCCCGCAATTTCGGATTCACTGTCCGAATCTCCAAGAGAAATTATAATAGAAGGAAAGTTTTGAATACTGCTGCATCCCATGTATCTGGTCCAATCGTCGCGAATTAGTTTTTCACAGTGTTGTATGCTTTTGGTCCAAAAGTCAGCGGAACACCTAGAAATTGATTCGCGCCATAATTTCTCTGCTTCTCCTTTTGATGATGCGCGAGAAGTTACATGCTTGTTGTAATAATTCTTACATAATCCCCCTGCCAGCTCAATGGGATTGTATTGGCAGTGATACGGGGGCAATCTAATAACTCTATAACCACTGTAAAATGTCGTGTACTACATAGTTTTTTTTGTTCGGCAGTCGAGGTCGTATTAATTTCCACAGTTGTTTTTTCGTCAGTTTGTTGTCAAAAGTTACGTCGTGCTGTATCAACCAATCCTGTAATTGTTTTTTCTTACTTGAAATAGTAGGTTTCTTATCTAAAAGAACTGAGTGGTAAGGAGTAAGGAGCGTTATCCATAATGATAACAAAATTTTTGTTTAATTTAGACAATACGGGAATTAGCTGATTCTGTACCCATTTTGTAAAAATGTCAGAATTCATGGTTTTATGATAGTCCCGGTCGTTATTGCTAGAATCCAGTAGTAATTCACAACCTTCTAAAAATCCATTAGACCATCCCGCATGCAAAATTGTGTACCGTTTTCCTTCTTGGCGAGTTTGACTTGGATTTCCTTTTCTGCAATCATCATTTACCCAACGTTTTCTAGAACTCCCGTTTTTATATATCCACGTCTCATCTAAGTACACAAAACATACGTTATCACTAGAATCTATCATTTGAAGGTACTGCCTCA
Source organism: Agriotes lineatus (assembly GCA_940337035.1). Lineage (NCBI taxonomy): Eukaryota > Metazoa > Arthropoda > Insecta > Coleoptera > Elateridae > Agriotes > Agriotes lineatus. Next base: position 28,574,128 of record OW679199.1, read on the forward strand.
AGAAGGAAATCTTTTTAGCGACAACGTGTTGCTGTTCACATATTTTTCGTGAATTCACGATTTTAAATTTATAGCCCATGCTTTTGATTATCCTCCACAATGTAGTACGAGATCCATTGTACTGTAGTTCCTCTTTCGCATAATTTAATAGATCTTGCACAGTAAAGTACTCATTTTTTTCATGAAAATTCCAAATTTTTGATTGTAGGTCTTCTTTAAACGTGAAATTCCAAAATGTTGTGTTTTTTGAATTATTTCCCGTCTTAGTTGTAGCCAAATTGGGTTCATCTTGCATAATTTTGCACACCTCTGCTCTGGATACCTATCAGCAAAATAATAAAAATCTCCGTAGAATTGTTATGAATACTTACTGAAAAAATCTCTGCTACAGCGTTTATTATTTCACTTTTTGTAAGTGTACGGCCATTTTTTTCGGTCAATGTATGAAAGCATTTGTAAACTGCTACTTTGGTGTCTTTATAAATCTTTTTTGGCATTTTGACAAAAGGCAAATTGTCAGAATGACTTTAAGGTGTCAGTCGCTCAGTACACTCTAAAAAATTTCAATTCAAGATTTACTCGATGTCATGTGAAATTAAAACGGACTTTATTTCCACTGCCTGTATGTCCCAACATCTATTTTTACTGCGTGTATGTCCAACATGTACTTCAACTACCTATCTATATATGTATATCCAACGGCTATTACGACTACCCAGCTATCTCCCAACAGTATTTCAACTAACATTTGAATTTTTTAAAACTCAATAAAAATAGCTTGTTTTTACTTCTAAGGTTGGTCATATTTTAGTAGCTATAAATAGGGTTCTAAATGAAAAGATTTGTTTTCATGCAAAATTGTTTTTGTTATATAAAAACCATACGAAGTTGTTGGTTTCTTAATCACTTTTTTTCAGTTCTGAAAGCCTTTTTTTAAGCAGCAGTAAAAACACAGCATATGAATATACTAATAAACAATGACGTCAAACAGAAAGAAGATAGTGTCATTTATCTATAGTAATTACTTGAATGCCAATAATGAAACAAAACAATGATATGTCTTGTTCATGGAAAAAGCTGGTTCTTTAGTTGACAATAGTATATTACTCTACAAGTTGAGAAAAGTGGTGTGTTTCTGAACAGGTATGGTGTGTTTGAGTACGAGCGTTAGCAAGTACTTAAACGGTCATACAAGTTTAGAAAAACAACTTTTATAACGTGTTGAGTATACTATTTTATCGCATTTCATAAGAAATGTAAAATATTAAACTCTTACATACAAGTGACACCAACTGTCAAAACATAACAAAGATGGGCATAACTCAATCCTATGTACTAAAGCACAATAAGCAGCTCCAGTTGATGTTATGCGTTTGGCAGTACTGAAGTGTGTTGTTGGTGACACTGTAAGTCTATGTCAAATTCGAGGTTAGCAGGTTAGGTTTTGCGTCAATCTGTGTCAAAACTGACGCAAAACATAACCTATTAACCTCGAATTTGACATAGACTTACAGTGTCACCAACAACACACTTCAGTATAGCCAAACAGTCAGGCCATTTTTAATTACAATAGTTCCGTGACCATTTCGAGCCGTTTGGATACCGAGTTGACGAGTTTGCCTGTATATAGGTTCCTTTTCAGTCATATTTTACAGTATAACCCCTCAGCTAATTGCATCTAAAATTCTAAAGTTGTCACGCACGCAACTCCGTACCGCTCTAACCTCTACGCCGCGGCGCCGTTGCAATTACAGCGGCAGTTTGTTTCTTCCCGTTTACTTCAATTTAAAACGAGGCCCTGCGAGTGGGATAGAGAGGTATTCGCCCCATCACATTTTTTCGTATTCAGGCTGTCTCGCCTGCCATCGCCACGCGTGGTTTACTGCGTTCTCATTGGTTACATCTGTTGGCGTGATCGCGCGTTTTACGCGGAAGTTGGCTTCGCTTCGCTTGGGAGTGAGTTGATTTCCCGCTGGGGTTTGAGGCGCTTGATCTGCTAGCCTTGGCTCTTGGTGGCCGCCGTGCCTTCGGGCAAGGCGTCTTATGTTTGTGCTTTTACAGCTTGCCGCTGTTTTTTAATTGTTAGAGACTTCTGATCGGGCTGTCAAAGCGAGAGGTGGTTTTGCTAGTGGAGTGAGCTGTGGTGCCTTGTGTCAGGATAACCGCCAGTTTTGAATAATTTCGTCGGGCCGTGAAGAGGCCATTCTCCCAAACTGGGGATTAATATCGCAGAGCTGTACAAGTCTTCGCCACGCTGGTGGAATATCTGCAGGTGCCGTTCGACTCCCACGCCTTCGCCTGTACGTCCGTTGCATTGGACAAGCCGCTAGCCGCCGTGACGCCATAGCTCGGCGGGCCCAATCAGGTAGCATGTGTAATTTAGCATTAATAGTTAACCTGTGTAATTTAGCACTAATAATTAAACTCTTGTAACAGTAATTGCTATAAACGCAGTATCGCTTGACCGACGACATTAATATCCAAATTCAATAATCTGCCTACCAAGGCCTGTTGTATAACTACATTCATTCATCTGCCTACCAAGGCCTGTTCTATAGCAAAATTCATAACTGCCTACCAGAGCCTGTTGTATAACTAAATTCATTCAGTCGATCGCGCTTAATTGTGCGTTATTTGTGAGAGCATTCAAGAATCGCTAAGGTCGCGGTGAACTGAGTTCATGTGATCATTTAATTATAGTTAACACACGTCACAGGTAAGTTGGCGACGCTTGCCGCTGCTGAAGGTCATGAGGCTACTACTATGTTCCTTTCCAGTTGAGTTCTGGATTTTGGCCAAGGTGCAAAGTTAGAAGGTAGGCGCATTTGATTTCCCGGTTTTCTCGGGGTCTATCCTTGTATCTTCGTTTATGTCAATGAAACCGGGTGGCGCGCTATTAAATTTGATCGATGTTTACCGCCCCTTTGGCCGTTGCTCGTAGGTAATCTCGTGAAGGACCCTCCCTCGCTCCACTGATGTTTAGTCGGCATATCTTGTTGCGGGTTGGGCAGCGGCCCTAGGTGAGTGTTCGTCCCGATTATGTGAAATATCGTCCACGCCGGCCGTTTAGTTTTTGTATGAGCCGGAGCGGTGTCGTAAAACTCGTTTTAGACCGTAACAAAACGTAAAACGAATCGCCGTTGCTAGGCAGAATAGTGTTGCTAACGATAAAAGTACCACATTTCTTATCTTATTTTGAATGAAGAAATGTACATTTTCCAATGAAATACGATAAAATACTTTTCTGAAAATACCGTTGTTTTACAACTCGAACTAATTTATAGTTATTTAAACTTATTTTCCTAAAGCAAAGTAAGTAGATACATTTCATATTTTAGAAGTGTGGAAACCAATATACAGTCAGACCTAGCCGTTAGCGGGGGTTACGTTCCAGAAGAATGCCGCGAAGTGCAAAACCGCGATGCGCAAGTAAACACATAAATGATAAAAACGGGGTAAGGTTCCATAAACAACTGTAAGTCTATGTCAAATTCGAGGTTAGAAGGTTAGGGTTTGCGTCAATCTGTGTCAAAACTGAAGCAAAACCTAACCTACTAACCTCGAATTTGGCATAGACTTACAGTGTCACCAACAACACACTTCAGTATTGCCAAATGTAAAACAAATCGCCGTTGCTAGGCAGAAAAGTGTTGCTAATTATAAAAGTACCACATTTCTTATCGATTTTGAATAAAGAAATGTAGTACAGCGTTTCGTTCCGATCTTCGTTCGAGACGGTCGATTTGCTGTGTGTGCCGAGTGAAAACAATAGTCATCTATTTATAGTGCGAGAGTTAACCGAGATATCAGGACAGCTGTCCAGCCAGTCCCAGGTAATCCTTATCGGACCACTTTACACTTCCAAAATGATAAATCCAGACAACATAAATAAAAACCAACTAAACCTAACCCCAACTCAAAGCGAAAAACCAAACAATCAAGCTACCTTCTCATCAGTCACCAAATCACAACACTCCATGTTCCCTAAAAAAGACCAAGCCATAATTATAGATACAATTGACGGAATACCGCAAACAGATTACATTAAAGCCATATTCTGGTTGTTATCTACTAATTTAGTGAACAGGTCCTTGAAAGTGGCCCATTCCTCATAATTTCCCTCGTATATGGGGATTTTGACTTGAGGAAGCGAGATGGCTGCTGCTTGCTCGTTCCTTGTCGGTGCTTGCAATAAAATAATTAAATTTCTATACCTGTCTTCCAACGTAGTATATTCAGGACTGAAGTGCATTTGTTCTGAAGCCATGTCGTTCGACATAACTTCTTCGTCCATCTCGACCACACGATCCCATTTTTCTCTTAATTCCCTTGTCGTGATGGCGGGCCTCCCTAATTCTTGTGTTAGTTCGGCGTCGTCCATCGCTTGCTTAAAATTCTGAATCCGAATCTGCAGTTTTCGGATACGAACCTTTTGCTCGGGGTTTGCCACCATTTCCTCTTGATTCCTGCTTACGGAGGGGTTGGAAATTTCCGTTGATTTTGAACAGCTCTGCAAGTAGCTTTTTGCTTCGCCGTATATGGCTTTAATTTGATCGTAATACCCTGTTGTAAAATAATTATGAGTTGAAATACTTAGCTGCCCCATTTCTGCATGATTTTTAGTTGCAGTGTTCCAAAGTTCGTCCAGCGTTTTGTTGCGACTGGCGATGTAGGCTTCGTTTTTTCGGCTGGCAGGGTCCTTTTTGCCGTTAGATAATACTTGTTTTATCTTCTGCTCGAGCTCTTCTTGGGCGACAGCTAATTTGTTGAATTCCTCCATGTTGTTAGCCATTTTTTGGGACCTGGGTGGTTGGCAGATGTTGTCTTCTTCTCGGGATGCTGGTGACCCTTGGGATGTGTTTGTTCTTTAGTTGGAGACAGATCCGGCTCGAAGGACCATGAACAGAATTGCCTGGAGGCTGGATCAGGATTCCGTTGCTTTTCGCTGGTTCTATTCCTTAAGCACATAAACGAGACTGCGTTTATGTTTTAAACCAATGTAGTCAATGGTACTTAAAAGGGACGACAGTAAACTACCCTCGGAGACGCAGCCTCACGTCTCGATAATATTATGGCTTGGTATCAGGGTAGCGACGTAGTGAATGAATCAGACATTAAATGCAGATTGTTTTATTACGAAAATAAACGTTCTATTTATACAAAACAAGAATGCTGAACTAAGTAACATATCAAAGTTCAGAATAGTGTAGTTTACTGGAACGCGTTTAAAGGTACGAAAACAGCAATTCAGCACAGTAAGCTTTTTATAGTTCCGTATGTGTTACTACGATAGCAGCAGTGGACTGTAATTTTGATTTAATCGAGAGCTACCAAATTATTTATGGCGAGGGTACGCGCAACAATTAGGAAATGTATTGCCACCTACCTTTAACTACGGCTCCTTCTCTCGTGTCCAGCCTGCAGTCGCGACAAGCGTTACTTGTAGATGGACTTCTCGAAGATCTTTTGCACATACATTCTTTATTTAGCGGACAGTTTTACATACACAAGAATAACATTAAGAACGCGACAGCGCCGACAATATTTCACGCGACGCGCTAGAGCTCAGGATCACGCTACGGTCGCGATTGTTTTTCCACTTCTAACGCTGCCTTCGATATTGGGCAGGCAGCTCAACTTTCCTATCTTTAACGCGACCCTCGCTCTTACCAAAAAACTAATTGCAACATCTGGAGGCCTAAACATCCTCCCCCACCTTGGAGCGACCAGGTCCAACAAACAACAACACAACTAATCTAATTAACAACAATACAACAAGAAGACGTTTCTCCAAGCTCAATACCAATCCTATCGAAACAAGGAGGAAACGCAACAACAATACATTCTACTCAATCGGCAACGGAGACAACTTTACCACTGCACGCGTAAAGATGCCACGAGCCGTTTTTACTTCCGCTACGCGGACTACACCATCCGGTCCAGGAAACGTTCTCGTAACTCGGCCTAATCGCCATTGCAAAGGAGGGATATTGTCCTCCCGAATGAGAACCAACGTGCCCTCTTTCATATTCGGACACCCTTTCGTCCATTGGTGACGCTGTTGCAGTGTACACAAGTAGTTCTTGTGCCACTGATTCCAAAAGGAGCGGTAAATTTGTTGAACGAGCTTCCATCGACGAAGGCAAGTAATGTTCTCTATAAGACTGTCTGGCTCTATCATGGTTACAGGGGGTTCCAGTAGAAGAAAATGGCCAGGTGTCAGCGCCTCCAAATCATTCGGGTCGCTACTCATCGGTGTCAAAGGCCGAGAATTCAACACTGCCTCCACTTGCACCAGAATAGTGTAGAACTCTTCGTAGGTCAGAATTTGGTTACCCATGACCCGGGCTAGCAAGTTCTTTATACTCTTAATTCCTGCCTCCCAAATTCCACCGAAATGGGGGCTGGAAAGGGGATTTAAGTGCCAAGCAATGCCTTTGTCTGCCAACTCTTGCGACACGGTCTGATTGTACGCATCAGACGTCACTATCTGCTTCCACTCGGCCAACTTGCGTTTAGCGCCGACAAAGTTGGTGCCGCAATCACTATAAACTTTCTTGACGGTTCCACGGCGAGCCATGAATCTTCGAAAGGCACCTAGAAAAGCTTCTGTCGTCAAATCCGACACCAGTTCCACATGAACAGCGCGAGTCGAGAAGCAGACAAACAGACAAACGTAGGCCTTTAAGATCCTTGCCTTTCTCAATCGTCCCATCGTTATCTCGAAAGATCCTCCATAATCCACGCCTGTTACCAAGAACGCTTTGACTGCCTGGAGCCGAGCAGCCGGTAAATCTCCCATCATTGGTTGGATGGGCGGTGGTTGAGTTCGAAAACAAGTCAAGCATTTTGCGAGACGCTTGCGAATGGCGTCCCGACCAGCCAAAATCCAAAACTGGGCCTGTATAATGCAGTGCAAGTTTTGAGGACCAGCATGCATGTAACTGTGGTGATAGTAGTCCATTACCAAGTTTGTAAAGGGGTGTGGTTTTGGTAAAATCTTGGGGTGTTTCCTTTCAAAATTAATGGAGGGGTGACGAAGCCGCCCTCCAACACGTATAATTCCTTCAGAGTCAAGGAACGGGTTCAACCTCCGCAAACGATGTGAAGGGTGACGACCAGCTTATAGCCGGTTAATATCCTCCGAGAACTCATCCCATTGCACCTTCTTTACGCAAATCTGAAGTGAACGACTAAGTTCTTCAGCAGTTAAAGGTCCAATAGTTCGGTTACCACGGGACCTTAAATTACCAATATACCGTAGCATCCATGCGACGATGCGTTTTAATTCAAATAAAGACGAAACCCTTGAAATAGCCTTATCGATTATGCTATTCTTTTCGAGCTCCTGGCTAGCGTCACAAAGCAACGTCAATATTCGAGCTTCGGGTTCGGATTCTGGGTGCTCCTGCCTCAGTTCGGGAAGAGAAGGCCAATTGTCCCTGGATTGTTTCAGCCAGTCTGGACCATAAATCCACAGTGGATGCGCTAATAGCTCTTGAGGAAATAAACCACGGGAAGCACAATCGGCTGGATTAAGAGCAGAAGGCACATAGCAAAAATGAGATGGAGCAACGATCGAATGAATTTGACTCACGCGATTCGCCACATAAGTCTTCCAACGGTTGGGTTGTGATTGAATCCATCGCAATGCCACGAGCGAGTCAGTCCAAATATTCACGTTCGATATGGTACACTGCCCCTCCAAAAGTGACCTTACATAATTCAAAAGTTTGGCTGCCAACAGTGCCCCACAAAGTTCGAGCCTAGGTAACGTTACCTTCTTGAGAGGGGCAACTTTGGATTTGGCTATGACCAGAGATAAATATACAACCCCATTTGGTTGTGTTGCTCGTAGATAAACAACAGCGGCGAAACCTTTCTCCGAGCTGTCTGAAAAGGTATGTAGTTGGAGGTCAATAGCCTTATCCACTCGAAGATTGCGTGACAACTTGAAACCAACTAATAGTGGAAGCTCAGTTCGAAATCTGGACCACTGGTGGCAAACATTCTCCGGCGGCTGATCATCCCATTTTAAGCCCAACTGCCATAAGAATTGCATTAACCATTTTCCAAAAAATGTAATTGGGCTCAGAAATCCCATAGGGTCGTACAACCGTGCAATGTCCGCAAGAATTGATCTCTTGGTGATTGGCTGATGAAGAGAATCCACCTGGTACGAAAAACTATCCGTCATTGGCATCCACACTAAACCAAGAATTTTTGCGGCTGGTTTCTCGGTGCTACCGAACGACAATGATTCTAAGGGCATAGCACAATCTTCCGGAACCAACAGATCCAACAGTGGTTTTACATTCGTCATCCTTTTTTTGAGCACAAACCCCCCATTTCGCAACAAAGTGACCAATTCCTTCTGCAAGTTCAAGGCATCATCAATGGACTGCACAGAAGCAGCTATATCATCCATATAGGTGTTAAATCGTATGGCATGCGCAGCCCTGGGAAACTCAGCTCCTTCTTCCTCCACGAGTTGATGCAAAGTTCTGATGGCTAAGAATGGTGACGAAGACACTCCATACGTCACTGTAGTTAGGCAAAACTCCCGCAACGACAACTCAGGTGACGATCTCCAAAATATTCGCTGAAAATCCCAATGCTTCTTTGCAACTTGAATATTACGATACATCTGCTTGATGTCAGCGACTACAACGAATTCATGAAGTCGAAAACGAAACAAGATGTCAACAATGTTTGATTGTAATTTAGGTCCAATATGTAGGATTGGATTTAGGGATGACCCACCTTTACCTTTCATCGAGGCATCCAACCCCACACGAAATTTGCTCACTAATGAATCCCTTCGAAAAATACAATGATGTGGGATGTAATAAGCAGAGCCACATTCCGACTGAAGAGGATTTGCTTCAACCATATGCCCCTGCAGCAAGTAATCCTCCATAAATGCCGTGTACTGATCCTTGAGACCACTATTTTCTGCAATTCGCTTTTCTAGCATTTGGAATCGCTTGAATGCTAAGGCCCTACTATCACCAATGTTGGCGGGCGAAGCTCGAAATGGTAGTTCTACAATAAATCGACCATCAAGCTGTCGAGACACTGTTTTACGAAAATGATCCTCACATTCTTTCTCCTCTTCACTGAGATCCGACGATACTGAAGGAGGCTCTTCCAATTCCCAAAAACGCTGCACCATATTATCCAAAGGCTCATCGAAATCTATCTTAGTGCATAGGGATAGCGATGCTGTAGCAGTTTGAGCCAACCTAGCAATTAAGCAATATCCCCATACGGTACCTACAGCACTGGGTGACCCTGGTGGCCCTGCGATGACAGGCCCGACTACTACCGAGCTATACCATTCCGCTCCGAGAAGTATGTCGACCGGTTTTCACATAAAATATTCAGGATCAGCTAGAAGGCATTCATCTATCTGGGGCCAACCATGTTCTTCAAGGTTCATGGATGGACACCTAGCAATCGCTTCAATTACCAGCGCCTCTACGTTCAGGGAATCCTGTTCGGGACGTTTCAGTGCGCAACAAATAATTTCTTTGGCCACCGTTGATGCCGTTTGAGCGATACCAAACACTGGAACCAGAGTGGGCCGAGCCGGGAGATTCAAGCGCTGAGCAAACGATTTACTGATGAAGGTGCCCTCACTGCCGCAATCAATTACTACTCTGGCCAACTGTTCCGTACCATTGCTATCGAGGACATATACTTGAGCTGTGGCGAGAAGCACTGTACATCGAGGCTTTGTGAATGCCCGAAGAGACGAAACGGATGGTCCTGCGACCTGAGGTTCTAGCTGTGAACTACTATTCGATTGAAGGCGAGGTTTACTACCTTCCAATGTTTTAGAAATCGACTGATGAACCTTTTGGTCGGTACGAGTGTTCATATGCAGTAAGTTGTGATGTTTCGAATTACACTGCTCACAAGCTCTTGGCATAGGACATTGCCTGAGAAAGTGCCCTGGTTCTAAACAATTTAGGCACAACTTTAACGATTTGACTACTTCGAAACGATCACGATCAGTCTTTTGGCAAAATTGTGTACATTTTTGCAAGTTATGACGATTCTTGCACAATAGACATTGCCCTTGGGGTTGCGAGGCAACTAACAAAGAGGTACTACTTCCACGAAGTGACTTTGACCATTGAAAAGAACTCGATGAACTAGTGTTTGGCTTGGCCATCGATCTGCCTGTGCTAATAATTGAACTACTTGCCTCAACAATACGCGCTTCTTCATTTAACATGTTCACAAAATATGAAACTGTAGAATCGGCTGTAGCGATAATCAGTTTCTCCCATGTCTCCCTCAAGTGCTTGTTTAACTTCTTCGCTAGAATAAATAGTACTGGAACCGACCAACGATCAGTATCATGACCAATTGTTGTAAGTGCACCAATGCATTCGGTGACCGTGGTAGCTAAGGCTCGAATCGACTTTGCATACCCTGTAGTGACCGAAGGTGCACCGAATAAAGTCTCTAAATAAGCATTTGAGAGCAGAGAACTGTCATTATAGCGCGCGTTTAATTGATCCCATGCAGTGGTATAAGCAGCTGCAGTTAACGGCAACGACGAAATAAGTTGAAGTGGCTCACCACCTAAACATATCCGCAACTGCATGTGCTTGTAAACGTCAGGATACTGCGAATTCTGATGCACTGCTGCCGTAAATACTTCGTTAAAGTTTTGCCAGTCTTTAATATTACCGGAAAATATCGGTAAATCGAGTTTCGGAAGATTTATACTTGTCCCGGCGTGCGCTACTGGTGCCGCTGCGTTTGAAGAATTATCAGCGGGCCCTGGAAACGCGGCCAAAACAATTGCCTGGGCATTGTAATAAGCGCTTTCGAACTTCTGTATATCCTCTTGCAGCTCCTGAGCTATACCTTGCTTGGCATTATAAGATGCTATTTTTAACATCGTCTCTTGATAAGTTTTAAGCAAAATATCCATTTCCTTATCCATAACTTGTCAACGGTTCTTTAACTTAACGTTCGTGATGTCCTTTTCTAAATCCACGGCAACCTTTTCGAGGCGAATCACGCGTTGCATCGTGCTTTCCGCAACGAATTTTAATTCATCAATTACCCCCATGATTGATTAGGCAAACGACAGTTACAAAGTAGCGAAAACAAATTGAAAAACCAATCCAAATTACCTATTTGAATTCCACTTAAAAATGACCCTAAGCGATTAATTTTATCTACGAGTCCGAATGCGCGGCCTAAATTTCGAAATGCCTGGCGTTACTCGATAAAACGGTCGCAAGAAATTGTTCTTGCAGCAATTTATTTGTGGACTTCGGCGACCAGTTTCAAATCGACAAATTATTAACGTTAATTACAAATAACACAGCTTCAACGCCTATCAAACAACCTTACAAATTCTTATCTCTAGTATCAACGAAAATTGTCTCGAAATTTGGAATACACCAAACGACAAAGATACTTTTTGAAACAATCGCCGGCGAACATATGCGCTGAACACTGCCCGCGATAACGAAGCGGGCGTACCTACGCCAACTAAAACTTGAATCTAGCTTATACAACAAACTTTTCAAACAACAAATCCGACGATCTAAAGGACCAATGTTACTACGATAGCAGCAGTGGACTGTAATTTTGATTTAATCGAGAGCTACCAAATTATTTATGGCGAGGGTACGCGCAACAATTAGGAAGTGTATTGCCACCTACCTTTAACTACGGCCCCTTCTCTCGTGTCCAGCCTGCAGTCGCGGCAAGAGTTACTTGTAGATGGACTTCTCAAAGATCTTTTGCACATACATTCTTTATTTAGCGGACAGTTTTACATACACAAGAATAACATTAAGAACGCGACAGCGCCGACAATATTTCACGCGACGCGCTAGAGCTCAGGATCACGCTACGGTCGCGATTGTTTTTCGACTTCTAACGCTGCCTTCGATATTGGGCAGGCAGCTCAACTTTCCTATCTTTAACGCGACCCTCGCTCTTACCAAAAAACTAATTGCAACACCTGGAGGCCTAAACAGTATGTGTTTGCCAGACAGAGCGGTGAACTTGGGTTCACTAGGTTGCGTACTGCGTGAAATGCCAAGTTGCAGTTTGCTGCGGTTTTTAAACTCAATGCTTGCGAAACAAGATTAGTTTGTTAATATTTCGTAAATAGGAACTGAAATTTGCCTGTTTTAATTCAAGATTAAAACAGATCTAAATTAAATATAAACTGGCGAAATTATGAAGTAAAACTGGAGGTTAAAACTGCTTGTTTATGGAATCAGAATTACAATTAGAACTTCTGACTGGATTTCGTAAATTTTGTTATTAAAATGTATGTGTGTTTAAATCAAGTTTAAACAACAAGACGACTGCCCGATTCACACAGCAAATATTGTTAATAGCTGGTTTACAAATAATAACATAGAAGTTTTACCTTGGCCAGCTAATAACCCGGATTTAAATCCTATCGAAAACCTTTGGGGTTTAATCGTTAAGAAAATATATCGTGCTAACTTTCAACCTCAAAGTTCTGCGAACTGTGGAACATCATTCAAGAAACATGGGAAGAAATAATCCGTAAGGAAGATTTCATAAATTCACTTGTAAACTCAATGCCACGTAGACTCCAACAAGTAATTGTTAAAAACGGTTCTACAATAAAATATTAAATATTCGTAATTGTGTGGCTTTTTCTTATGCTTATATTTTTAATAATAAATTATGTAGTCACCTATGGAAATTAATTTAGAGCCAGTTTCACACGTTATTAAAACGCAAAAAGTAGTCGCAAGACGTGTCCCAGTTTTATTTGCAATCAGCTGTACATTTTCTTCACAGAAACAAAATATGAAAAGCTACTCATAACCATATATGTATTATACATATATTGCTACTAGGACATGGAAACGGCCGAAAACATTACGGCGCCGACATAGTCTCACTCTGAGTATAAATCGTCTAGTGCGCATGCGTGAGAATTCGAACTCTGCCTTTAGAAGCGAATTTTAAACTTCACCACTTCCCCACCGCGCGGACGACGCCGACGCGCTTGCGCACAGCTCACCATATACATTGAAGAGTTGGTTGTCTGTCTCACTTCCTTCATCACCCCCCAACTCATAGCCGCTACCAATATAGTAAGTAATATATATATGCCCATAACTCCCAAGGGACTTGTCAAATTATTCCTTCCTCAAACTCATGGTAACCATGCAACTACAAATACCGTCTTGGCAACCATACAATGAGACAATCATTGATGTTATATACAGATTGTCCGGATTGTATTCGGGACATGGGAAATTAATGAGTGCGACAGGGATAAACAGATAAAATAAGTAGGTATGACAGAGATAAAACATACCAAAATTTATCAATATACCAATGAACACTTTCAAAACTTTTCATAGATGCTCATATTTTAAATATATAAATCCCTTAACTGGTAACGTGCCGTCTGTGAGACTGCAAGTAAATTTTAATCTCAAGGTTTCAGCAAAAGAGTACCGCTTTTCGGCGAATAATCTCACCTAATCTTTCTCCTCATGATGCCCCACCTATCGCACAATTATTGGTAAATTTGGGTAACTGACGCTGGAGATGTGTCTTATTTTTAGTTCAGTGCAGTCTGTGAGACGGAACGTTACGGTTTACGTGAGAATTTTTTGCCACTCGTAGGCATGGCAGGCCCTGTGAATTACAATATTTCTTTAAGTTTTTTTTTACAAATGCATTGTTTTACTTATTATTAATCGTAAAATAAATAAAATTACTTTTGATCAAATGTTTTAATTTTTACTTCCTTTTACTATAAAGGAAGTATTGGATTCACCCCGAAAATTCGAAATTGAGTTTTCAACAGATCTTCACGTTTTAGAGTCCCCTGATCCCAAAAAACATATTTTTTTTCATTGGTCTGTGTGTCTGTCTGTCTGTCTGTCTGTCTGTCTGTCTGTGAACAGAATATCTCAAAAACGAAAAGAGGTATGGCGTTGAAACTTCATATATAAGTTTTGTGTACTATGTAGATGAGACAGCAAGCTTTTGAAGAAAAACGCATAACCGGAAGTAGGTGTTTACTCTTGTGATTTTTCAGTTTTTTTCGATTTTTTCAAAAACGGCTCTAACGATTTTTTTTAAACTTTACATTTTTCTTACATTTTTAATGTGTATTGATGTGAAATAGGTGATTTTCCAGTTGAATACTTCTAAAGTGGGTTTCTTTTGTTTTTTTTCTATTTTTTTTATTAACTCCTATTTTAAATAAAACACCCAGTATATTATTACATTTTTGAATTTACCTTAAAATTCTAGAGAAAATTTGTCTCTTCAACTAACACTCGATTTTGTACCGTTTTTGTAGAATTTGTAATTTTTGAAAATTTTTAACAAATGGTTAAAAATTAAAAATGAAATGTTTGACTAATTATAAGATCACTGTAAAAGGAAGTTGTGTGAGTGTATCACACCAGATTTTTTTTATCTTGGTCTGGTAAAAAGTACTTTGCCAATTTGTGTTCAAGTTGAAAATTATCTTATAATTTTTTCTTTACATCAAGTTTTCGGTTATTATTACTAAAAAATATGTGCCTAACAAACCTCTATATATATATTTAAAAAAATAATTAAAACAGTTTAATTTTTTTCGCTTAAAAGGTGTGCCAGTCTCACAGACTGCACGTTACCAGTTGTGCTCGAAACTTACACGTTACCAGTTAAGTGAGTTAAGGGTTTTAAGCTCAGCTGTCATTACGGCCGGTTTCATAATATCGACTTGAAGTCTACTTTAGCTAATGTCAACTTTAACTTTAAGCCAACTTTAAGTGCGTTTTAAGGCCGTGGTGTTTCATAAAAGTACATAATTAGACTTTAGATAAAGTGAGATTTGTTGAATGTAAAGGTTGTTGGCTAGAATGAAACAGGTTTGCAGCAAATTTCATAACTGTTTTGAAGTCATTTCCGTTGAGGTTAGGCTAACGTTTTTATACGATTTCAAATTTTTACGTTGTGCTGCACGGTTGTAGTTTGAATAATTATGGCTGAAAAACCACAGGCTACGAAAAATGCTCGCGGCAACAATTTCACAATTAGGCGGGCTACATTTGACCCAGACAATACTAATTTTTAAAAACGTGGAAAATAAAACCACAAATCTAATTTCACCAGCAGAGAAAGTTATTACACGTAAAATAATGAGAATCTTTTACTCTAATAATTCCTTGTTTGCTTTTTTTTTGTAGGAAGTGGCCTGGGAAAAAATAGCCAACCAGTTCAACTGTGTCCATCGTAGAGGTGGGGCGATTCATGAACGAATCGTTCATTTGAACGACTCCGACCAAAGAATCGTATGAATCGGTTCTTTCCTGTCTCGATTCGTCGTTCAATTGATTCGAAGTTACGTGTTGTACGACGCTGCGCAGCGTGATTTAAATCTGAATAAAGAATCGCGAATCCTATGAATCGGTTTCTTCTTGTCTCGGTTCGTCGTTTGTGTTAGATTTTGCTCGTACGACCAGTGCCGTCTTTTATATGATTAAGGCCCCGGGCCCAAGGTAATGAAGGGGCCCTTCTAGAAAGGAAGTAACTCAATACAATACAATATATATTTTTATCTACGACCACTACTAAAAGTAGGCCTTTTAACGCTAGCTTGTTTCACTAAAAGTGACGTTTTATAGTTTAGCGTGGTTATAGAACTCAGCTGTTTACTTTTAACCCATGTGCTAAAAGTGAAGTGAGGTTACAAAACTACAATTTCGAACTGGAGGTGAAGTTGTAAAGTTATTCTAGTTACTTCTTGCTTTACAGGTAAAGTGTTTTTGAAATAATTAACGCGTTATGTAATAAATACAGTCAGACGTGGAGTATTAATAATTACATTCTGTAACTGACCTTGCAGTACTGGCTTCGCAAACATTCGCCCGCGCGGCATGGGCTACTGTTTATTATGACATAAATTAGAAGTGTCGTAGATGCAAACCTCTGTTAAATCGATATTATGGATTAATAACGGTAAAATTAAGGTCGTAGATAAAATATTGTATGCAACGCATGCTAAAAGTAGTTTATGCACGAGACATGTTATGAAACTCAGCCTTCGGCTTCGTTTCATGATTTTCATGTCTCGCGCATAAACGTTGACTTTTAGCACTTGTTGCATAAATAGCTATTAATATACCTGCTTTTATTTTTATACAACTATGTACTGAAACGAAATTAAAATTCTAATAAAATGTATATAAACACAATAGAACATAAGAATCCTAAAAATTAAGAAATATGTCATAATTATTGCTACACAATAATAAAAGATTTTTTTCTCGATTTGATATGGGCAAAGTCCTGTATTATATCTTCAAAATTTAAATTCAACAATATGTCGCTTTCTATGCACATTAATGATAAAAGAGTTTAGCCTCTCTTGTAGCACAGTACTGCAAAGTTCGTTTTTTATCCTGCTTAACTTCGAAAATGAACGTTCTCCACTGCAATTAGTGATGATTGATGAATAATGACATGAAAATTCTAAGTGATAACGCAACGTTAGAAAATGTTTATTCTAATTTATCAGTTCTTAAAATGTTAAACAGTAGCGAGTTATCAATTTGTTTAGTTTTATATACATCGTTAGTTCCTAAATACAGCGCTAAATGAATACATTCCGTTTCTAATTCTTCTCCATTTATAGCAAGGTGATAATATTCAGCAAACTTTTTACAGCTATCGTGCAATACATTTGGACTAATGGTTCTTAATTGATAAACAGCCACACCGATTGTTTACTTTGATATATGCAGCAGATCTCTGCTGTAGTTAAGTTATCGATGAGTCGATAATTGGGATAAACACTTCCACTTTAAATTTATCAAATGAATACACAACTTTAATTTTTATTTTTTTACAAAATATTTAATGAATTACAGAATTATTAGTTGATCAATGCGCCTGTCGGGGGCCCCAAAAAATTGGGGGCCCCGGGCCCGGGCCCGCCTGGCCCGTGCCTAAAGACTGCACTGCGTACGATGCAATGTGCGATTCAAAAATTGAAACCCGAACGCGAACGGGACGAACTAAACAAACTGAATCTTAAACTTGGTTGGTGCCACTGTTTTATCTTTTATAAGTAATACCTGCAACTGCAATGCAATTAAACTGATAACTGACCAAGCGGCAAGCGCATTTCAGCAAGGACAGCAAAGATAGTATGGAAGGTTCTTGATTCATAGCGTCTGGTTTCAAGAATACAAATGCGCTCGGTGCAAAATCTAAAATTCAGCGGGACCCAACCGAACGAAACTGAATCGTTCAAATGAACGAATCGAATGAATCGGTTCATGTTGATTGATTGAATTCGGTTCATGTTGATTGATTGAATCTTAAGAATCGACTCCTAAAAATTAATCGGATTGCCCACCTCTAGTCCATCGTATTCGAACTGTGGCACAGTTGAAGTCCAAGTACGATAACTTGAAAACGGCAGCTAGAAAGTACTATGCTGCCCACAAATCGTATTTGCATCGTACAGGAGGCGGTGCTGCAAAAGTCCCCGACAAAAAAGTATCATATATGACGTTATTCTAGAAATATTGTATATGAAAACTGTTGGGGCTGTAGAACTTCCTGTATCGCAGACTTGGAGGTGGTTTTTGAAGACGATAAAGATATACAAATGGGTGACGACATGGTATGTGGTGGTAGCCGATGTGCAGTTGAAAATGGGGACGATACTGCAAACGCTGTTTGCAAATAGAGGTGTGCAGAAAGTTCCTCAAAATGAAAAGTGGGAAACACACTCCGATGTTAAAAAGAAAAGAAATTGGAAAATTAAATAAAAGCATGTGAACTTTGAAAGAGGATTATTTAAAAAAGAAAATTTCTTTTTTGGAAAACGAAAGAAAGGCAATTAAAGTGGTTGCAGATGGACGAGGAGTAGGTGCCACGAAAAAAAGATGGAACTAATTTGCATAGAAATTGAAATTAAGAAGAGACAATTACAATTAGAATAGTTTAGCTATTTATTAGTTATTAATTTATGTAGTTTAATCAATTTATTACCGTTGTTTTTAATTAGGTTTAGTTTTATAAGTGTAAATAAATACCCAAGAAAACTTGGAATAATTTATTTTTTTCTATAGCACTTGTTCAAGTGTCCTTTTATCAACTCAAAACAAGAAGTCAAGTTTTACTTTAACAGCAAGGGTAGATAAAGTAGCACTTTAACATCAACGATAGATAATAGTTATTTACTATACAAGTGGGATAACAGTATCATTAATATACGTGTGTGTAAGTTACAAACGAGTGCGTAGCACGAGTTATGTAAGCACACAAGTATATTAATGATGCATTATCACACATGTATTGTACAAAATTTTATCTACGACTGCCTAAAATTGAGAAAAGTGCATTAAGAGAAATGTCAGATCTGTCATTTTCAAAACTATTTTAGTAGGCAAATGTCATTATGTCATTCATTTGACACTATTTCAGTTACGTAATGAAGTCATTACACAACTCAGTTGCGTAATGAAACCATTACATAACTGAGTGGTGTAATGAGCTTCATTACGTAACTGAAATAGTGTCAAATGAGTGACGTAATGCGTTACTTATCCCACTGGAGTAGATAAAGTAATTTAATTTTCTAACTTGTTAAAATTAAATATGACACCTTTGTTTTATCGTAGCAACCCAATCTAGCTACTAACATTTTGAAATGTGATTGACTGCCCTTATTTTCTTTTGAAATTGTTCAAGTTCTTGCTATAGAAAAAAAAATGTATTATACACTCTTGAACCATTAACGTCTCGATATCTGGATATCGTAAATTTTTCAAGAACAAAATTCATTATCGGTACTCTTTATAATCCTAATCAAAAAGAATACAAATTATTTCTTGACGAATTTGAAAATTCTATTATTTCATGCATGTCTTATTCTGAACATATAATCTGTTTAGGTGATTTTAATATAGATTTTTTAAAACCGCACCACACCTCTACAGCATACATGCAAAATTTGCTTGAATATCTTGGTTTTTATCAAATTATTAATCAACCTACAAGGGTATCAAACATTTAAATATTCTCGGCCTTAGCAGAGAAAAACATACCGTTATACCAGAAAATCTGAAGGATCTTAACATGATTAATGATTACTTTGTAAATGGTATTCCCACTGTTAACAATAATGGACAGACAGTCCCTCTCGACATTTATAAAGAGACCACTTACAAAAATTTAAAATTTACCTTTTCTCCGGTTGATACCACAACTGTATTCCAATATTATGAATAAAATCAAATCAAATGCATTTGGTAATGATAATATTAATATAACATGTTAAAGCTGTGTTATCCAGTTATAATTCCCTACGTCCCCATATTATTAACTCTTATTGTTAGTAATATTTTCCCCCAGAGTTGGAAACATGCAATCGTCATGCCACTTCCTAAAAATAAACAACTGAGCAAAATTAATGACCGACGTCCCATTAGTCTTCTTCCGACGTTGTCCAAACTATTTGAAAAAGTTATTCACTTTCAACTTAATCCTTTCATTAATAATAATAATGTTTTGCCTCCGATGCAATCTGGTTTTCGATCTGGCTATAGCTGTACTACTGCTTTGCTAAAAGTAACTGACGATATTTTAGGTGCCACTGACAAGGCAAGGCCACTGCACTTGTGTTGTTAGATTATAGCAAGGCATTTGACACAGTGATGAGTGAATCATGACACTCTTATCATGATTCTAAAATTCCTGGGGGTTGCTCATGTTGCTACCTCTTTAATCGCAAGCTATCTTTGTAATCGAACACAATCTGTCAGTTTGGACAATAATATGTCTAGATCACTATCAGTGAGTCAAGGAGTTCCACAGGGATCAAATCTGGGCCTCTTGTTGTTTTCAATATATACATCTGTGTTTATGCAACATGTTAAATTCTCAAAAATTCATGCAGATGATACTCAATTATACCATTCATTTACCGCAGCAAACTGGAGGAATGCTGTTGATGAAATAAATTTGGATCTGCAGTATATCTATGATGTTTCCGTTAAACACTCACTTAAGATAAACCCCGACAAATCTGCCGCGTTACTGTTCGGCAATAAAAAAATCTGCCATAATTTAGTTAATATTGCTAACATTAATATTAATAATGTTAAAATTCCTTTCGTGACTAAAGCCAAAAGTCTAGGTTTAACACTAGGCAATACTTTCCGTTATAGAGATCAAATATCCAAATATATTCTTCAGAGTTACCAACATCTTAGAAAGCTCTATCCTCATAGGTCATATTTAAACTGCGAAACTAAAAAGAAATTGTGCGAAGCTTTTGTTCTATCGCAATTTAATTATTGTGTTCCTGTTTATTACTTAACATTACCCGCCATTACCGCCCATAGAATTCAAAAAATTCAAAATGCTTGCTTGAGATTTATATACGGCATTAGCAAATATGAGCGTATATCTTAGAAGCTAGTTGATGCAGGTTGACTGACAATGCAAAATCGTAGAATACTGCAGGCCCAATGTCTTTTTCATCAAATTTTATCAAACAAGAAACCTCCTTATTTATACAATAAGATTACCTTTAGAACTGATGCTCATAATATTTCTACTAGATTTAGGGGCCAAATTTCACCACCTCTCCATAAAACAATCTTCTTCGAGCGGTCATTCTCGTTTCAGATATATGCAATGTATAACAGTTTACCTTCGAATCTTAAAGACTACAGTTCTAAATTATTTAAATCAAAATTGCATTTAGACCTTTTGCAAAATCCCAATATTGAACTTGTCTGGAGCCAGTTAAAACATAAAATTCGAGCATTAAATACTTCACCAAATTTGAGCAATACGGTTTTAGATCATATTAGGCTAGCAGTAAACCAGTAAATCAAATTGATACTTACTTTTGGAATAAATGTGTACAACACGTTATTGATATTGAAAATTGTTATTCTTGCAACGTAGAAGTTTCCCCATTAATAATAAATATTACTGACGAAAGCGATATTTCAGATTTTGCCGAATACAGTGACGACTAAAACCCGGATTTTTGGCAAAATGCCTCTTTCTTCTTTATAAAGGCACATGTATTATAATTAAATATAATTGTTTCATACAATTTCTAACCTTTTAAGCTATGGTTTATTTTGCCTATTTTGTCTAATTTAATAAATTTCATTAATGATGCCAATTTTACTACTTATTTGCTTACAGTTTTGTTTTAGAGCCTAATTTATACTTGTCTTAAATAAAATTTGCTTCTAGTGTAAATCCAACTTTATTTGCTGCTGCATGGTGTAAAATCAACTTTTAATTTTCTAACCTAAAACATAAACAAAGCCGTAAAATTCGACGCTTAAAACACAGTGTGGGTTTACCGATTATTTGAGTTTTGTTATTTATTTTATTTGTTCCTCACTTGTAAACATCAATTTATCAAGTCACTGTATTCACCTTGAAAATGTTTCTTAACTGGCTAGCCAGTAAAAAATTTACTGGCTAGCCAGTTATATTTTACAAGCGTGCTCATAGATAAATGATAGCGTGCAAAGCCAGAGTTGTCTTCCTTAGTATGTGTCATATTGATAAATTTAGTTGCTTGTCAGTTTGACATTTTGAATTAATGGTAAATTTCTAGTTATTTACAAGTGAGAAACAAATAAAATATTCAACAAAACACACCAGGTAACCATTTTTACTGGCTCAAGGATATGACAGGCTCGCCTAACGGCTCGCCAGTCATCCCAATCCTATCGCCAGTAAAAACTGTTTTACCTGGCTTGTAATGTTAAATACTATAAAATGCCTAAAGTGGGTAAAACATATTTGTCAGAATTGTTAAGAAAATGGACTTACGGTATATCTTTTTATACAACTGATGGAAGTGTGGTGTTTTGCAAAGATTGTGAACATAAGGTAAAATTTAAATTACCCTAACCTGCAAATAATATAAGTGTAATTTAGAATTGTCTTTTATGTATTTTTAGATTAATTGCACTAAAAAGTGTCATTTGGATCAACATACAAAAACCACAAAGCATAAAGAAAACTCTTATAAAAGGAAACAAGCGGCTCAAACTCTTCTTACAAATATAAAATGTACACCAAACAGTTTTAATACAGATTTGTGCCAAGCATTGCTTGCGGCAGGTATACCATGGAACAAGCTTGAAAGTGAAGAATTTAGGAACTTTTTAAAAAAGTATTGTATTAATCAAAACACTCCAAACGAATGCACATTGCGAAAAAACTACTTAAGCATTTGCTACGACAATGTAAGTAAGGTTACATTTACTGAAATTATGGCTAATATAATTTTATGATGTTTTGGGTCGGTAAGTGGCAAATATTATAGTAGAAAAAATGTTTGACGAAAAACCTGCAATTTCTCATCTACTTGCTTGTAAGATACTAGATAAAACTAACTCAAATACAATTGCTCGATTTGTAAATGAAACTTTACGTAAGTCATGTAGATGTCTGTATTATTTACTGTAGTATTTCTAATAGATTAGTCGCATTTTCAGAAATACTGTGGCCTACAGGAATAAAACATGAAAATGTCAGATTAATGGTTACAGATGCTGCAGCATATATGCTAAAAGCTGCAGTGAATCTTCGAGTGTTTTATCAAAATCTCATGCATATTACTTGTTTTGCCCATCCATGGTCTAAACAGGGTCTGTGAAAAACTTCGTGAGCAGTACCCCGATGTTATTGGGTTCATTTCGAATGTTAAAAAAGTTTTCGTAAAAGCCCCTTTAAGAGTTGCTCGATTTAAGGATTTATTGCCAAATACACAACTGCCACCAGAGCCTGTGATTACTCGTTGGGCAACTTGGTTAAATGCAGTGTTTTACTACCAAGAAATTTTTTAAGCAATTAAGGAGGTATTTGCTACTATGTACTTATATTTTTGTGTAAAAGTCTTACTGGTTTCTAATTTTTAATAGATAATTTCAACATTCCAAGACGATAGTAGTATTACTATAAAAAATGCCAAGAATTATCTAGCAAGTAATACAGTGCAAGCAGCTATTGCATATATTAAGAGTAATTTTAAAGTATTGGCTGATGGTATTAAGCAGCTTGAAACAATAGGCTTACATTTAACTAATTCAATAAAAATTATTGAAGAGACAAAGATAAGCCTATCACATGCACCACAAAAAATAGCTGCAATGTTGTTAACTAAATTAAAAGAAGTCCTGAATAGAAACCCTGATTATTTAGTTTTAAGAAAACTTGCAGATGTTCTAGGTGGCAAAATGGACCCCATTCCGAACCAATTTGGTATTAATTCTGAAAATGTGGTTAATTTTAAATTTGTGCATTGTTCATCATGTGATGTCGAAAGATCTTTTTCGAATTATAAGTTTTTATTGTCTGACAAAAAACAGAGCTTAAAACCAGAGCAAATGGAAAAAAATCTAGTATGCTATCGTACAAAACTACAGAATGAAACAAAATTATAGACATAAATACCTATGTTAATTTCAAGTTCTCATAAAAATGTATTTGTTTTTGTTGTTGCTATTATGGCTGTAAAGTAGAAACGTTTAGTTTTATATAAAGTCTACACATTACCCTTTTGCCGTGACGTCAGAAATAACAAAACATGGCGTTAAAAACGTACGTCTTATATTACAGTAAATTCAAAAAGATCATTTAGATTAGATCACAGGTAGTAGACTTCAGAAAGAATTTGACTTATACCTAACCTTTAATGCAAGGGATGCTCCAAATAGCACATTATTCAAACCAATACATTCTTGCCCTATGTAATCCGACGTTTCTCCTCTTCGAAGAAGTCCCTAACGCTTAAAATAATATTTTAGGCTTGCTCGCTTGCTTGTTATTGCGCGTTATTTTACTGTCATTTTGGACAAATGTCACATTGACAGTATTATAGAGCAAACCATACTTAAAGCGGACCTGACCAAAATCTGCAGATTTGTTGTTTCGTCCAATTCCTTATAGTGAAATAAAGAGAGAAAATTGTGACGTCACAGAAAAAAGGTAATGTGTACCTACACCTTAGTAAGAGTTTTTTATGTTCCTGAATAAATAAATATCTTATATTATAAGAGCCGATGCCGCCAGTCGCCGGCCGCCGGCCGTCCAAACGTAAGCAGGCGCGCGCACACGCAGCATGAACGGCCTGCATACTAGCAAGTGGCGCGCGCGCACAAATGGCGAGACCGCATTTGTATTGTTAACGCTGGCAAGGCCGGACGTCGGCTGGCCACCAGCCTAATCAAGCATTTTTATTGTTAACCGTTTCTTTACGCTGGCAGGGCCAGACGTAGGCTGGCCACGAGTTCTAGTTTATTTTATAATGCCTAAATTTATTTTATAATGTCTATTTTTTGCCTATTTTAATGTCTTTTGCTGCTTAATTGCCTGCTTATTTGGGTTTTTTTAGTGCCTAAAATCTGGGCTTTAGTGACGACTAACCTATTTTTATAGTTATTAATGATACGAGTGCGAAAACACAAGCTTAAAGTTCGAGGGTGTTGTTATGCAACGAGACGCAGTCGAGTTCAGTGTTGCCAGATCTAGTGAAATTTCATTAGATCTAGTGATTTTTAGTCGATCTAGTGATTTAGTGATAACTTTTGCCAAAAGAGAATTATCTAGTGATTTTTTCCAGTCTATTTTATTAAAAAAACAAATAATAAAGCAAAAATTCCTTCGCCTCTTTCGCCGTTGTTGCAAATTACTACCTACTATTATTATTCCAATCTTAGAAATTAGTTTTCGCTGTGACGGACAGATGGCAGCCTGAGATTTGAAATGCGAAGGTAAGTAAATTCCATGAATTACTCAACAGAAAATAGGCATTTCCCTAGTTCAAACTAAGTGCCCGAGGCTATAAACAGAACTCCGAAAGGGAATTGTTCACATTTGCATTTTTACTTTCGGTAGAACGCAAAAAATTATCAACGTTCGAAGTGTGCTGTGAGTACTGTGACCACTGGAACTCAAGTGGATTTTCCGGTAATTTAATGATATAAATTTAGAATTACAAGCTGAAGCTCCAAAGATTCACTTACTTTATCCAAGAATGGCAACTGCTTTTAAATTATCGTTGAGTTATTACACCTAACCAGAGTATTTAAAAACACGGATTTAAGCAAATTACAGTATAAAAATCCGGAATATTATGTTTTAATTGAGCACTTGTACTTAGGTCCAAATATCGCAGTAGCGCTAGCAAATAATAGTTTAACAGATAGTGCAAAACATTATTTCCGTTTGATAACATTTTTACACCGAAGCAGCGCATCAAATTTTCAAAAGATTTCTCTCCCGTGAAGCTGTTATTCTTAAATCATTAAATTTTCCTAACCTAATAACGGATGTCAATGCTTTAGATCGAGAAATTCGATCGCTAAAATATTCTGCCATTAATTTTGAAATGGAAAATTTAGAATTTTGGAAAGAAATTTTTAATTGTAAAAAAGCCCACGGTAATTTGTTATATCCCGAACTTTCTCAGTTTATGAGTATTTTTTTGTTCTTCCCCATAGTAGCGCCTGCGTTGAAAAGGTTTTGAGTTCAGTTAATTTAAATAAAACAAAACCAAGAAATAGATTAAGTACTAACACTTTGACTGGAATTCTTCATTCTAAAAACTTAATTTTGCCAGAAAACTTACAGATGCAATAATAAAAAATCATAATAACAAAATGTATGATTAAATTACATATTGTATTAATTATTGTAGGTGTAGTGTGTTATTCATTTATACTTTTTATTATATTTTTAAACACTTTATCTTGTTCGTGTTTTTGTTTATTTTTTATAATTGTGAAATCTATAATTTTGTTTTTTAATTTCCACCTTTCTTCACGTTTAAATTAATCTAGTGAAATTTTTGTCAATCTAGTGATTTTTTCCACCGCATGCTAGTGACTTTTAGAATTTTGACCTGGCAACACTGGTCGAGTTGCATAGACACCCGAGATACGAGAGGCGTTTTAGCAAGAGCGCCATTCAAAATGTTTTCTGTTGATCAACCACGTTGGTCACGAGTTGCTATGGATATGTTGTTTATTTTATAAAGAAAAATGTCAAAGTCAAATCAAATTCCTGAAAATATTTTAAAGAAAGGGAATCTATTGCGAGAAAATCTGTTGCCCGTGAAGTCTAAAGCTGCTTACGAGAAGGTTTATTAAAATTTCTGCCATTGGTGAGAAAATAACAAAGCCTTCTCGGTAACAGAAGAGGTAATTTCTTGCCTATTTAGACGAGAAGGTAAGTCTACGATTATTTTCATTTCCATTTATATTTAATTCATTTGATTTGCAGCAAGAAACGTCACATTCTTCACTTCGATGCTGAAGTCATCCTTAAATGTGAAAGAAAACCTGCGCATTGAGCAGTTTGGGAATGTAATTGCTTGCCTTAAACCAAAGAATATAGATATTCTTTGCTTAAACAAATAAATGTAACACTTCAAGATACCAAAACGCATTTAATAAACCATTATTGTTGCTATATTTGTTTCGTATTTTAAAATTTTTAAAACACGTTCCGGGAAACGTGTTTTAAGCTGCTGTTTTTATTCTAGGATTTAGATATTAAAAAGATGACTGAAAATATTACCAACAGAAAAATATAATTTCGTTTTCTTCAGTGTTTGTTGCTGCTTTACTATGCACTAGTTTTATTCAGTTATCTGTTACATAAATATTATATACTACCAAGTTCCATTGTAGTGTTTTCTCGTATGTTTTGTATTTATGCAGTTTTTAATAATAAAAAAAATGTTTATAATTACAAAGGCAAAATAACAGACCAAATATTTAAGGTTAGGTTCTATTTGTCATTAGTCAAGTTATAATATTTTGGTTCTCCGATTTAATAATACACATGCCTCCTAAAATTTCATAGATAACTATCAAAATATTTATTTCACTATTTTCATAGCACTATACTTACATATTCTAATTTTAAATGTCATTATGACATTTTGAAATTTCATACTATTCTTACTAATGTGCTAGTAAATTAGTAATTTGTTTCATTAGTATAAAAAATGCATGATTTCGGGACAAGTCTTACGCGTCCCGAAAACGCATTTTTTGTGCGAATGAAACAACTATTTTTTCTTCAACTAGGTACTCATAAATTCGTTAATATGACTTATTATTTAGAATCCAACATTGTAGAACATTTATGGCGCAAATAAACAATCACTATACGGGTAAAATAAACAACAACGACGACCATTGCCGAATATTGACGAAGCGTTTGTTTTTTATTTCAAATTTACCATCTAAAACCCTATCTTGCGTCCATTTTTGTACTAGTGCAAATATGAATCGAAAAGTGTACAGTTGCCAAGGTAATTTGTGAACATCCCGAAATGGCTTACTTTTTATACAAAATTATTCGACAATATGGCGTCTTATTCGTGTGGTTGGAGAAAAATAAAATATTGTATGCACCACGGGAGATATTCATCTTTTTTAACTTCGGTTGACTTACAGACCTCGCTAAAACATAATTCAGATCGCCCTTAATGCATAAATATCTATTGTGATCCAGGTTTTGCAAATAAAATCGGTAATGACACTTACAATTTGTCTTCAAAATACGGGTCGTTGATCGTGGGAGCCACAATTAACTGATGTAAATCAGGATCTACACGTAAGAATGTACATCGAAAAACGCAATATTCACGGCAGGAATTGCATAGGTACTGCGCAAAACTGATTAGTTGGGGGCGGGCACCACACGTAGACGGGTCTTTAAAGTTTAAAAACAAGTGAGGCCTTGGGTTTGCAGATAGGTTTCCGTGACGTCATTATGTAAGCTGAATGGCTTTGCTTTGTTTAGATCCCTTTATTGCTTTGTTTAGATCCCTTTAAAGTTTAAACGCACGTTTTCAGTTCGAGCAAGAAAGCTATTCTTGCAGAATTTATTTCGTATTTTGACTAGGCCATTTTTTAACAAGGGCGTAGCCAGGCGCTTAGAAGCCGCGGGGGCGACGGGGGCCAACGGTACTCTCAAATAATTTTCAGAGAGGCCTGCCCCCCTCGAAAATATCTTTCTCTAGTTTCATCATAATTTATAATTTTACGTATTTCTTATAACCACTAACATAAATATATAAGAACTTGCGTCTTATTTTTTTATCGGCGCCGAGTGAGCGATATTAAATTTCACTATTCCAGAAAGTAATCGGTGTTGTCGGATACCTTTTACAACATATAAATAATTGAATCACGAAAAATCTCCTTATTTAGCCAACTGTAAAAGAACCTTTACAGGATTTTTGTAACAGTAATTCATTAACAGGGCTAGATTAGTGTTTCTAGAAACCATTTAAATAGATATTAATTAGAGTTGAGAAATATTTCTCCTAAAAAGCACCTTGCAACACTACTTTTTGGCAAATAATAACAAATCTAAGAAGTAGTAAACATTTTATATTATTTT
Source organism: Agriotes lineatus (assembly GCA_940337035.1). NCBI lineage: Eukaryota > Metazoa > Arthropoda > Insecta > Coleoptera > Elateridae > Agriotes > Agriotes lineatus. Next base: position 28,602,577 of record OW679199.1, read on the forward strand.
TGCCAATTATAAATCTTGAAAAGTCTTCATATAAAAAAAATTGAATTTTAATATTAAGTCTTGGTACCTGAAATTTTGAAAAAAATATTTTAAAGATTGAAAAATTAATTTCTAGCTAAAGTTTACAAAATTAGGTGTTTTCTAGCCTTGAGATTGTTCAGTTTGTTCAGTTAACTAAGAATAACAAATTCTAAAAAAATCTCATTGAAATCTTACTTAATTTCTGAAAAATATCACTTTTTGGATTTTGACAATTTCGAAAAAATCCATTTTCTAAATAAGTAAAAGTCGCTCGGTATATATGATAGGGGCTAAATAGGTTTTTAGACAAGCACAAATTATTGACGTAAGAAGTTTTTCGAAAAATCAAAAATAAAAATGTTTCCCATATTATGCCGACTTTTTGGCGGACACTGTAGAGAAGGTAGCCCATGCAGATCTAGACCAGTGGTTCCCAAACTTATTTGGCCTAACGCCCCCTTTTCTGAAAAAAAAATACTCAGCGCCTCCTGAAAATCTACATTCTTTAAGCGAACAAACAGAAAGATATTGTAGTGGTAGCTTCTTGAGACTGATAATTATCTATAAGAGTATTTCTAGGTAGGAAATTATTTTGAAAGAATAAATTAATTAGCAATTAAAAAGTACAAGGGGGATTTATACATTACAAGTGCAACATAAATATTTGAGAATTGTTTAAAGAATGATACATTAGATACAGTTACTGTTAAATTGTGAATAGTTTATTAAAAAGGTTCGAGCATATAAGTTGATTTAGTTGGGATAGTTGTTTGGTAACACAGAGCTTATATTTTAATTTGTAGGTATTAACTGACAATCGGAATAACTAAAGTGAAAGTCTAAATGATTACCTGAAAAAGTTAATTATGAAATGTTATAATAAAATATACCATATAGAAATTTTGTATAAATTATTATTGATAGATAAAATGATATTTTTAAAATAAACAAATCTTTTCTGAATTTGTAACCTGTATTTTGAGTAAAAGTATATTTGAATAATAAAAACCCTTTATTATAATGGTATTTACTTTCTGGATGGTGCATTAAAGGGTGTGATAAAGTAAAAATAAAGAAACGGAGAATAAACAGACTGAATAAATAAAGTAACAAATGGTATGAAGAAGAATAAGAACATTTAATAATGGTAAATAGTCTTCATGGAGTAAATAAATCTGTAACTTGCATTTTGTGTGTTTCTGTGGAAAATAATGTTACACAACAGATGAAATATGTACGAATGGTTTCTCTAAATCTTCTTATCTTCTCTTCCTTCTTTAAGCTTTCACCGCCCCCTTATTTTTATTCACCGCCCCCCAAATGTACCCGAGGCTACTATCGCACCCCTGGATCGTTCCAGCGCCCCCCACGGGGCGATATCGCCCACTTTGGGAATCACTGACCTAGACGATCTTGTAACTGATTTCGTGGGTGCTTTACCAACTAGAATTTCTGTTTTTGGTACAGGTTCCTAAATGATAGTTTCTTAATTGCATTTATTTTTGTATTTGTGTTTTATATACATTTATGATATTTCTAATCTTTATTTACACCCTTTTTATTTTTTGAAAACTAGTTGTATACTCATTTAAGTTTGCTTATTCATGTGTATTCTTTGTTTATGTGAAAATCTGATAATAAACATTGTTCATTGTTTTAATGAATTTTTTATGGTAGTGTTTTTTAAATAAAATAGTACTTATTAAGTAACCAGTGACTAAAATATACTATTATAGTATTAAACTAATAATTGATAATCAGTAATCGGTGTTGTCGGATATCTTTTACAACATATAAATAATTGAATCACGAAACATCTCCTTATTTAGCCAACTGTAAAAGAACCTTTATAGGATTTTTGTAACAGTAATTCACTAACAGGGCTAGATTAGAGTTTCTAGAAGCCATTTAAATAGATATTAATTAGAATTGAAAAATATTTCGCCTAAAAAGCGCCTCGTATAGAAAACGTAAAAATTATGCAAACTAAGTACTTTTCTGTAAATAGTAAAAAATCTAAAGAAATAATTAGATATTATGTATATTATTTTTCCAATTATAAATCGTTAAAATTTTTCACATAAAAAAATTTGAATTTTAATATTAAGTCTTGGCATGTGAAATTTTGAAAAATATTTAAAAAATTAAAATTTTACATCAGCTAAAGTTAAAAAAATTAAGTGTTTTCTGGCCTTGAGATTGTTCAGTTAGCTAAAGATAACAAACTCTAACAAAATCTCACTGAAATCTTACTTAAATTTCCGAAAAATAGCACTTTTTGGTTTTTGACAATTTCGAAAAACTCCATTTTCAAAATAAGTAACAATCACTCGGTATATATGATAGGGGCTAAATAGGTTTTAGACAAGCACAAATTATTGAAGTGGTTTTTTTGAAAAATAAAAAAAAATCCCATATTATGCCGATCTTTTCGCGGACAGTGTATATGATTTTTTTATTTCAAACGCATATTCAATAGCGTAAAATTTCAAAAATTTTGCTTTATTTAGATTTAGTGATGAGCTTCTCCACTTTACTAACCACCTCAGCCCATGCATTTGCTCCAAAAACAATTGCAGTATCATCAGCAAATGATATTATATTACATATACCGTCTACATACATAATTTATTAGCTTTTAGAACACTTTTAAAACGGAGTCTGGTAATTTTAAATCAAACAATGAAGACAAAATATCTACGTACTCACTGACCCAACATCACCAGAACACCATACACAAAAAACATATCAGCATAATCCTGCACGGTGTATATTTTTACTACATAAGTCAAACACGCAATTATTTATTACATTGACATTAATTGACAAAAAAAAACATCAAAAACACAAAAATGCAGTAGGTACCATACAGCGGTTCACAAAATTTGCGGTACCAATTTCAACAGTGAATTCTGAAGAAATTATGCTTCAAGCCAAGAATGGATTAGGACTTTTCGACTCCATATGGCGTCACCTAGCATCTCCAGTAGTGACACGGTTGACTTTCCTGACACCCTGTATATTATATTTTTATATAAAATATACCTAGACAAAATTAACGCATCACAAAAAAAATATTCTGAAAACTAAATTTTTCATATTATTATAAATGTTAGAACTCTGTAAAAAGGAGTATTATAAAGCAGAAGCGGAAATTTATTGTGTATTTGAGGAAACACAGGAAAACTTGACAAAGTATAATTGAAAAATTTAGTTTTCAGAATATTTCTTTTGTCATGCATTAATTTTGTCCAGGAGTATATTTATAACAAGCTAAGTTTCATCTTACAAATATTTTTCAGTAAATGGTCCTATATTTTTGTCGTATAGCCTCATTTCGTATAGTATTTTATATAGATGATCCAACAATAATTATCCGGTCTATAATAACTCATAAACTGTATGATAGTGGCATGGTTTAATTCTATTTTTTTCAATTTTATTTTAAAATACAATAATTAGCTTTGATACTGGCAACCCAATGTACGTAATTTAAGTGTGTTTTTATTCCTATGTACTGTAGATAATCTTGCACATATTTCTACGTAATAATTTATTTATTGTTTCTCTGTATTGAATATTCTTATATAAAATATGGTATAACATGCTGTAAATTTGTTTCATTCATTTTTTGTCAGTAAATATGATTTATATTGCCACGAATTTCATTTTCCCACCATTTATACTTCTTTCCCACAACCGTTGGATGGCGCTAGCATTTCTGTCCTTCCCGGTAATACAGGAATTTCCCATCTAAAGTGCTTTATTTATGAACAAGAATGAATTATAATTTTGTGGTGTTATAATACACATGACTTCAGAACTCCAAAGGTATCTTTGATGGACTTTTTTTATATAGTACTATAGTATAATAATATACTCTTCACCGTGGTAACTAATAAATTGCTAAGTTACCAGTTACTATTTTAATTTAGACGTTTTAAAAAGCTGTATTGTCAGGGTGACAGTTAAATTTTCAAAATTTTTGGGAATTTTAGGTAGTAAGCCATTTAGGTAGTGCAAACAATAGTATCTACACCACGGTAGGGAATCCTCTAATAACCTTCGCGCTTTATATACTTTGCGCACAGTATCTACTATGTGCTCAGGTTATAATACTGGGCTTCGCTACCTTGATGTATGATATCATAGTAATTTACGTTACGAGACCGGAAAGAAGTGTTTTGCAGGTTGAACCAAGTAGATTCCAGGGCGAGCCGTAGGCGAGACCTGGAAACTTGGAGAGACCTGCAAAACACTTTCCGGTCGTGTATCGTACAATATTTATTTTACGACATCCGAGTCCATACTTTCAAACTTGCGAATTCACTTTCAAAAACTCAAAAAAATTATGACATTATATTGTTTGACTTATCCAAACAATAACACAAACTTGTTTCCATAGTAACGTAAACATCAGGGACCGGCAAAAGCTTTTATTTGTTCCTCACTTGTAAACATCAATTTATCAAGTCACTGTATTCACCTTGAAAATGTTTCTTAACTGGCTAGCCAGTAAAAAATTTACTGGCTAGCCAGTAAAAAATTTACTGGCTAGCCAGTTATATTTTACAAGCGTGCTCATAGATAAATGATAGCGTGCAAAGCCAGAGTTGTCTTCCTTAGTATGTGTCATATTGATAAATTTAGTTGCTTGTCAGTTTGACATTTTGAATTAATGGTAAATTTCTAGTTATTTACAAGTGAGAAACAAATAAAATATTCAACAAAACACACCAGGTAACCATTTTTACTGGCTCAAGGATATGACAGGCTCGCCTAACGGCTCGCCAGTCATCCCAATCCTATCGCCAGTAAAAACTGTTTTACCTGGCTTGTAATGTTAAATACTATTTTAGGCCTCCGTCCAGAAACACTGATTTTGCATTCGTCTAAATCGGCTAGAAACACCCTCTTTGCATGTCTAGGCATGAAAATGACAGCTAGTGTAATTTAAATTTTGAAATTTGAAAATCGGTTGGTAACACTGAATCCTGAATCTGCTGTCATAATGATGTCAGTCTCATCAGTTATACGACTTTTCAGGTAATAAGTTTTGAATAGCATTTTCAACTGCTTGTTTAATATGTTCTGGTATATTATCATCCATTTTCTTGTACTTATTGTGCACCGATTACTTATGGCATCAAAATTCATAAATATAAATGTCAAAAAACAATACCTACTAGATACTTGATTTTCAATTTTAAATTCGAATCCTTGCATCGTTCGATAAGTATGTATTGCCAACAGAAGAAAAATAAATTATCTAGCCCCGAGATTTGGACAACAAATTACCGATTTTTTAATTTATATATTTTTTGTCGGCCTAAAAAATTTTGTCTTTCACATGTCCAGAAACTGTTTTGCGAGTGCTCGTACTTGAAGGCAGAGGCCTCTGCTTTCAAACCGTACTCGCATTCGCAAAAATTCAGTTTCTGGCCTTGTGAAACAAATTACTATTACCGGGTCCCTGATGCCCGTTTTCTGATCTTGACCGGCAAAACGTTACTTTCTGTCGAAAAAATTCTCCAGAAAGTGCATATTTTCTGGTCGGTCGTAAAAAAAAATAATATACTAATTATTTACTAGCAACATGATCTCAGAGCTGGGCAGTAATTAATTACTTTTTAATTAAATTACTAATTAAATTCCATTTTGTTTATTTGCCTTGAAATTGAATTACTTTTCAAAATGCGGTAATTGTAATTGGGAATTGCCATTCTTGTTAAAAAGTACTTGAAAAATTACTTTTTGAAAGTAATTAATTACTACATTCAATTACTCAATTACTTTTATGTAATTAAATTACTCTAAAGTATTTAAATTACTTTACATGTATTTGAATTACCTGTGGTAATTGAAATTACTCGAAGTAATTTAATTACTTTGTGGTATTTCAATTACTGAATTACTGACCTTGATTGGGTGCCAAATCTCAAGAACGCAAAAAAATAAGATAAGGTCTTATTAAGTTACATATTAAGCAAATGGCAATAGGGCATTCCGCGACCAATATAAACCTAAATTATTATTTCCTCTGACGAGTCGAATAACAGCAACTTTTGCATGTTGTACGACGCGTCACGAGCATTGGTGCGTGTATGTAGATGTGATCTGTAGCTTCCAATAGTGACACTAACATTTATTGTGAGAGACGCTAAGTGTAAGACGCTAAAACTATATTTGTGGTAAGTACATTACAGATTACAATACCTACTGTAAAAATATAATTTAAAATAGTTTCATTAGACGATATTGGTTCATAATACTTACATAATTATTTATTCCTTTCAATTTGCTTGTTTTAAAAGATGTACTGACATAGGGTTATACTGCCGTGCAAGTGTAACAGGCGTTAAGTCCAGAAATATACGTTTTTGAGTGAGGAACTGAACTAAACGGCCAAAATCCGATAACAACATTTAAACAGCGTAAAACACAAATAAAATACCTAATTGCAAAATTCCATGCCTGGTTGACTCAAAAATGCAGTATGGGGTATGGCACTAATTCAATTGAAAAACGCCGTATAAGTTTACCGCATTCTTGAATTGAACATTTTGTAAATTATCCATTCTTTGTCGCTTTCTTGCCTTGTAATGCTCATATGCTGCTTTGTATACTGGCACATAGTGCATAATTTTTACGGACTGCTGCAATTTGTAGTTTCGATTATTACTACAAATTTGGAATAGTGTCTTATAAAAATCACGGCTTTCTTATAATTCCGCTCACCTCATCCAACATTACTTCTTTACGTTATACAGGGTGCTGCGTTGACGGACGAAACATACAAAACCCTCAACCCTCGTACTAATTACAAGGCATTCAAATATTGGCTTCTTAATGATTTTACACAAAATTCCATTTAGTTTTTTAAAAGAACAGTGCATAGTGACCAAATTTACATAATTTCAGATATTTTACTGCCCTAAACTAAAATCAATAGGTATTATTAAAGATGTTGAAATTTGAAGTAAAAATATGAAAGCATCCTGAGTAATTTAATTGTCGACCGTTGACTGTAATTTTATGAAATACGAATTTTCTCCCGTTTCTTATACGGAATACGGAATATAAAAGTAATGTCAACAGCAAGCTTTAGAATTCATTAACTGTCATCACTTTTGTTGATGTCATAAGTTTATGTTTTTATATTATACGCTGATATCGTAATTGAAAATTCTAAAAATTGCGGTCTCTAAAGCTTGCTGTCGACATTAGTTTTATTTACAATGGCCAACCCTTATGTAATTTCTTTTTGACCGCATGGTATAAAGGTCTCTTGAATGTAAAAATGACTTCATTGTTACGTGCTTGAGCAAATGTATTTTGTCTTTGTATCTGCTGTACAAGTTCTTATTTCAGCGGTTTTCAACTAGGTTTATCAGTCATCTGTCAACTTTCAACAGTCCCTGATCAACACCAAATTGATATTTTGTTTTAAAATTTCAAAAGTTACCTAACACATTTTTATAGCTATTTTTATAGCTATTTGTATTACTAGGGAGGAAAATGTATGATTCCCTCTCGCGGATGTAGTTTAATTCTTCAGCGTTAGCGAGAACGGTACCTAATCAATTGTAATCATGCAAGGGAGGAAATTACGTTTTAGTCCAGAGTTATACCAAATACTATCTAATAGTAGATAGTCTTTGGTTATACATACAACACTTCTACATTTTATGATGAGACTATCTCTTGTATTCAGCTGCATTCAAAAATATTTAAATATGAAAACCAGGAGGTTAGCTGATTTATTATGACATTGCCTCCCGTATCTAATGTCAACGGCAGTCAATGTATTATATTCACTCCTACTGCCATTGGAAACCGACCAGGGAACCAAACGTATATTTTCGGGAAACCCCTAACAGGCGACAAAAATGTTACTTTCATATATAGCGGTAAAAAATATTTTCTCAGCCAACAAAAAATGCTCAAGTTGCGCCAATTGAAACAGCACGTAGCGTTCTTCTACAAAATCTAAATAGAAATTTGTTGTCAAACAATTAAAAAATCCAATGCTCTACCCTGTATAGTTAGGTAAGTTACATATGTTCGTCATTCAGCCTCATGTTAGGCGTATTTAATAGTAAATTGTTCTACAAGTTAAAAAAGTGAAAGTTTAATTTACTAGCGAGCGAAACAAAGCGAGTGGATTAATTCATCACGAACAGGGAAAAATTACTTGTATAACATATTCAGCCTGCTATTTTTTCTAATATAATCTAGACAAAATTAAATTCGACATTTCTTCATACTAAATTATTTTTTTAAATCGGCAGTGAAGAACGTCGGAATCGTCAAATAAAATACGAGAAATGGGCAGTGAAGTAATCCATTGTTTTACGACCTTTTGTAGGCGGCTGGGCGATAGGTAAACGTCAACATAACCTACAAAAGTTGGTTCAAATGTTGTAATTTCGCGATTTCTCGATTTAAAAAAACAATGTACACCTCGACACCGGAAGTTCCTTTTTATCCCTCATGTGGTTTATTTGCTTTGGCCCTACGGGCCTCGGCAACTAAATCCGCAATCGTGATAAAAAGCTCAACTTCAGTGATAACTTATGTGGAAACTAATACAGGGTGATTCAAATTAAGTGCACACCATTGCTATCTTTGTTATTATTAATTTTAAAAAGTAGGTTAAATTAGCAAACTAGTAGTGTTTTTGGCGCTGATTAATATGCAATTAATAAAAAAACAATCGAATAACGAGTTTGCGACAAAATTAAAAACTTTTAGTTTTTTTTAAATAGAACACCCTGTATATATGTATTTCAAAAACTTGAAATAAAAATTTTATTTGTGATATAAAAGTCTTAATACACTATTGTCTTAAAATGAATATTAAAGAAGTTAGGGGAGATTTTAGTTTACCTATATCAGCAATACACCGTACTTACGAAAAATTCATAGTAGACTGCTACTAAAAACAAAAACAATAGCGTAACCATCAGAACTGTCAAAATCAATTTATCGTACGTTTGGTTGTCAAAAGTAATTAGTGTTGTTTATTTATTTCTCATTGTTTTTTGCTGTTTCTGGTTATCAGACTTAAAACAAGCCTGCAATGAATTTTTACAGTAGAATAATGTATGTATTTATCTATAAACTGAAACTTGCGATAACTTCTTTAGTATTCATTTTAAGACAATAGTGTATTAAGAGTTTTATATCACAAATTCATTTTTATTTCAAGTTTTTGAAAAATATACAGGGCGTCTCATTTAAAAAAAATATTTTTTTAAAATTTTGTCGCCGAGTTATTCCATTGCATATTAATCAGCACCGAAAACACTACTAGATTGCTAATTTAACCTACTTTGTAAAATCAATAATAACAAAGATAGCAATGGTGCGCACTTAATTTCAATCACCCTGTATAAAAAAAATATAAATTTGAACTTTCAAGTCCCTATACCTTCTTACTGAAGGGACTTTGTACTAAGGTATATTAGGTTTAATCGGTTTATTGTAACCTAATGAAATTATGCCAAATCGGTATCCCATTTTTTTGGAACACCCTGTGTAATTGTTATCCTTGAATTTATTTATTTACTTACATCTTACATCAAAACAAACTCAAACTTTTGGTTTTGGTAAACGGTGCATGTAGCTACAAGATTTAATTACCAAAAAACCTTCAAAAGTGAAAGAGTATGTATATGTACGTTACTATAGTTAACAAAACATAAAAATTAAACATTTTTAGATTACGAATCGGCACGACACTAATGATAGTTGCAACTTGCAAGAAAGTTCTACTAAATACAACTACATATATGACAATCATTTTTATTGAAAGTAATTGAAAAAGTAATTAATGTTGTACAATTACAATTACTAAGTAATTGGTAATTAAATTACTATTTCCTGTGAGTAATTGAATCTTTAGTAATTAAATTACTGCATTGGGCGGTAATTGGTAATTAGTAATTAATTACTTTTTAAAAGTAATTTGCCCAGCTCTGCATGATCTTGTACAGCTGATTGAAAATAAAACTGGAACAGCTAATATGTTCTAATGTAAATATTGTTTTAGAGCCGGGGTCGGTAGCTCAGTGGTAAGCATCCTGACTACTGATTTAAGGGTCGCGAGTTCGATTCCCGGTTCCGGTGAGGTTTTCAAAAATAAAAAAATGCAGATGAAAGCCTCTACAGAATGTCATCATTCGGAAGTGATGTAAAGCCGTGGGTCCCATGTTACTACGATGTGTAGCATGTAAAAGATCCCTTGCTAGGGTTGGAACTCCTTAGTCTCGGCAAAATTCTAAGTAGGACTTTGACCATATGACCAAAGCAGTCGGTGTCTAAGGTACCTGGTACTCTGCATGCCTAGACCTTGTCCATTAACAAACAAAGAAACATTGTTTTAAAACAAATAATCGCAATATCATGCCTATGTCACTGTCAATAAATTTATCTTGTGACATTTAATAAATTTGTTGATATTTTTCAAAAACTTCATGCCTCAATTAAACGAAGTTGTAAAGGCTCGTATTGTGACCAAAATTGAAGATGAGTGGTAAATAAGAGCTGTTGCTGCTCAATTTAATATTTCTAAAAATACAGTTTTAGTAGTAAAAAACGGTGGGAAGAAGACGGAACATTAACCAGGAAGGCAGGTACTGGCAGACCAAGAATTTCAACAGTAGCCCAAGATCATTATAGTTTATGGAGATAAATAATGTCAAAAATTTGGAAGTATGTGTTGTATTAATAATGCATGATTTCAATTATTAGAATACAAAAAAATCAGTAAGTCGCAACATGTTTAATATTTTAAAAAGTTTACAAGACGTTTCGCAATTTATGATTGCTTCATCAGTTGTTAATAAAAATTTAAAATTTGGTTTACATTTATAAAATTATTATAAAGTTGAAAATTGACAGTGTTGAAATTATTACGACCATTTTTCTTAAATTATGAACTTGCCATTTTATTGTAATGTTACGCTTTACCGTTTTGGGCTATTAAAAATTATACGCCGCTTCTTGTTTTCAGCATTTATTTACCACAATTTATCTTTACTATTTACAAAACACATGACTATTAAGGCGGAACACAAATTATCTATAAACTAATCAAGAACTATTTCTAACAACAAATACACTCCATTTATTTTCGCGCGACTTAAACATTAATGATTTATCTCGCTAGATTTATTTACACACACGCGTTATTTATATGGCAGCTTCCGCATACTTCAAAGCTGAATTCGGGACTGTCTGAACTCCCACCGCGCCGGCCTATATATATCGCCGGGTGACTCATCCCGGAAGCGTCGAAACCCTCTCTACCACTCCAGCAAACGCTGACGTGTCGCGCGCCTAATCACCGAGGCCGCTCTCGATCGATCTGGAAAATGGTGACGCACCGCGTGCATTAACCCCAAGGTCGTTCTAGAACGCTGACTCACGGGACGCGGCTTCAAGGTCGTTACACTGCCCCCGCCTTAGGTCGTTCTGTCCCAGAACGAGTTGCGTCGGGTGCCTGTCTCTCGCTCTTTTGGGGGTTGATGGTGGTATTTGCAGGCGGTGCCCTTCTTGCACACGGACTGGCTGAAGAAGTAGCAGTCCACCGTGGGCTCAATGCTTCGCAACGGGCTGTAACAGCAGACCTCGATCTGGATGCCGGTCCGGTCGAAGATTATTTCCAGCATGCTGAGTACAACCCTCCAGTCCAACGAATCCAAGCCGCATCCTAATTTCGGCACCACTAGCTGGGTTTCGCCGTTCTTCACTATCTGCTCCTTAAGGTCCAGAAGAGCAGACCAGAGCTCCTGGTGACTAGGTTTTTCGTACGACAACCTTTTCGTCACCAGGTAAGGTGACTAGGTTTTTCGTACGACAACCTTTTCGTCACCAGGTAATAAATGGAGCTATTGCCTTCCTTCAGCTGCAAAGTTCTGCCCACCTGAGGTGTCTGCTTTCGCAGCTGGTCTAACCGGCCAAACTTCTCCCGGAAGGCAGCGGCGATCCCCCTAGACATCCAGAGGTCCTGGGCGACCCAGTGTGCCAGGGAATACCGCCGCAGCGTGTCAAACAGGTTACGATGCACCTCTATAGTGACCCCAAATCGCGTAGTCTTCGTACCCCCATAAGTGGCCATAAACTCCTGGAAGGAGGTACCTCCGGTCTAGTTGTCTCAGGGGTTGCTCCGTGACAGCCTCCACTTCCTCATTGGTTCCGGAATATGGGGCCAACCGATTGAAGTGCACCACCCTGCACTTTCCTCGAGGAGGTTTCTGGATTCGGTATACCACGTCATTCAGTAGAGCAACTACAGTGTATGGGCCTTCCCAGTTCCTTTGGAGCTTGGGGGAGAGACCACGACGCCTCTGGGGGTTATGAAGCCATACCAAATCGCCAGGCTGGAAACCACCGGCCTCAGCGCGGGCATCATATCAGTCCTTCATTCGGTTGCTGGCACCCTGAGTGTTTCGGCGTACGGCGTCATGGATCTCTTCCATCCTCTTCTTCAGGTTTCCCACGTAGTCCTCGCCGGCCGTTTCTTCGCCAGGCTTTCTTCCAAATTTGAGGTCACATGGCAATCGCAGCTCGCGCCCAAAGAGTACCGCGGCTGGGGTGTGATTGGTTGTCTCTTGTACTGCCGATTGGTAGGCCATCAGGAACAGGTGAATGTACTGGTCACAGTCACGCTGATGCTCGGAAACCACCTTGAACAGATGCTTCCCTATGGTTCGGTTCATCCTTTCCACCATACCGCCCGATTGAGGATGGAGGGCAGTGGTCCGGGTCTTGTGTATCCCAGTAGCTTGCAAACGTTCTGGAACAGTCCAGACTCGAAATTCCGGCCCTGGTCGGAATGTAACTCCAGGGGGACTCCAAAACGGCTGAAGCGCTCCTTCACCAGAACATCAGCGACAGTACCGGCCTCTTGATTCGGAAGGGCGTACGCTTCGGGCCACTTGGTGAAGTAGTCCATGCACACCAGGATGTATTTATTTCCCCATTCGGTTTCGGGGAATGGTCCAGCGATGTCGATGGCTATCCTCTCGAACGGACTACCGACGTTGTACTGCCGCATCGGAGCTCTACGTCCTCCAACCGGTCCGTTTCCTGCAGCGCAGGCTTCGCACCTCCGGCACCCCTCTCCGACATCATCTTTACAGCTCGCCCAGTAGAACCTGTCTCGGACCTTCTGCAAGGTCTTCAATCCAAAGTGTCCCCCAGAGGAGCCATCATGCAGGTGGCGCAGAACCTCGGCCACTCTACTCCTTGGAACCATCAATTGTGATCTCGTTGCCCTACCGTCCTCATCTTCCAAGCTTCTGGTCAGGACGTTGTTGTCCAGCTGCAAGGAGTCCCATTGCGCCCAATAGGTCTTCACCGTTGGGTTGGCGGCGGAGACCTCCTGCCAGGTAGATTGACGCCATCTCGCTTCCAGGCTATAACCGTGCCTAAGTCGGGGTCGTTCTCCTGGCTGTTCTGCAACTCGTCTAGCTCCCACGAGTCGTTGACTACAGTGGTACGATTGATGGGTACCGCACGACTCTCCAGTTTCGAACAGTGGCCGCAGTCCGCAGGGCAGGGCCTCCTGGACAACGCATCGGCATTGCGGTGGGCTGTGCCAGGTCGATGATTTATTTCAAAGTCGTACTCTTGTAGGCGCTCGATCCACCTAGCCACCTGCCCTTCAGGGTTCTTGAACTGCAGTAGCCATCTTAGAGCAGCATGGTCGGTCCTCAGCAAGAATCTTCTGCTATACAGATATTTATAAAAATGCTCCACGGACTTGACGACTGCCAGAAGCTCCTTCCTGGTTACGCAATAATTCCGCTCTGGCTTGGAGAGGACGTTGCTGAAATATGCCAGGACTTTCTCTTGTCCATCTTGGACCTGGGACAGAACACCACCTATTCCGACATTGCTAGCGTCAGTATCGAGGATAAACTGGTCTTTCTAACGTGGATAGCAAAGCACAGGTGAACTGGTTAAGGCAGTCTTGAGCGTCTCGAAGGCCTCCGCGCACTCAGCACTCCATTCGAACTGTCGTCCCTCTTCCGTTAGACGGATCTACTGCTACTCCCTGGCGGGATACGACGTGCCCCAAGTACTGTATCTCCTTTTGGAAGATGTGGCACTTCTTCGGACTTAATCGCAGCTTGGCACCTCGCAGTCTACCGAACACTTCCTCCAGGTTTTTCAGATGCTCGTTGAAGGATCTACCCACCACTATGATGTCGTCCAAGTATATCAGGCAGGTCTGCCAAGATAGACCCTTCAGGACGGTGTCCATCAGCCTCTCAAACGTGGCGGGGCATTGCACAAACCGAACGGCATGACGGAGAACTGCCAGAGACCAGTTCCGATGGTAAATGCAGTCTTCTCCCTGTCCGCAGGTTCCATTCCGACTTGCCAATAACCGCTCTTCAAGTCTATCGTCGAGAACCATTGAGAACCGGAGAGCGTGTCCAGGGTATCATCGATTCGTGGCAGAAGGCAGCTGTCTTTCTTGGTCACGATTCAGCTGCCGGTAGTCAACACAGAACCTCGTTGAGCCATCCTTCTTCTTGACAAGAACCACAGGGGAGGCCCTTGGGCTGCTGGACGGTTCGATGATCCCTTGGTTTCGCATGTCCTGGACAATCTTCTCAGCTTCTTCCCGTTTGGCGAGGGGCAACCTTCCTGGATGTTGGCGTATCGGTTGAGCATCCCTAGTATTGATTTTATGTTAAACTACGTCGGTACGGCCGCTGCACAGTGGGTCAAAATAAACAAATTTTGGCCAAAACTCTGAAACTTATGAAACTGGTCCAAAATTAGGTGGCGATTTCAGAAAAAATAATGAGAAAAATCCCATTGAAAAATTGGGGTAACTTTCAGGGGGTTGATTTCTAAAAAAATTTGTAAAATTTTGAAAAAAATTATTCGCAGAGAACTCAGCCTGATAACGTAAAAATAGTGAAAAAATTGCCTGGATGCCGTAGGGTGGTTTTATGGGGGTTGAAATCAAACGAAATGATTTAAAATCTGAAATTTGGGGTTCGTTTTAAATGCAACCTTACAGTTAATGTAAAATCAGTGGAAACATTGCTTTTGTAAAATAGAGTGGTTTTAAGGGGGTTGAAATCAAAATATTAGAATTAAAATCTCAAATTTAGTATTCATATTGTATTCAGTCTGACAATTAACGTAAAAATAGTGAAAACATTGTCTTGATGAATAGGGTGGTTTTAAGGGGGTTGAGAGTAAATAAAAAGTACAAAAAATTCAGAAACCACAAAATTCTGTTTGTAAACTTATGGATTTATTCGAAATGTTTTTTGCAAAAATGAATAAATATATGGTACCAAAAACTTAAAAACAATACAACTTAATAACAAAATTAAAATTAACAAAAAATATGTTATTTACAAAATCTAAACCAAAATGATATTATTTTAGAAAGTAAATTTTTTATTGTTAATCAATAATCACTTTCAAGGTCATTTTGTGCCTCACTAGAATCACTTTCAAACATGGATGTACTAAATTCATCAACATCAGATGAAATTGGGGTTTCCATTGATGTTTGTGTACCTAATGGTACTTCTGTCCTATATCAGTCCTATATCAATATTTATTAACAAATAAAATCGGCATTTGCCTAAACTTCCGCAGTCTAGCTTATAAGTATAAATTACACTTTTAAATAGTAAAAAGCAAATCACTTTATAAATTAAAAATTGGATCAATCGTTAGAGTATCAATTATATTTTTCACTGCACCATTATGTTTAAAAGGTCATGGTTTAAAAACGCGCAGCTAAGCGCAGCTAAAAGTTATGGAACATTAAAGTCCACACTTTAATATACACAGATATTATTTTAACAAAGTCGGAGTTGGCCAAAGTTAAATTTAAATCAAAAAATAAAGTTAAATTTAGCTGTTTTTACCGGCGCGGCGCCAATGCCCCTTTTTTATGATATGCTTTAAGTCACAAGCCAAATATCGCCAAACTGGCCAACAGGAGACAGAAGGCTGTATATGGATATTCGAAATTACCTGCGCTTTGCTATAAAACAGGAAAGCGGGGCATATATAAACAGACAACTGTTCCTGTATAAAAATAATCCGAAACTGCTATGGAAATATTTTTCCAGTTGGACGTTCACAAGAAGGGCCGTAACGAAATTTCAGTGGATTTGTTAGACCCTGATAAATTAAACAAGCATTTTGCAGGAGCTATAAAAACCACTCCAGTAACCCTGATTACATTGAGAGCTTTTTAAGTAATGTTAAACCTGGCATTGACATCCATACTGATCTCGAAACTGTCACTACTAGTGATGTGGATAAGGCGCTAAACCAGTGCAAGTCTTTTGCGTTCGGTGCTGACGATATCAACCTTAAAATGTTGATTATAGCATTTCCATTCTGCAAAAATGCGCTTACTCATATTATCAATGCTTCTTTATCATCTGGTAATGTTCCGACATTATGGAAAAAATCCTTCATTATTCCTTGGCTAAAGTGCCGCTAGCTACCGATATGAAGCAGTTACGTCCGATCAGTATTTTATCCTGCGCGTCGAAAATCATAGAAAAAATTGTCTACAATAAATTAAATGAGCATTTAGAGAGATTTAATATCCTGCCGTCCATCCAATCAGGTTTTCGCAACCATCACAGTACATGCACAGCGCTTACAAAAATTACTAACGACCTAGGAAGTGCATCGATCGGTCTCAAGTAGCACTACTTGTTCTTCTGGATTATACCAAAGCATTCGATTCCATTGACCACGAACTTCTCGTCGTTAAAATAAAATACTATGGCTTTGGAGACAAGATGTGTGCATGGATATCGAATTATCTTGATCAGCGTAAACAACTAGTTAAAATCCTTAACGTAACCTCCGAAGAATTAACTGTGGCTCTAGGTGTACCACAAGGGAGCATACTTGGCCCCATACTGTTTCGATCTCACGACCGACTTACCCGAACTGTTATCCAATTCCTGTAGTATACACCTATATGCGGATGATACGCAACTCTATGTTTGCGATGAACCCGGAAGAATTAATATTGCTGCCAAGTGCCTTAATAGAGACTTGTCCATCATTTCTAATTGGTCAGATAATAATGGTTTACAAATTAATCCCTCTAAATCGCTGTGCATGTGTGTTGGTTCACCGATCCTCCGGAGAAAAGCTCTATCTAATCTTTCCGTCAATATTGTGATAGTGAAATTCAGTTTACCGAGTGCGTCAAAAACCTTGGTGTCCTTCTCGATTGCCATTTAAATTTTGAATCTCATGTTATGAAGAAATGCAGACTTTGTTACATGAAGCTTTCATCCATTTATAAGTTTAAAGTTTTGTTACCGAATGAAACCAAATGGTACATAGCGAACTCTCTTATTCTTAGCCAGGTGGACTACTGCAGTCAAGTGTATTACCCCTTCTTAACCGAGCAGTTCAAGCGCAAATTGCAGCTTCTTCAAATTGTTGTACGCATATGCTATTAATCGCTCGGAACATGTAACTCCTTACTACAACAATTTACATATTCTTAAAATAAAACATCGTTTTACTTTGTATCAGTGTACTCTTATATTTAATATTTTAATAAGTTACCTACATATTTATTCGCTGTACTTAACCAAAGGATGGCACTGCATAATCTCAACTTGAGAAACAATGAACAGTTCGCTATACCTCAACATTCCTCATCTAAATTTGAAAAATGCTTCGAAATTACTGCTCCAGCGTTACTAAACAAATTTAGCGAATTGTTCTTTGCTAACTATTGTCTTAACACTTTCAAAGTTAAATTTAAATTATTGTCTTATCAGCTACAGTTAGGTGATTAATACTTGTTTATTATTTATATATGCTCTAGTCTCTTTTTTAGTCTCTTTTTTATTTATCTTGTGTACTTTGTGGTTGAATGTATTTATACAAATTGTTTATCTTTTATATCACACCCGTTCATATCGATTGTTTGTGATATTTGTTTTCAGGCGAAGTATAAAAACGGTTACACCGACACTTCGCCTTTTGAGATTGTCTTCTTTTTTATTGTAAACGAATGTCAATGTAATCTCAATAAACATTATTATTATTATTATTATAATGGAACATACCCCTTACTGCGACAGTGCAGCATTAAAAGCGGCTTTTAGGCGCAGCAATTTTTTTAATGCTGCGATGCCGGAAAAGCCATCTTAATGCGTCATAGACGAATTGTCTTATAGAAATTAGCATCTTATTGCAGCAAATTCCAGAAGTGAAAACAGCGCCACTTTTACATTAGCACGAGATGCGGTGCAATTCGCTTCGGGAAGACGGCAAGTTTCAACTAAATATGACAGTGGCGCTGATTGCAGATCCAAAAATTAGGAGTCATTAAACATAACTCCGCGTGCAAGGCAGAGGGCAAGATGGTGCCATACGAGTATTCGACAGTCAGTTGTGGTTAAGCTTCTAAAATGTAGAAGCGCGCTTTTAAAACTATGAATTCGTATTATGTGTATCGCCATTTTAACCCATAATTAATAAAACGTAGTACAGCGTGATTACTAAAAAGTGGGGAAAGAGCGGGAAATTTTGAATTAAATCCTAGTAATATTTTGCTTTCATGTTTCTCGCTGGTGTATCACCCCAACTTTCTGGTTACATGTTTTGACACTGTGCTACATACTTTCTAACAATCTATGAATTATCATGGCATCATTATTTATGAATCATGTCATGTGACGCCTTGACATTGTCAAGTAACCACATGACCCCAAACTGAGTAGAGTTTACTTGCTAGATAGCATGTTTTTAAGCACTCGCAGCGTCGCAGCTCCAGTGCATCTGATGAGATAATTGAACGGAGAATGTTTTTATCGTTGTCGTTTAAACAAACGGTAACAAATTTGCTATACGAAATCAAAGATATGATTCGGTTACCTACAAATAGGCGAGTGTGTAACTACGTAAAAATTATTTAATATTTAAAGCGGAGTAAAAATATGTATTTGCTTGTTTTAAAGCATGATATGCAGAACCGCAATTTCTGCAAATGTTTACGAAATATGAAAATTGCTTTGTTATGATGACACGTTGATTGTGCACATTTCTCGATATTTTGGGGTGATGGAGCATAAATGCTGGGCTTAAAAAATTTGCAGGTAGGTTTTCGTCAGAGGAAGAGATTGATACCGCAGTTCACGATTGTTTTGAAGGAGTTCTTAAAGAAGTTGATTGGCAACTTTTAAGCAGTAAGAGAACGGAATAGTCGTGTGTACTATTGCTGAAGGGAATTACTTTGAGCACATTTAAAATAAAACCCAAAAAAAATATGAAACCGTTTTCGATAGGTATTTTAAATAAATTTAGCTTGACCTTCGTATTAACTAAATTAATCATAAAAATGTATACAAATATCAGATGTCATAACATAGCTAAATCTGTAAATTGTCCAGCAAATGAAAAATCTTTAAGGCAACATTTAACGAAGACGATTACGTTTTTAAATCAATAAAATGATAAAATAAATGATGGTTTCTGTTATTTTTATATATTGATATGTATGAAGACATGGTCTGCAATATAACAAATTGTGTGATTATTATCGATTATTAATCATAGTTGTATTTAGTGCGAAGTTAAGGTTATATACAAAACGATAAGAATCAGTATAAGTAAATTGTGAAATTATAAACAAATTTATGTTATCATATAATATGCCCAGTAATAACAGTAGGTACTTACATAAAAGCATGAAGCAAAGGTAGGTAATTTACGATTCGATTTATTTATAAGTATATGCACCGTTTACTACATATGTGATATTAAATACTAGTAACAATAGGGTCATGTAGGGAATGTCTCAGTTTATAATTATTTCACACTGAATTTAAACTTTTAAATAACATAGTTCTTCCCCCTTTCAATGTTAATTGGTATTTTGCATAATTCAACAGATCATCCAAGTGAAATATTTTATTCATAGACTGCAGTGCGACATTTTAACTTACAAATTTTTCTTAGATATACAGAGTGATCCATTCGAAGAGAGATATTAATATGCACAAAAAACAGGAGTTTTACATATCTAGTTGGCTTAGCCAAAGAATGGCCAAGATCGTGATATCAACAAAACCAAGTTTTACGGATGTTCAAATAATTTACTAATTTACCAACACGTGGGCGGTGACCTAGTACAGCGGCACGACGCCGTAAGAGGCCACCCTACTTCGACATTGAACTATGCTTATATGCAAAAATGCCTCTTAATGCAGCAATTAAACCAGCACCAGCACCTTTTTGTGAGATCTGACAATCTGACATGTATATGTATAGTTTTGATTTGTCAAGGTTTATAACGGAGCCTAGGAATTCTATTTTCGATTATAGCAGCAGACATTATTGAAATATAGGTTTGGCCAGAAGAAAAACTCTGCATATGTTTTTAAAAGGATCCATTTTGACAAATACCAACATTAAAGACATAAAACCTTTCACATGCTGTTCCGTTTCTCTATTGAACGCAAAAGTGGCGCTGTTTTCAATTCTGAAAATTGCGCAATAAGATGCCAATTTCTATAAGACAATATGTCTATGATGCATCAAGAGGGCTTTTCGGGCAGCGCAGCGCTGGCAATAAAAAAATTGCTGCGCTATGAGGTGCTCCTAATGGAGACTATTATTAAACTTAAAATGTGGTTATATAATTTGGTTTAACTAGTTAAGTAGGTATGCACTAAGGACAAATTCAGTTTATAATAGCCAGAACTAGAATTTAAAATAATTACGGTGTCAACCAGTCAACATGAAAACCTAACCTCATTGCAAAATAATAACCAGAAGTTTCTATCAATCTAGTGAGAATGCTTGCAGTCATTGGTTTTTCTAGATTGCATTACCATATGAATTCTATTTGCGATTATAGCAGCAGGCATTATTGAACTATAGGTTTCGCCAGAAGAAAAACTGCATATGTCTTTAAAGGATCTATTTTGACAAATACCAACATAAAAGACGATAAAACCTTTCACATGCTGCTCCGTTTCTCTATTGAACGCAAAAGTGGCGCTATTTTCACTTCTGAAAATTTCAGCAATAAGATGCCAATTTCTATAAGATATATGTCTATGATGCATTAAGAGGGCAAATTCAGTTTATAATAGCCAGAACTACAATTTAAAATAATTACGGTGTCAACAGTCAACATGAAACCTAACCTCATTGCAAAATAATAACCAGAAGTTTCTATCAATCTAGTGAGAATGCTTGCAGTCATTGGTTTCCCTAAATTGCATTACCATATGCAAAAAAAAATGAAGTGTGGTCACCACACGACTTTCTTTTAATGCTTGTAAAAATTTCAATTTGCGATTTATCATTAAGTATACCTACTAACAAAAAAACTTTTTTGACAAAAGTTATAGATCATCACGTAATATACAACAGATTTAAACATTTTTATTCCCATACGTTTTGGAGAAACTTTTGTGTTTGAACTAAATAATTCAGATGGGTAAGCGCCAGGCTTGCATTAAGAAAGTCCTCGGTTCGAATCCCGCTGGGGTCGGAATTTTTCCGTATCCTTGGCGATTAGAATCGGGCTCAGCAAAACCATTCACAGTTGGGCATCAAATTAACTGTGCTCTACTCAGAACCACAGACCTAAGAGATAGAGTAACAAGGTCAACACATCACCAAGACACACAACTCACACAATGGTTGCTGCGCAAGCACCAAAGCGCGCTCCAACTCTGTATCCCGAATCCGGGGCAAGTTGAGCATTGTACCGCCAGATGCCAGCGCATAAAGCACCAGCCTCTACACCGCAAGGTAAATGAGGTTACAGATTATACATACATACATACACTAAATATAATTACACAATTTATCATCTTGTTCTATGGAATTTAATGTTTAGAAACAACTATAACATTTTCTGGGAAAACAGAAATCCACAAATGTAAAATATCACTTCCGGTTACAGGATTTTAAGCAAAAATGATTGGGATATCCAAATTTATATTAAAAACAAAGATATAAATTTTGAGGCCCATCTATTAAACCATCTGGGGTGTAGACAGGTCACAGACAGACTGACAGACTCCCAAAACTACAGGCTTACAAACTGCCAGACAGACAACACTTCGAAAACAGGAAGAAGGGACCGAGAAGACAGGAAAACTGATATTTCCTATGACCATCTAATACGTGACTAAAAAGCATATTAGCGTCATTGTAAGTATTATAGCTATAAGTACATAATGTAGGATTTTATTGAACGAGTATTAAAGATGAATTCCGTTTTATTATTTGTAAATTTTTCAGTTAATAGGTATAATCTTCTTTCCTGATTTGAATAAAATGATATTTATTTTGAAAATAACTATAGGACATTGACAGGCGGCCGTTTTACTTTACTCTACGGACTAAAGTGGCACTTTATGGACGCTAAATAATACTATAATAAAGTGTTTATGGAACAGTCGAACATAATACATAAAGCATAGTTATGTTAAAACACTCAAAAAAATGTTTTGCCACCCATAATTATAGTAGCTCCTGCGCTGCTGCGTTTAGGTATCTATGCCCAATATAAATGAAAGAAAACACATTTACATTATATTTGATGAGGTTACAAACATCTTGTCATTTAGTACTTAAATTTATACATTCATTTCCACTTTCACGCTCCTTGTAGTTATTCAATATCTCCACTACGTTATTTATGAAATAACATAGAAACTCTAAAGATGTTGGAAAATTGGCTTTCAAATTTAAAAATCCAACAATAGTATGCCAAACACCTTTTCAATTTTACTTTGGTTTAAAAATTATAAGAAATTCTGTCTGAACTTATTAATTCGATCGTTTTCCTTTACTAATTGTTTTAGAAACACCAAGAATATTGTTACAAAACAGTATATAAATCTTACTTTCGGGAAATTGTCAGCATCTTTATTTATTTTTAACAGGTTTTTTTACCGACAAACATTATATGTAGGTACATAAAAAGTAATTTTACACACAGCCATACAATTTGTCGATATTCTTTCTATACGTTTTAAAAATAACCAAGTGCACCTGCGTGCCTTATCAACTATGTTAATTTTTAGTTTTTCCGTGTTTGCGCTTAGCAGCTGAGTGCAGATAAATATAGAATCGGAGGACACGGTGAGACGGTGACGCAACGGTTTGGTGTGAATTTGAGGGATGTTATATATAACATTAATTAAGAACGATTTTCCATACATACTTAAAGTATTGCAATGTAACTATGTTATACTATAAAATACACGAGAGAGGCAAAAAGCAAGGGATACACTGCAAATCTCCGAAACACAGGGGCGCAGGAACGGGGGGGGGGCGAGGGGGGCGATTGCCCCCTCATAGAATAGATCAGGGGGGCAAATAGATTCCCCTCATAGAATAGATCAGGGGGGCAAATAGAATAATTTGCCCCCCTGATATATTCTATGAGGTTTTTAAAAATTTGTACATACCTATGGTTTTCACATTAATCCATACATACGGGATGTTGTTCTATTGTATAAGGTGCAGAAATAAAACACGAAGAATTGGGTCAACACGTCTTGATTTTTAGGTCAAAAGGGGAAATTCGATATACTCGTAGTCTATTTTTCTTTCATATGGAAATGTAAATGCCAAAATTCTAGGGAAATCATTGACAACAAGCATTGTCACTAGGCTGCATTGTCTTGGTACGGTTACGGCCAAATAAAAACGACCACCATTTTGACATTCTATGTCATTTTCATAAATTTTGGTAAATCAGGCTTTTACTTGACAGTACCTTGACAATTTGAATTCTTAATATGTCATTTTTAATTATTATGTTTCTTTGGTGATTTAATACCAATTCACAATAGAGTAAAGTACTGCACGGTTTTATTTGGCCGTGCCTGTACATAAACTTCTTATTATTTTTGTGGTGTGGGTAGGTTTCATGTCGAGAGGTTGGCAATTTATTATTTTAAATTGTAGCTTTGGTTATTATAAACTTGATGTGATGTTATAATTTGGTTTGAACTAGTTAGGTAGGTATTGCACAAGGACAGTTTTTTAATAGCCAGAACTACAATTTAAAAATAACTACGGTGTCAACCAGTCAGCATAGAACCTAATCTCTCATTGCAAAAATAATAACCAGAAGTGTATGTACCAACACAATGCAATGTAGTGACAATGTTTGTTGTCAATGGTTTCCCTAGATTGCATTTCCATATGAAAAAATCTGTAAAGGGGGTTACACGGAACTTGCCTTGCTTGAATTACATCAATTTGTAAAGAAATGTGATTTACATCAATTTAAAAAAAAATGTAATCCGCTGGGATTCGAATTCCGCGCTCTCAGGCGAATATTTCGAGCCGAGTTTCTAGTCTGCCGCTTGGGTCCCTGCTTGCACAGTGAGCTACGGCCTTACTCGAATTGTGCGATTTTCTGCTGCGTTATAAAGACACCATACTATTCTGTCCCACTTGTGAAGTTTATCCTATATCTGTTAGGTCTCATTTTCGACAATGATAAAAGCCTGAGCTATGTTAATAATTATTACTTTTATCTATTTCTCAGCTAAAGCAAAAATATACAACATTTTATTTTTTTAAGGTGCTCACCCTGTGTATATTTCTCTGAAATTTTCTCGGTTTTATGCCAGGTATACATATAATCTGCATGCAAAGTATCGTCTTAGCATTTTAGCTTAATTGCAGCTATTATAGTTATTTGCGTATCAAGTACATAATGTAGGACTTTATTGGACGAATTAATTTTATGGAGAGCGAGCGTAGCGTAGCGCTAAAGAAGACGAGCCAAATAAGGTCTGATTATGTAGGAGCTGCATGCAAAGCTTTACGTTCGACTGCACTGCAGAATATTTCCTTTTATCTACAATTATCATTTATATTAGACACATTAGAAAATTCAACTTTCTATTGAAACATTTGATAGTTTCGAAGTGTGGTACTTCTATGTTAATTATAATATCAAGAGTAACTATCTATTACCGTAAGGTATTAAAGATGAATTTCTTTTTATTATTTGTAAAGTTTTCAGTTAATCTAATCTTCTCTCC
This sequence comes from Agriotes lineatus, assembly GCA_940337035.1. Classification (NCBI taxonomy): domain Eukaryota; kingdom Metazoa; phylum Arthropoda; class Insecta; order Coleoptera; family Elateridae; genus Agriotes; species Agriotes lineatus. Next base: position 28,627,665 of record OW679199.1, read on the forward strand.
TGATTTGAATAAAATTACATTTATTTTGATAATAACATTGACAGGCGGCCGTTTTACTTTACTGTATGGACTAAAGTGGCACTTTATGGACGAACATAAAGCTTAGTTATGTTAAAACATTCAAAAAAATGTTTTGCCCCCCCATAATTACAGTAGTTCCTGCGCCGCTGCCGAAACAATAAGGAAATAATCAACAATGAAGCTTACACACTGGAGCAATAAGAGAGAACGGGAGAACGAGGGAAAGCAATTGGAGAAGAGGCAGTAAGAAGGCACGAGACAAGCAAGAAAGAGGATTATATGGACAAACATCAGAAAATAAGAAAGCTCAGTGAAAGATCATCTCTAAACATGGGAGATGAATAAATAAGAAAACACATGAGACCAATCCCTTATACTGGAAGACGCACAAAAAACTAGTTAAAAAAATAGCATGACTGTCAATAAACTAGATGACCGCTAAGAAAATGGAAAGAATAAGAAAAATAAATCATCAGATACGCCTAAAACAGAAGGAGAATCGAAAATACAAAATGAAAAGAAAACACAATATCGAGAAAAAAACTATAGAAGTAAGAAATCCAAAAGAGCTAGACATGTATTAAAATTAGGAACATGGAACGTAATGACCATGCTAAAACCAGGAAAAATGAAAGAAATCTCAAATGAAAGAACTAGATATAACATAGATATAGCAGCACTGCAATAAATACGATGGGAAGGACAGGGTGAAATAAGCTCAGGAAACTACACAATGTTTTACAGTGGAGAAGAAAAGAAAGGAAGAAACGGTATCGTCTTTCTTGTAAATATTAAACTGAAAAATACCATACTTAAATTTAATGCAATAAGTGGCAGACTCTCGATGATCACGATAAAATCAAAATTAGCTAATATAACTATCATCAATGTATTATGCACCGACAGAAGATGCAGAAGAAAATGTAAAAGACCAATTTTATGAAAAACTGCTAGAAGTAAGCGAAGCAATGCAACCACATGACACGTTAATAACACTTAGGTGATCTTAATGCACAAATAGGACAGGAAGAATACATAGATGGAGTAGTAGGAAAAGAAACAATACACAAACAAACAAACAAACATGGACATAGACTAAGTAACTACGCCGAAGCAATGGACATGGCCATTAGTAGCACAAAATTTAAACACAGAAGGGAGCATAAAGTAACCTGGAAACACCCAGGAGGAGAACATGAAAGCCAAATAGATCATGTGCTGATAACAAAAAAACGGACAAAAAAGACATACAAGATGTGAGATATTACAGAGGAGCGAACGCAGACTCGGACCACTACTTGGTAATTGTGAAAATGAAACAGAAAGTAGCAATAGAAAAAAAACAGAAAATAACGAATAAGTGGAATATAAACAAATTTCAATCCGAAAAAGAAATCCAAGGATTACAGAAACAATTAAGTAGAAAAACATTAGAAATTACACCCTCAATAGATCTAAATCAAGAATGGGTAAACATAAGAAATACAATGATAAAAGCAGCTGAAGACACTATAGGAAGAAAGAAAAAACAAAAAAGAAAAGAAAAAAATAAACTAAGATTAAAATGGATACAATCAGGACTGCAAGGAGACCATAATCAATACACTAGATTACGGAAAGAAGCACCAAAAATATGCAAACAAAAGAAGAAGCAATGGCAGTGCAAAGCAGTGGAAGAAATGAAACACAGTAATGCAGCCAAGAATTCAAAAATATTTTAATAGAGAAATAAAGGAACAAGAGAGAGAACAAATGGAAAGAAAAGGCGCAAAACAGAAAAATATGGAGAGAAATAGTAGATAGAGCAAAATCCCACAAAGCATTATAACGTGAAAGTATAAGAAATTCGGAGGAAATATGAATACTAATCAACTCCAACTTAACAGGATTTTGAAAGTTCCTAAATAAAAGCCCAAACCCACATTGATTGTCGAGCTAATGATGATGATGATGTACCCAGGGGCGCGCCGCCCCAGTGTGCGGTGTGTGCACCGCACACGGGCAACAGTCCGTTTAGGGGCAACACGAAGGGAATTCGATATGTTTTATTCTTCTATTACTGAGTCTCCCTATCTAATAAAAATTATCAAAGAGTGAAAAATAAAATGTCATGCCTACCGAGTTGATTATGTAAACCGATCCGTCTTAACTTGATAAACGCGATCACACACCCGAAAACTTTGCAAATAAATATTAAGCACCTACGAATCTTTAAAACGATTATTTATTACTGTTTTGGCTGCAGCAATTCGATTTATGTTTAGTTCTATTTCTCTTAGGGAGAAAATAACATTTTCGGGTTCATTGTCATTTCCGCATTCAAGTGATAAAGTGTGCAAGTTGTGTTGAGTGTTGCAATAGAAGTAGTACGGAGACAAAAGCGAAAAATGTAAGTAATCAAATAATTTTCAATTTTTAAATTCATTTAATTCGGGGCTGAAATCCGTTTTGAATTTTTTCTCATTTCTTTACTTTGTTATGCTTTCAGACATTTAATTACTGCAGCTGAACAATGCCGATAAAACAAGAATCTGGTTATCAACATAGAAAAAAGCAACTAGAAAAACGGAAAAATGTAGAAAAATAATTGAAATTACAACACCCGCAACCATCTACATCTACTAGTAAAGCCGAGCAAGAGTCCTCTGAAGACATCGAAGAAAAAACTGAGCAAGAATTAGGAGATGGCCAGGAGGAAATTCATCAGCATGTAACAGCCCCTTTCCCACCCGAACTTGCCGAAGATATAATAAGTGATGATCCTGGTATGTGGCCAGATAATTTATCAAATAACTCTATTCAAATCTTGGTACAAAATCAACCTAAGCAAGTAAAAAAACGTAACTATCCTGCCGATGAGAAGGGACGCAAATTTTCTGACGTATATTATTATAGGACATTGCCAAATGGCGAGAAATGCGAAAGAAATTGGTTATTGTACTCGGTATTGAAAAATTCAGTTTTTTGTTTTTGTTGTAAATTATTTACAGAGAGCATAAGCCATACTTTAGTCACTGAAGGTTCAGCTGACTGGCAACATTTATCGTTGATATTATACAGGCAGGAAAAAAGTTCAATACACATTAAAAATTGCAACAAATGGATAAAACTAGCAAAAGCATTTAAGACCCACCTATAGACAAAATTCAACAAGAATTTTATAACATTGAAAAAAAACATTTGTATGACGTGATAGAACGAATTATATACTTCATACAATTTTTGGCTCGTCAAAATCTCGCGTTTCGTGGAAAATCAAATTAATTTTTTGATGCCAATAACGGGAATTGCTTAAAACTTGTTGAAATGGTGTCTAAATTCGATGCTACTATGTCAGCCCATGTAAGACGAATTCAAACTTCAAAAAGTTTGAAATATATGCCTACTTATCTGTGCGACAAAATTCAGAACGAAATCCTAAATTTATTGTCAAATGAAATAAAAGAATCTATTTTGAGAATGGTACAAGAGTCAAAATATTTCTCTTTAATATTAGACTGCACACCCCATGCTAGTCACACCGAACAATTAACGATAATCATTCGTTTCGTAAAACTAAACACCACATCTAGAAAGGTAGAGGTCCATGAACATTTCTTAGGTTTTTGCCCTATTACAAATTCGACAGGTGAAGGATTAAGTGAATTTGTTATAGTAAAATTGGAGGATCTAAATTTGAACATTTACAACATGCGTGGTCAAGGTTATGACAATGGAGCGAATATGAGAGATGTTCACAACGGTTTACAGAGAAAAATTTTAAACATCAATCCTCGTGCCTTTTTCGTGCCTTGTTCAGCACACAGTCTGAACCTTGTAGTTAATAACGCTGCAAAAATCAATTTCGAAACTGTTGATTTTTTTAATACAGTTCAAGAGCTGTTTGTATTTTTTTCTTCGTCCACACGAAGATGGGGAGTTTTAGAAACTCACATACAAAGTTTAACATTAAAGCCTATATCGCAAACAAGGTGGGAGAGTAGAATTGATGCAGTTTTACCTTTGCGATTTCAACTTCCTGAAATTCATTTCTCGATAATTTCACTGTGCGACGAAGAAAAAATAAAACCCAATTTCAGTATGAACATTCAGATGAAAGTGTGCATACTCCCGAATTAAATTTCAAAATTAATTTTTATTTGATTGTGCACGGTTTAAAAGAAGTTGAAGATGAAGCCATTTTAAATAACTGCAAAGACCTACAACTAAAACTGTCTGACAGTAGTAGAAATGAAACGGACATTGATGCCCTAGAACTTTACCAAGAAATAAATGTTTTGAAGTATATGCTAAGACCTAGTATGACTGCTTTTAACGTACTGGAATATATTTTAGAAAACAGTTTATTCACTACGTTTCCTAACACTGTGATTGCGCTAAGAATTTTACTAACTTTGCCTGTATCAGTAGCATCAGGCGAACGATTATTTTCAAAACTCAAAATTATAAAAAATTATTTGAGAACCACCATGACCAAAACTAGACTGGTCAATATGGCTACAATTTCAATAGAACATGAACATGCCGAGCAACTACAACTTCATGAATTTATAAAAAAGTTTTCGGAAATAAAAACCAGGCGCGTTGAGTTCTTGTAAATACTTAGATTTATTCTAATCATATGCTTGTGCCTATATTTACTGTTATTTTGTTAAAAGTTCAGCCATTTTATTTATGTATTAAACTTCTTAAGGTTTGTTATAAACTTATTTTTTTTTCTTTTGTATTTTATTTTATATTTTTATTCTGTATTTTAATATAGGAAATTTCTCTGTGAGTTTGAAGTTTTTTTTACTTTTGAAAGTACCACTAGAGTTAGGGGCAACAAAAAATATCCGCACACAGGCAACCAAAATATGCGGCGCGGCCCTGGATGTACCAATAATAAGACCAGTACTTTTCGACAGAATGCACTGCTAGATTGAAAGTTTAAAATGTAATTAATTGAGCGAGAATAATCAAGATGCCTAATAAAATGACACATTGCAAAAATTTAAATGCGTAGTTACGTCTGTACCATCGAATTTTGTTATCGCGTGCTACTCTATAATGAACGTGACACTATACCAAGCAAATCGAACCGTCGAGAGGCCCACCTATAAAAATGGGTAAACGCACTTCTGGTTCATGCTTGGCCTTGGCGGCCGGATAATTTGGCGATAGATAAATACGCCGCATTGTTGATCACCTCAGAGCCCCGATTTGTATTTTTGATGATACATAGAGTAAAAAGTGTATAAATGAAATGCCATTGATAGTAATTAGTATTTATTTTCTTTTATAATACGGGTGTCCCAGAATGTTTTGCTGATTTTACAACTAGAATTTTATGGGCATTTCGCTCGAAGGGGACATAAACTGGCCATCGGTCCCTCCTGCTGCTCTCCACGTATTTCTGGACTGTGCAATTTGAAACCACTGTCTTATCTAGTATAGATACATGTATAAAAATACTACGTGCTCCTCAATCATGTAAAAATAACCGAAATAGTTTTTTCAAAAAGAATAGCATCTTGCGAATAAAATTCGTCCTCTGTATGATATTGAGAAATTTGAGGTTTCATTGATTCATTCATTTTCGGTTATTATGCTCGATTCTGTCAAAATATAAACTGAAATTACAAATGTTAATAAACTCAATTTCTCAGTTCGTACTGCTAACAAAATGCATATTTTTTCTGTAGTACCAACAATTAATTATTTTATCTAGTTTTTCCGATTTTCATGCTTATTGTGTAACACTACATTGTTAGCCCTTCTATTTCTTTAACAGCTTTACCTATCTTCTGTAACCTTCATAATAGCGCAATAACGTTCTATTGGTCGTAGTTCTGGGACGTTGTAGGGTGGATTTTTGTCACACTTTTACAATGTAAATCCGGAATACTCAAATTTAACGCAAAATTTTTATAACTTTAGTTACGTGCAATTAACGTCAAGCATTTTCAAATAAAAAATAAACTATTATACTGCCCAAAAAAAATCTATTTTGTAATTCAATTGATTTCTTATTAGGTTTTAAAAATAAATGTCAACAACAGTTTACACATCTGTCAAACATGCGCGTATTCAACACTAACAACATTAAAACAGTTATTAATTTAGTTAAGAAAATGCGGCGTTTTCAATTACAAACGAGACAGCTGTTTTTGTGCACAAAAGAAGATAATCCCAATTGGACTTAGGGACAGTCTCGGAATTGACCAACATATCCAGCGAGAGTAAACGTCCCGCGATCCCGGAAAAAACATTTTATCTACTAGCAACATGATATTGTACATTTTCGTCATAGAAACAAAATATGAAAAGCTACTCATAACTCCCAAGGGACTTGTCAAATTATTTCTCCCTCAAACTCACGGTAACAATGCAACTACAATTAACATCTTAGCAACCATACAATGAGGCAATCCTTGATGTTACTTACATATTCTAATTTTAAATGTCATTATGACATTTTGAAATTTCATACTATTATTACGAATATGCTAGTAGATAAAATACTGTATGCACCACGGGAGATATTCATGTACTTTACCTTGGGTTGACTTACAGACCTCGGGCCAGAGCCCTCGGTCTGTAACACATGTCAACCTCAGGGAAAAAACATATTCATATCTCCCTTAGTTCATAAATATCTATTTTCACGTAAAGCGGAAATAATTCAATCCGAGCTAATATGAAGAAACTGGTAGTGCATTGCTTGTACCTCCCAGAGACCAACGTTCCCAAGGGGCGATCCCGCAGTTTTTGAGAATATAATTTGTTTTATTTCGAGCCAATCATCATCTCTTAAATTTAGGACATTGGCCAACAGGAACTTCTACCATGCTGACAATAGAGCGAATAGATCCACATGTGCCCCATATGGGAATTAATTAGCTGAAATGTGACAGAAAAAACGTATTGTATACATTGAGCTTACTCTTAAGGCCAAGATAATCTCTATATACCGTGCACTCATCATTCACAATATCGTGGATTCAATATACCTAATCTAGATGATCTGACCGGTTTGTTATTTATTACTAGACCTAAATATTTCATCCTGGCTACACAATCAATTTCTTTACCATTGATATTAACACCGGGAACTTGTACATCATTATTTATTTGTTTAAATAGCATACATTTAGTTTTGTCTATAATAATCAGGAATCACATTCACTACCTCCTCAACATTATCAAAACTATACAACAGTACAGTATCATCTGCAAATGTGTAATATCTAGCAACTAACCCTGCATTATTCAAGCTGAGAACATACAGAGAGTAGAAGAGAGGCCCCAGGACAAAGCCATGGGGAACCCTACAAATTCACTTACATTATGGTTTAATTTAACATATTGCCTTCTGGTTGCTAGGTATTATTGAATAATACTATGCATCTTACCTATGAATCCCATTCTCTCTAACTTATCAAGTAAAATATCAAAACTAATGTTTTTGTAGATCTACAAATATAGGTATGACTATCTTTCCTAAATCTAGTTCAGTTGATATATTATTCACAAGGTCGATAGTTGCACTTTGAGTGCCACTATGTTCAATAAAGCCATACTGAAAGACAAGAGGTATATATATTTCAATAACGGAAGTCATCCTGTATTTGATCCACAGTCTCTAGTATTATTGAAAATATTGTAGTCACACTTATTGGTAGATAATTATTACAACCATATTTAAATATAGGTCTAATTCTATAAATTTTCAGTTGATCTGAAAAAATACCACCCTTAAAGCATTTATTGACTAGATTTTTCAAGACAGTCTTAATATTCATCACAAACTGACACCTGGGGCAGATGTCTTTCTAGATTTATTTATAATATGTACTACTAATCTCTTGTTCATCAGAGGCAGTTAGATATATATATTTATCACATGAAATTTCTCTAAAGCTAAGGTTTTCGCGCTCATTTCTGTTTAAGTTACCTATCGTAGCATCTATATTTTGTATAATATTTTTCCCTACGCTTGAGAAGTGCCTACTCAGCGGATTTACTGTACTTAACTGAACACTGACCTCTCCGTTACCTACTATAAGTGTCACTAGAAGTGTCCTTTTACCTTTTTTTTTTTACTTAACTAAACGCAACAGGTTTTTTATTCAGTTCTACACGCTTTCCATTTATTTCTAAAGTATTGATGTTATTATTGTTGTTATTCTATTTTTCAACGTTTTTATAGTAACATGGTACGTGTCAATCAGATCATTATAGAACTACTAAGGCGATGTTTGACAATCCTAATTGTTTAACGAAAACAAAGGGCGGATTTTTTGCCCTCGCATTGAAGTGTTTTGTGCCCAATAATAGCAGGGCAGATGAAATATGTTTAAAATCGCAAATGAGTAGCAGATAGGTCGTCTGAATGCCGCTCTACTACGCAAGCGGCGAGACGCCACAAGAATCCTGTAGTTAATGTATCTCACATAAATTCAGTTCAAAGTAATCTGATCCAGTAGAAATGAAAGGAAAAGTAACATCAGTGAACTAAAATTATCTGGAAAACAATACTTCCACAATAAGATCCGAGACTCTGGGGGAATCGAGATTTTAACGTGGTACGTGTACGAAGACAGTATTTGGCAATCTTAATTGTTTAACCAAAACAAGGAGCGGAAATAGTATATTACGTACCATGAACTGCAAGTGACACTTTTGAGGTCAAGACTAGAAAAGTTACTTACAGTTCGCGATTAGTACATTATTTTTTTGTAATACCTGTGAAAATCAAACACACGTAGTAAATAATGAGTTAAAATTGAATTATTCACAACGACCTGTCAAAATTTCGTTTTATATTTTAAGAAATTAAGGAATTAGCTTAAAACTGAATCAACCAAGGCGTAATAGATAAACAATTGAATCGGTGACTATTAAAAGGAACTAACTCCATAATCTCGACATCTTGAGATTTATAAGTATTGGTATATTTTCAAACCCAGTGGATCGAATGGTGATAAAAGGAACTAACTCCGATTTGATGTTACCTGGTCTAGGAATTTAAATCGAGTTGGTGGGAAAAGGAACTAAGAACCTAAAATGGCATACTACCAACACTGAAGAAAATAACTAAAATGTATGATACCATGAGTTTTGTAATTTTCAAAACTGTTTAAAACACTGAATAATTTTTTTCTTCTTGGGTATTTTTTTTCAAACAGTTTTAATTTGGTATTAAAGGGAACTAACTCCATCGCCTTTTTTTTCAATTTTTGAACTTATTATGGCCCTAACTAAATCAATTCTAAGTTTTAGCTGATCCTTGACTTAACAACATTGTATCAGGCAAACTAGATTTTCATAACAATTTTCAACAGGGTTGTGAGACAAACTTTTGTAGTTTGCCAAAAACTAACTTTTCTGGAGTTAGTTCCTTACAACAATCACCGATTCAATTCTGAAAATGTTGGTACTTAATAGTCACTTACAGTTGAAGATGGACTGTAAGTAAATATTATGGCCAGTAACCGTGGAAATTAGTAGTTCGACTTACTCTAACAAAATGTTGTTAATAATGATCAACTGTCCGTGCAGGTATTCCAAAAAATTGTTTTAGTAATACCTGTACTGTAAACGTGTCTCTATATTTGTCCTTTAACCTTATCTTTTCACTAAATTTCCACACTCTGATTTATAAGCGACTTTATTTTATTTGATATTCCATTTTTCAAGGTTTTATATTCACTATATTACAGGATTGTTCTTATTTTTTGAATGTTCTTATCAGCCTGTCCTTTTGCTTGATTAATTGTAATATTTCGCTATTGACCCATATGTTATTCTCACGACATAAATATTACAACTTTTATGTACTCTGCTTGGGATTTACAGATGTTAACGGTATCTGTCAGCTTTTGAAGAAACTGTATACTATTATTTACTCTCATTAAATAGTTCTCTAACCTTTACATGATTTACATCTACACATTTCATTTCATTTGTAACTTTTTGTTTGTACAAACTAACCTTACCCATTATGTTAAAAAGAAGCCTGTTATGATCAGACAGTGCGTTTGGCAATAATTTTATTTCTGAACAATTTACACTTTTTGTGATCAACCAATACATAGTCTATAAGAATTTAGGATTCAGGGGTCACTCGAGTAACCACTACGCTTATATTATTTTTTATAACGTAATTATTTAACATTATGAGATTCTTGAAATTTTAGACATTAACGATGCTTTAGATCTAATAATTTAAGGTTAAAGTCCCTAACTATCACATCACATTTTATTTACTGTTGTATTTTCCGACTTTTGAAAATCGTAACGATTTTTGTAAACACTATTAAAAACGTAACATTTTATGTAATATACTAGCTGACCCGGCAAACATTGTTCTGCCCAAAAATAATTTGTTTTTGTACACACACCTTCTGAATATAAGTACGTCAAATCGCACCATAAATACACATTTTCGTTAATATCTTGACTCCAGCGCCACCTACCGGGTTTATTTTTTGTATACACATTTCTTTCCACGTAACCAACATATAATCCGAATATGAGGTAAATCGGACCATAAATACACATTTTCGTAAATATCTTGACTCCAGCGCCACCTACCAGGTTCATTTTTTTGTATAAACATGTCTCTCTACGTAACCAACGTATATTCCGAATATGAGCTAAATCGGACCAAAAATACACATTTTAGTAAATATTTTGACTCGAGCGCCACCTACAGGGTTCATTTTTTTGTATACACATTTCTTTCCACGTAACCAACATATAATCCGAATATGAGCTAAATCGGACCATAAATACACATTTTCGTAAATATCTTGACTTCAGCGCCACCTACCGGGTTTATTTCTTGTATAAAGATATCTTTCTACGTAACCAACATATATTTCCGAATATGAGCTAAATCTGACCATAAATACAAATTATCGAAATATCTCGACCCCAGCGCCACCTGTTGTAAAATGGTTGTTTCATTCATTCATTTATATAGAGGGTGTAACATAAATGTGGGCCGCTACTTCAGGAGCGTATTCTAGTCATCAAAGTGATGATAAAAGTTGAATAAACATATGTCCAAAAATCTGGTGTGATACACTCCCACAACTTCCTTTTACAGTGATCTTATAATTAGTCAAAAATTTTCAAAAATTACAAATTCTACAAAAACGGTTCAAAAAATGTAATAATATACCGGGTGTTCTATTTAAAATAGGAGTTAATAAAAAATATAGAAAAGAAAACGAAAGAAATCCACTTTAGAAGTATGCAACTGGAAAATCAGCTATCTCACATCAATACACATTAAAAAGTAAAAAAAATGCAAAGTTTGAAAAAATCGTTAAAGCCGCGATTTCCTTCAAAAGCTTGCTGTCTCATCTACATATTACACAAAACTTATAAATGAAGTTTCAACGCCATACCTCTTTTCGTTTTTGAGATATTCACAGCCAGACACACAGACAGACAGACAGACACCCAGACAGACAGACCAATGAAAAAATATGTTTTTTGGGATCAGGGGACTCTAAAACGTGAAGATCTGGTGAGACTCAATTTCGAATTTTGGGGTGAATCCAATACTTCCTTTATTGTAAAAGGAAGTAAAAATGAGTCGTTTTCCTGTTACAGTAATTTTTTGTGTTGAAACTTCAGATTATTAACGAAGAATTATTATTTTATTTTCAGCCATAATGAAATAAAAGAATTAATTATCCATGGAGACATGACACGAAGCTGGATATCAGTTACCATTTGAAGAAAGTTAAAATGTATCTAGTGGCCTTCCATCAAATAAACAAGATTGAAGTTGTTTTTTCACGGCAAAATGTTATAAAGAAAAATTGCTGCAAATAGTGCCCTTATGGCACAAAAAAAAGTGCCATCGCTTAATTTCGATTTTGAAAAAAAAAATCGTGGTCTACCCACTACCTACGGGCAAGTCCCGGCGGGTGAATATATCAGTTTGCTGGACATATTTACCCGTACTAAAAAAAACTCGTTTAGCCACTACGTACGGGTAAATAATTCCAGAAAACTGATATATTCACCCACCGGTTTGGGGGACATCTACCCGTACTAAAAATCTCGTCTAACCACTACGTACGGGTAGATAATTCCGTAAAACCTGATCTATTCACCCACCGGTTGGGTTTTAGTCCGGCGGGTGAATATATCAGTTTGCTGGACATATCTACCCGTAGAAACGGGTAGATATTTCCCACAAAACTGATACATTCACCTACCGGACTTGCCCGTAGGTACTGGGTCGACACAATTTTTTTTTTTCAAAATCGAAGTTAAGCGGTGGCAATTTTTTTGTGCCATAAGGGCACTATTTGCAGCAACTTTTCTTTATAACATTTTGTCGTGAAGAAAAAACTTCGGTCTCTTGTGCCAGAAAAAATGGAGCATGCTACTTTCTAATGCACCTACGTTTTTTTTAGCGTAAAGATTGAAGTTGTTTTCTCACGGCAAAATGTTATAAAGAAAAGTTGCTGCAAATAGTGCCCTTATGGCACAAAAAAAATGCCATCGCTTAATTCCGCTTTTTGAAAAAAAAAAATCGTGTCTACCCATTACCTACGGCAAGTCCGGCGGGTGAATATATCAGTTTTCTGGACATATCTACCCGTACTAAAAAATCTCGTCTAACCACTTCGTACGGGTAGATAATTCCGTAAAACTGATCTATTCTACCCACCGGTTTGGGTTTTAGTCCGGCGGGTGAATATATCAGTTTGCTGGACATATCTACCCGTAGAAACGGGTAGATATTTCCACAAAAACTGATATATTCACCCACCGGACTTGCCCTCCGAATATGAGCTAAATCGGACCATAAATACACATTTTCGTAAATTAACTTGACTCCAGCGCCACCTACCAGGTTCATTTTTTTGTATAAACATGTCTCTCTACGTAACCAACGTATATTCCGAATATAAGCTAAATCGGTCCAAAAATACACATTTTCGTAAATATTTTGACTCCAGCGCCACCTACCGGGTTGATTTTTTGTATAAACATTTCTTTCCGCGTAACCAACATATAATCCGAATATGAGCTAAATCGGACCATAAATACACATTTTCGTAAATATCTTGACTCCAGCGCCACCTACCAGGTTCATTTTTTGTGTAAACATTTCTCTCTACGTAACCAACGTATATTCCGAATATGAGCTAAATCGGACCAAAATACACATTTTTGTAAATATTTTGACTCGAGCGCCACCCACCGGGTTCATTTTTTGTATAAACATTTCTTTCCACGTAACCAACATATAATCCGAATATGAGCTAAATCGGACCATAAATAAACATTTTCGTAAATATCTTGACTCCAGCGCCACCTACCAGGTTCATTACCAGGTTCATTTTTTGTATAAAGATATCTTTCTACGTAACCAACATATATTCCGAATATGAGTTAAATCGGAACATAAATACAAATTATCGAAATATCTCGACCCCAGCGCCACCTGTTGTAAAATGGTTGTTTATAAGCCTTCGGGGGTATGCTCACAATAACTCACCAAAGTTTAGTCGCAATCGGATGAATGGTATTGGAATGCATGCGGGACAAAGAAACATTCATTTATATACAGCGTGTAACATAAATGTGGGCCGCTACTTCAGGAGCGTATTCGAGTCATCAAAATGATGAAAAAAGTTGAATAAACATATGTCCAAAAATCTGGTGTGATACACTCACACAACTTCCTTTTACAGTGATCTTATAATTAGTCAAAAATTTCATTTTTAATTTTTAAGCATTTGTCAAAAATTTTCAAAACTACAAATTCTACAAAAACGGTTCAATAATGTAATAATATACCGGATGTTCTATTTAAAATAGGAGTTAATAAAAAAAAATAGAAAAGAAAACAAAAGAAATCCACTTTAGAAGTATTCAACTGGAAAAACACCTATCTCACATCAATACACATTAAAAAAGTAAAAAAAATCAAAGTTTGAAAAAAATCGTTAGACCCGTTTTTGAAAAAATCGAAAAAAAAACTGAAAAATCACAAAAGTAAACACCATACTTCCGGTTGTGCGATTTCCTTCAAAAGCTTGCTGTCTCATCTACATATTACACAAAACTTATATATGAAGTTTCAACGCCATGCCTTTTTTCGTTTTTGAGATATTCACAGACAGACACACAGACAGACAGACAGACAGACAGACAGACACACACACAGACAGACAGACCAATGAAAAAAATATGTTTTTTGGGATCAGGGGACTCTAAAACGTGTAGATCTGTTGAGAACTCAATTTCGAATTTTTGGGGTGAATCCAATACTTCCTTTATCGTAAAAGGAAGTAAAAATGAGTCGTTTTCCTGTTACTTACAGTAATTTTTGTGTTGAAACTTCAGATTATTTACGAAGAATTATTATTTTTTTCTATAGCACATGTTAAAGTGTGCTTTTATCAACTGAAAACAAAAGGTCAAGTTTTACTTTAACAGCAAGGGTAGATAAAGTAGCACTTTAACATCAAGGATAGATAAAGTAATTTAATTTTCTAACTTTTGTTTAAATTAAATATGACAGCTTCGTATTATCGTAGCAACCCAATCTAGCTACTGACATTTTGAAATGTGATTAACTGTCATTATTTTCTTTTGAAATTGTTAAAGTTCTTGCTATAGAAAAAAATATTGTATTATACACGACGATAAAGTTATTTCTATCCACTCTTGAATCATTAACGTCTCGACTGCGTCTCGACGTTAAACGATTCACTCGTGGATAAAATTTAACTTTATCGTCTTGTATAATAAATTACTATTATTTTCAGCCATAATGAAATAAAAGAATTAATTATCCATGGAGACATGACACGGAGGTGATATCAGTTACCATTCGAAGAAAGTTAAAATGTATCTAGTGGGCTTCCATCAAATAAACAAACCAAAAATTTAATTATTCAGAGTGTTGACATTACTTGTTGTCAGGTTTTTGTAACAGGAAAACGACTCATTTTTGGACATATAATCCGTTCACGATCTTTTTGAGATAGAGTTGGCTATGATTTTTTTTCTGTCTGTGTCAGTTCGACTTTTTCTTGCCACCGCATTGCCAAATTTATTATTTTAATATTCGTAAGAAAATAAATGATTTATCAAGTATGTAAAAATAACTTTAATTTCCGTCAAAGGAAAAGTCAAATGTCCAAAATAATGTTTTGCACTTCCGGGACTAAAGTTGATACTTTAGTCCCTGTTTACGGGGACTAAAGTAGCTCATTTAATCCCTAGGGACTAAAGTAAAAATGATACCGTAACTATGGTAAATTTATGTAGACACGAGGTTAGTAGGTTAGGTTTTGTTTGTCATTTGACACACACTGACGCAAAACTTAACCTGCAAATCTCGAATTTGACATATACTGACAATACACTTCAGTACTGCCAACTGATTCAGGCTATCCAGGACCTGCTGCAATTCAGTTTTTAATAAATTGTAATTGTCAGTTTCCAAATTGACAGATTTCAAATTTTGGAAATGTTTGATGATAATGTTACCAAAAGTGCAAAAATAGCGTATATACCTCGGGACTAAAGTGCCTAAATTAAATGGTGCACTTTAGTCCCTTATGATATAATATACTATTGTTACAACAAAACATTTCCATTCAACGATGCTACTTCAAATTAAAAAAGGACAGACCAGATTTAAAAGAACACGAGTTGATGTGGAAACTAGAGAATATATTTGCTGTACGTTAAAAAATGAAATTTTGGAAAGGAAAAACAATCCAGCGCAATGTATAATAATTTACTACCTACCTACTTATTACTATTTTAGCGTTGAAACGTTATGTGGCAGAAGTGAAATTCAGCATGAAGTAAAATCAGCAAGTAATAATCCATTTGACAAGATATTTACATTTTTCACATGTTAATTTCTATAAGACCAATACTGCTCAATTGCTCTACTAAATTTATCTGGCATTAGTTTGTGACGTCTTTATCCTTCCACACCAGCAAACAAGCAAACATACAGCAAGTATGTAAAATAAAGTGGCATATTCATATAATGTACACAATTCTTATCCAAATTGCAATAAACATTAATATTGAATGCTTTTCTTATGCATTATTTATCATTTTCGTTTCTGTCGTCAATTGTCAAATCATTTCCAATTCTTTATCTTTAATTTAAACAGAGATCCGGCAACAATGTACTTATTCAGAAAATATAACCTTAAACTGAAAACAACCTAACCTAACACAAAAAGTGTCAATTTCCATTAGGGAGTTTAGTTGCCACAGAGGTACTGCCAACAAAATTACTAGATGGTCAAAGCCTCACCTGATCCAAAAAGATCATGAAAGGCATATATGTTTATATCAACTTTTTTAATCATTTTGATGAGTAGAATACGCTCCTGAAGTAGCGGCCCACATTTTTGTTACACCCTGTATATACAGTGTGTCTACTTAAGTTGGAATCATATGGAAACAAAATTATTATTGGTTTTATGAAAAAAGGTATTCCTGATAAAAAGTTCTGCATGGTCCAAAACTTAAAATGCAACCGTCAGATATACATTTTTTCAAGCCATATACGAGGTTTGTCAAAAAATATGAATTTTGCTCAAGCGTAACGTACGTTTATTTTTGACAAAATCGAAAATTTTCATTGACAAAAGTTGATTATAATTGAAAACTACATTCAAATATGCAATTACACCGATCTATCATGAAAAATTAGATTTTATTATTTTTTTACTAAATTTTCTACACATTGATTCTAAATATTTGAAAACGTTATAAATTACGTTTAGTTTTGAAACATTATCTTTCTTATCTACTATAAACATAAACATTTTCGATTTTGTCAAAAATAAACGTACTTTACTCTTGAGCAAAATTCATATTTTTTGACAAACCTCGGATACGGCTTGAAAAAATTGATATCTGACGGTTGCATTTTAAGTTTTGGACCATGCAGAACTTTTTATCAAGAATACCTTTTTTCATAAAACCAATAATAACAAAATTTTCCACATGATTCCAACTTAAGTAGACACACTGTATATATAGATATAGAGATTTCAATAACCACACTTGGATGAAGACTGTAATTATAATTAGCATCGTAATGGAATGCACCAACATTTAAATCAGCGTGCAGGGTTAGTCTGGATCGAGCAGTGCGTACTCGAGCGGTTTCAAGTCTTGCTTCCCGTTGCTCATCTGTATCTGAAACTCGTATGCCCTTTTCTTTTGTGCTTGAAGTGTAGATCGACCAATCGCTTGTCGTTTGGGTGGCATAATTGATTTGACAGCGAAAGTAATGCTTTGTGACAACTATTACAAATCCACTGTGAAAAAGCAAAGAAAATGCATTATCTAATGCCGACCGGCAATTGGAATTATACAATCAACACCACTTGTTATGTCACACACGAACCGAAATGTCGCTGTTTGTATTCGATTCAATTCAATTCTATACTCCTACACCGAAAACAATGGTTGTCCTAATTCAGAAACCTTCTCCGGTATGTGCACAATAACTCGCCAAAGTTTCATCGCAATCGGATGAATGACATAAGAACGCATACGGTACAAACAAAATCAACATTCATTTTTATAGATATAGCTAGAAGATGATACTTGTATGTCGATCTTCCTTTGGATAATTTGTTTCTTTTCAGTAGTGTAAAATGGACTAGCTTAACAAATGAATTCAAAACACCAAACATAAAGAGTGGATTTTAAGCAAAAGAGATTATGTCAAAATTGGGGGCAGTAAGACCCAGCCCGTCAAAAGGTGTGATTCTCAAACCACCCGTAACTGGAGGGTTAATGCAGTTCAACTCGAATTTTATGGGCATGTCGATCGAACGGGACATAAACTGGACATGGGCCTCTCCTGCTACTCTCCACGTACATCTGGCCTGTACAATTTGAAACGAGTGTCTTATCTAGTATAGCTACATATATAAAAATACTACGTGCTCCTCAGTCATGTAAAAATCAACCGAAATAATTTTTTCAAAAAGAATAGCATCTTGCGAATAAAATTCGTCCTCTGTATGATATTGTGAAACTTGAGGCTTCATTAATTCAGTCAAAGCTGTATATGTTATATCATTAAGTACATTTTCACATCACTGCCAACATAAATTAAATTTTTAAAACATCCACAGCCCTCTAGAGAGTACATGTAATTTACTTCCGTCTTTCTCCTTTTTTTCGTGACTTTTATATCTTGGGTCAATAATGGTTGGATTTTTATCTTCAAACCTAATTTTTTGTGTTTATAGAATTTAGGAGTTTAAATTGACATTTTAAAGACGTTATTTGTTATGCTTTTAAATAAAGCAACTTAAAAGAGGCTAAACTATATTTATCCGCAAACGTCACAAAAGTGACAACTTATTTGTCTTTATTGACAAGGTAAAAGTGTCACTTTATCTGCCTAAGCAGACAAAATAGCGACTTTTGCGTACTTTATCTGCCTAAGCACACAAAATGATTGCTCTCTTTCTTTCTTTCTATGTTTGTTCGCCATCTCCTCCGAAGATACTGGACCGATTAAATTGTATGATGGCTTAAAATTTTGCTAATTTTTAGAATTAGTTCGTAGGCCGGTTTTTATTTTCAAAAAAGTACGAAAAAGTTTTAATTTAAATAAACCTTTAAGCAGCGGATCGGAGCATCTGTCGCCGTGGGTTATGGTGTGACAGCTGCTGTGGCCGTGTGCTATTAGCACGGGTGATTCAGTATGTTCATATATCATTACAGTTGCGCGTTATCTGAACAACAGAGGTTGGCGCAGGGGTACAGTGCTCGCCTGAAATTTACCTGAATACGTTTGCGGATAAAATAGTATATGTTATTCGGAGTAAAGATGACTTTATGTGGCTTAGCTGAATTATTTGCCTCACTAACGTTCGGCTAAATAAACTTCAGCTTCGCCACATAAAGTATCACTTTTACTCCTAATAACATAATCTACTATTTTCTGTTTTAACTCGCCAATAATATAATAAATGGTAGAATTCAGCGATAGGAAATAAGATATCAGACGAAAGTTCATTACAACAGGTTTTCAAAATTTAAGATATCTAGGGTGTTCCGTTTAAAATCCAAAATTATCGAATTTGCAAATTGTGAGCACTCTGTGTAGCATTAATGCTCAGAGGCACTATTTCTCACTCGTAAGGCAATTCACAAATAACATACTTTTTGGTAACGTTGAGTATTTTTGAATAAAATCGCTATTATGTCCAAAACCATTAATTTGAGACCTACACAACTTTATGTGGTATGATCAAAAATGATTTTCATCTTATATGGCCATGGAATAGTTTCTAATTTATGAATGCAACTATAAACCACTTAAAAATAAAATGTCAAGTTTGACATTTAAGTATACACGTAGTAGCATTCATAAATTAGGAACTAGGTACATATACCATAGCCATACTAGATGAAAATTATTTTTGATCATACTTTATTATACCAAACTATAGGGCATTCTATTTAAAAAAGAGAGAGTAAGTTTGGTACGCCACACTTTTGTGAGCCACCTTGTACAATAAAAACATTTTACTAATGTGCATCATTTTATTATCTACAACTTTTATATAGACAAATGTTATGTAACTCTCATACTTTTAGAACAATCTTCCAGCCCCGCATCGTTGCCGGGCCCTGTATATACAGGGTGTAACTGAAATGCCTGTCCATATTGTAGTGACTGAATTTACGCCACAAATAGACAAAAAAGGTTCATATAAACATAAGTTCAATTCCCAACCTTTGCAGAGATATTAGAGAGGATTTTTGTTGTTTCACTGAAAATTCAGAATAAATCTCCAAATGAAACTTGACAAACCTTTACTACCGGTAGACTTATTTGTGATTTTCTTTGTACGGGTTTAAGGGGTTAAGTAAAACAGGCTTCCCAATAAATGTCTTATCTACTTTCTTGTTGGTTCAAAATCTCGAATAAATACATTATGCGGGTTGCTATATTTAGTCTTTTAAAACCAAACGTAAACACTATATGAACTTGATACCAAAGAGCATATATGCTCTTTGTTGATACGTAAAAGCTGACCTCACTTGCGCGCGAAGTTTGCAGGACGCGATAAAATGTATCTACGTGTGTAAACATTTGCTTTAAAAATAACGTATTCTGTTTTAGCGTTCTCCTTGTGTCCTTGTTCGAAGTGAACAAAACAGTTGTGGGTGTTGTTACAGACAAGTGCAGAAGTGTTAACTACTGGATAATCATTTTTATTAGCAACAAGAAGGAATGTAAGTGCAATTGTTTTTTATTTAATAAACCTCGTGGTTCACAATGTTAGTGCGTTACATGTTTGTGTGTTCTTTATTGACGTTGAAACAATTTTTTTTATATTTTGCGTTTAGAATAACTCCATTATACGCCCAGTCGGTCTTATTTTGTACATGCATTCCTTGTGGTGTGAGTTGATGTATCTACTGATTAGTGTATTAACAATAATTTCTAAATTAGCATTATTTTGGAGATTTACATGCCAAATTGCTGATAGAAATTATTATTAATTATTCATGAGCACCGAGTACGCAGCTACTCGTTGCAGTCCTAGTTCAGGGTTATCATCATCGTTTAAGTTGTTCCTAATCCTAAACCATTCAGAATAGATTTGACGTGCAATAAAATCTCGTAGGAAAATTTGGTGATTCATATGAATTTTATAAGGAAAAAGCTTTAAATCTTTTTTTAACATTGTACTTATGGCAATTTCCATAAGATAAATTAATTTGTTGGCTTAATCTTCTTACTGAAGTTGAAGGATTAGTCTCAATAATGTTTTGTGCATTATCAATAACCTCTTGCGTTCTTCGGATTGGATGTCCAGACCACGGTTTTCTTGCTACACTACCTGTTTGTCTAAAATTTCTGATTAGTCTATGAATGATTTCATATATCACTTGAGAAGAATGCATTTCGAATTCAGCCGGAAAACGCTCTATAAATTAATTGCAACATTCTTGTTTAGAATATTCCCATACGCCGTCATCAGTTTTATGTCCATTACGAAAATATACTTCTAACAAGAACGACAGTTTTGATATGTCTCTGAAGTTTATTTATTTCTATTCGTATTTATTTATTTATTTATTCAATTTATTTAATTTATTTATTCAATTTATTCATTCATTCATTCATTCATTGACCGATAACTACAAGCATGTATGGAGGTTTAAAATAAATAATTAATAAAATCAAATAATTTTTCTAAACTATTCCTTGACATGCTTAATTTTAATTCTTTATTGTACTAATTCTTTGTTGTATATATATATTTAAACTTTCTTTTTGAGTTTTGTGTTACCTTTTAAATCCATAATTATAATACAATTGAGATTTGCAAATTTTGAATTAAGATTTTATTTTAACAGCACCATCATCTACTTGGGGAGTACCACCGATCATTGCAAGAAATGAGCAGCAGTTAACTCTCAAAATTTTGAAATGCGTGCCACTTGGTCAGTTTACTGGAAATGAAATCTATGATGATGATTTTGGATGCTACATTGTTCAACTACCTAGTAAAATTGACAGACTGTAATTATGCATCTTCTGAGACATCGTTATGACGTTATCCCATTCAACTGGTAAGTGTTTACAGTTGTATAACTAGTTTTATGATTTTTGTTTTTTTTTATAGTCGGTGGCAGGTGGCACTAGAAATGTTGCATGATTTATATATCAACTGACATCAATCAATATACGTTTCAAAGCAAAGCAAATATGTAATTGAAATAAACATTATGGAAAAAAGACCATTTCAAAGTGTATCATTGGTTGCTGTCTAAAATTTAGATAAGTCGCTGAAATTATATTTAGTTTCTAATGGCACAAACTGGACTATGTCATTCCTGAATGCTTAAATTTCAAACAAGTCGGACTAAACCGATAAAAAATTGTGTTAATTGTTGTAATTTTGCACACTTACACCGGGTCTTTCCATTTAAATTGCAGAAACTCTCGAGTTTGATACATTATTGAAAAGTGTTGTGGGTTTTATGAACTATTTTTTTAGAGATGCTTGGTTTTTTAATGTTTTTTTATTTTTGAAAGTTTGCATCCATAACATCAAATTATTTTTAGGAATTTGCTTCAGAATTGGCATTTAAACTTATGAATTGCTCAAAATATTTGTAAAGCATTATTTACTTTATCGTAAATATGGAGGAAACGGTCGTTTTTCTAAAATTATATTTTTTCTACGATCCTGTCAAAATGACCACTTTTTGCACAGTTTCTAGTGTCAAAAGCGACGTTTGTAGCACTCTTAATATTAGCGCCCGAAATACGTGTTTTTTGCACGTTGCCATTGGTGGCGTGTTTTCGCTTTGCCGTAAGTTTGAATGCCAACATAACCCAGAATATCTAACACAATGTGACCGAACTAAGTTTTTATATTGCTGTTCGATCGTAGAAAAAATAGCATCACTAGCGACGTTAAAAGCACTCTGCTTTGCGTCGTGCTCTTAAACTCATCGCACGTGCTTTAAAGGCGTCCTTATACACTAGTAATAAAATAGCATAATATACCTACTATTTTTCACTATCTTCTTTGCAAGTGATCCTTATACTATCAGATTTAAGGGATGTAGGAAACATCTACAAAAATTGTTACGGTTTCCATAACAATGTACTTACTTTCCTAGAGAAATAAATTATTTACATCCCGCATTTATTACAACTTGACAGGATGCCATGTCTGCCATTTGGTTAACTCGAAGAAAACCATTATCCCTCGTACTATTATCCATTTTTAATCAGAATTTATTCACAACGCTCACAAAACAGCACTCGCAATCGTATTTACGCCGTGCGGTTTTTTTGGTTCGGTGAGATTGCTAACTCGCTACGCTTAAGCAAACTCTCACCTCACCAAAAAACATCACTTTCATCTCTTGTTGTAAAATATACTAATTTTCACCTATGGATTTAAAAAAATATGCCTTTTTTTCATTCCTTTGTTTCCTTAAAATAAAATCAAGTGTATTTTATACATTTTTGATATTCTTAATAATTATTGACCAACTGAATTCAAAATTGTCTTTGCACAGTATCTGTTCATCTCAGAAATCAAGTATTGAAACACATTCATAAGCCAAACAATACACACTTACTTTTCACTAATCTTCTCGATTTTTAGAGTTTCTGTTGTTGAGGTGAAATCACTTTGTATCTTGCGGGTGTTTTGTTGTTCAGAATAAGATTTTTTTTAATGAAACATCGGGTCTGCGTTGTAGTCTTTAATTAGTTGAAAGGGGTCTTAATAAGTTCAATAAACATTTCAAAGGGGCCTTAACGAGTTCAAAAACGTTATATTTAATTTGCAGATCCTGCATCAAATGCTATCGCCAAAGAAAAAAAGATGAGACTACTCAAAAAGAAGTGACTGCCAAGGATACCAAGCGAAAAAGCCATAAGTATTTATTTTGCGGCAAGTTAAGTGCAACTTTGTCTCGCCATATCATCCTGATGCATGGCAATGGACCACGCGTTACACTCCCACAAGAAAAACATCCATTGTTGTTGATAAAGGTACACACCCCATAATTGAATACACCTGTGCAAAAAGGAGGCAGCTCCATTTTTACAAAATTTTCAGGGGAGCAATGTGAAAGTAAATTCTGAATTTAGAAGATATTTTTCATTTTCACATCAAAGTTGGTCTTATATCTTTCAATTTCCCGGAAATTACACTTTTTTTGTCCCATACCTAAATAATATTTCAGAAAAAGAAATTGGAGCTACCTCTTTTTTGCTCCGGATAACCATATTTGGTAGTACAAAAAATAACATCTAAAAACGTCGGTAAAAAACTATTTGTATTTATTCATTAAATATACATAATTGATTTCGGAGGGTTCCACAGCCATTGTCGTTAAGTAACAAAGTATATATTGTTATAACCACTATTACGTTAAACTTGCATCAGCATCCGGAATATTTAATATGCTTAGCTTTTAATTATTCCGTTCTTGTCCCTCACACTTAAGCTTCTCGTAGAACCACATACACTCTAGTGAAACATACTTTCTTGCAAGTTTTTGTACTCGAAGCGGTAAAAACCAGAACTATTTCGGTGCAAAAAGGGGGTAGCTCCGGAGCTGCCTCCTTTTTGGGCCAAATCAGTATTGGGTTTTAAGAATATTTTCTATCTTATCCTCGTATAAAACATCGGAGCTGCATCCTTTTTGTACCAATCGAACCCATTTTTTTCACTTTACTAATGTCATTAAAAACCCTAAAACGTATAAAATGTGGAGCTGTCTCCTTTTTGCACCGTCTTCACACTGTCTTCAATTGTTCTACAATAATTGCTCAGCTCTATCTTCAGTGTGCAGTTTATTTTAAGCATTGTTATATTTTCTTCATAGTAATTCGTAACTGCTTTACATTGATTACACTTGCATGTAAATTTTGTACTTCTACTGTGCGTTTTTTAAAAAAATTATATATATTCTGAAATGTTCCAGATTCGAATGTTGACGGTGGTTGTTCAATTTTGAAGACCCCTGAGAGTGAAAACTTCAGGACAGGTATTACGAGTGACTCTTCACCAAGTCCATCAGCCTCCGAAATTAGAATGCAAATGAAAAAGCGTCCTTGCAGTGTCACTGATTGCAGAAAAGATTGATGCCATTGGTCAAAACAAGAGGATGCTAAATTGTTGAAGCACTTTAAACACCTACTAATACAAGGAGACAAACCTTCTAAAGCAGCACTACAAAATGTTCTTAAGGCAAATAAGAATGTCTTCGTTGGCAGAACATACCAAAAAACTTATGCGCATTTAGTGTACTTTATTCGAAAAATACCTTAAAACTAACAAATCTAAAGTCTCTTAAACCTGAGCATAATCTCTTACATTTAAGATGCATATTTATTTATTTATTTAGAAACTGCAATTTTGCTCATAAATTTTTGGTGTATAGCATGTCTGCCTTTTGTATTATTCACATCTGTGGTTGTAGTAGTAAGTGCTTACTGTTAAGTAATTAGACGGAGGGCCTGCTACAAATATAGTTGCGTCATTTTATTAAGAAAATATTCCTTGCAATTATATTCTCTTAATATCGCTGATAATTGATTTGGATGTTGGCCTGGTTTTCGATGGTGGGGAGGGCTGCAGCAGTGGTGCAAAGGGGTAGAGAAGAGATCAGCTAGGGTGGCCTGAAATTCGTGTTATATATTGGGCAGTACTGAAGTATATTATTGGTGGCAGTGTCGGTGTATGTCCAATTTGAGGTTAGCAGGTTAGGTTGTGTTTGTTATTTAACACAGACTGACACAAAACCTAACCTAATCTCGAATTTGACATACACTGACAGTGCCACCAACAATACACTTCAAAACTGCCAAACTTATGACACATGTCACAGGCGACGCTGATTATAAATTGATTTGATCTCTTGGTAAACTCGATCCACTATAGTCCCGGATTGTCAATGTCAAAATCCAATTTAAAAAATCCCGTATATCATGGTTAATACTTTTAAGTCAAGCTCTGGGTAACTAGAAACAATTAATTAAGTTACTAATGTCAAAACTATAAATTATAGGTTATTTTTCGAAGTGAAATTAAGCAAAAATAAATAAAAGTTGCCAGGTAACAAAAACCCAATTTTTCAAAATTACGGTTTTGCGTTGTCCAACCTAGTGGTAACAAAAAAAACCAATCGAAATTCAACAGTGCTACCACAAAACATCATTTTTAACAATCCGGGACCATAGTGAACAGAGTACATTTCAATTTCTTATGGTCCTTGAGAAAGGTATCCCCAGTAGGTCATGTTTAGTTATGTGAAAATGACCTCACAGACATGTCACGTTTACTTTCCAAATTAGGTTATACTTTTTTACATTTGACAAATACCGGTATAGCTAAAAATATTTGTCAAACGTCAAAAATTATAACCTAATTTACAAGTATATACCTGACATTTTGTCAGGTCGGTATCACATAACCAAACATGACTTACTGGGGATACTTTTCTCAAGGACCATAAGATATGGAATTATCTCTACCCCTTTTGCGCCCCTGTCGTAGCTCTTTCGACCACTGGAATCCAGACAGACTTCCCAACCAAATATCAGCAATGGAATATTTTCTTGATGAAATGACTTAACAAATTTTGTCGCTGGCTCTTACACGAAATATGTAACATCTCATATCAACTGCTACTGCCTATGCACGCTTAATAGTTTACTAGAAAATGTAATTTATAGATTTTTATGTACTAGCTTAATTATACAGGGTTATCAGTTGGATTAGGGATAATTCAAAATGTATGTATGATATTCAGAGATAATGCCATCATCATATGCACAAAACAGGAGTTCTACATGATCTAGTTAGGTGAGCCAATTTTCTGCCCAAGATCATGAAACGAGTGTACAAAATGGTACATACAATCCAGCAGTATGTGCAGTGCATTTTGTGCTATGAACAATTTATTCCAAAGTGTAACGTGTGCGAGTTTTGATTGAGTGTGGTGTCAGAGAAGCAGCTAAATACGATGACATGCGATGGTATCAGTCGTTTGAGGAAGACTACAGTGTTTCTGATATTCAAATGCTGTCGTATGCCTTAAACGACTGTTACCATCGTACTTAGGTGCTGTTCTGATACCGAAGTCACGTCTAAACCGTCTTTTAACACGTGCAACACTTTGGAATTGTTCATACCACAAAACGCATTGCA
Organism: Agriotes lineatus; assembly: GCA_940337035.1. Lineage (NCBI taxonomy): Eukaryota > Metazoa > Arthropoda > Insecta > Coleoptera > Elateridae > Agriotes > Agriotes lineatus. The sequence goes on from OW679199.1 coordinate 28,654,412, forward strand.
CACGCTGTTCGATTATTGGTACCTACTGCTTTGTTGATTTTTATCATGATTTTAGGAATACACTGGCTCAGTTACCTAGATCATGTAAAACTCATATCGTACCTCTAAAATCATGTTCATGTGCGCAGCTATGGTATGGGTATATTTTGAAATTATGTGCATATTTTTTCCCAATTCTAGTTTGTTTTATTATACAATGATTAGAATTATATTAGTTTAAAATTTGTAATTGAAGTTGCATATACAGTGTCCGCCAAAAAGTCGGCATAAAACTTACGGTAATAATTTGTGCTTGTCTAAAAACCTATTTAGCCCCTATCATATATACCGAGTGATTTTTACTTCTTTAGAAAATTGAGTTTTTCGAACTGTCAAAATCCGAAGTGCTATTTTTCGGAAACTAAGTAAGATATCCATGAGATTTTTTTTTAAAGGCGTGTTATTTTTAGCGAACTGAACAATCTCAAGGCCAGAAAACCCCTAATATTTTTTAACTTTAGCTAAAAATTAATTTTTCAGTTTTTCAAAATTTCACATATCAAGACTTAATATTAAAATTCAAATTTTTTTATGTGAAGACTAAAAATTTATAGTGGGAAAAAATAATATAAAATGTTAATTACTTCTTTAGATTTTTTATTGTTTACCGAAAAGTAGTATGTTTGCATAATTTTTACGTTTTTTATGCAAGGTGCTTTTTAGGAGAAATATTTTTCAATTCTTATTAATATCTATTTAAATGGCTTCAAGAAACTCTAATCTAGCCCTGTAAATGAATTACTGTTACAAAAATCCTGTAAAATGAAAAATAAATTTTTTTTCCATATGCCGACTTTTTGGCGGACAGTATATGTTTAATTTACTATTCCAACTGATTCAATTGTTTACTGTCTTTCTGTTTCTTAATTAGTTACAAATGGTTAAATTTTATATTAATTTTTTAACAGTGTATGTCTACATTTGAAATATTTGTTTTGTTATTATTTGTACTTTTTACATTTAAAAATAAAACTATTCTAATACGTCTAAATTTGTTTACTTTTTGTCATCTGATGTTATCTTTGATAATGTAGCGTAAGTTACAACCTCAAACTGAGAGTAGCTGGAAAATCCTATTCTATTGAAGTAGTAACAATTTAATGATGAGAGTGAAAAATATGTCTCTTTATTCACTGTACCATATAACTATTTTTAATTATCACCTTTAGCACCTTTCTTATTTTATTCTAGTAAAATTGAAATGCAAAATACAAAAAAAAATTGTAGTTTATGTAAAAGCAGGCAACCATTGTTGCACTTGCGATTTGCATGTGGTCATATGTGGATGTAGCATTTATGTGAAAAAACATTTTTAGTGTTAAATCACTTTTGCTTACCTTTTCGTACAAGAATTTTGTTTTAAAGTAGTGTACTAGTTATTTAGATTACTGAATTAATTGTATGAGAGTATTCCATGTTTATATATTTAATAAAATCATTTTACTGATTTCCTGTGTAAATTCCACATAAGCCAAGATAACACCCATTTTTATCAGAGCGCCATTTGTCCGTTGACGCGTGGTGGAGTTGAGTACTAAAATTATAAGCGATGTAGCGCTATGCAGTGTAGCACTAAGCAGAGAAAACCATTATTATTATTATTATTATTATTATTATATTCTACCCAGAGTTTATCTGTTTTAGCAATAATTCTGGAAGATTATTTTATATCTGTCATAAAATTAATAATTTTTCTACCCGCCTCCTTCTCTCTTATCCAAACATAAACAATTCCTTTTCTTTCTCTTAGCACTCTTTTTCAGAAGTAAATTTTATTAATTATTAACTTAAATCAAGCTAGTTAAATATCTTGACAAAAGTCATTTATTAATATTTATACATTATTCATATCAATACCGATTTCTAATATTTTATTTGACTTGCTCATATTTTGAAAATGTTATACTAATCTTGGCCAGTTTTTAAGTGATTCAACCTTTTATAGAATATATTCTTTTTTATATTTTTATATCATAGCAATATATACGAGCCCCGTCCCGCTTCAGTTGGCCCACACACAAAATTTGCAGTGTTGTTGGAATTTATCACTCAAGGAGCAAAACTAGCCGATACAATGTACCATCTAAGACAACATATGCTATTTAGAGGAATATAGAAGAGATTTGGGTTCAATGCAGGGTTGGCAAAAACCCGGGTTTTTTCAGAAATTATGTGCCCGCTGGGTTTTTTCGGGGTTTTTCGGGTTTTATTGGGTTTTTTCGGGTTTTAGATATATTTATTGTTTTTTGGATGTAGGTATCGTATGTAAAAATCTGAATGAATATTAAGTTTTATTTTTATGTAAAACGTAGGTACTTGGGTAATTTGTAATCACCTATAAATAGGCAAATAAGCATTCTTTAAACATGTAAATCATGTAAATGGGGTTATATGTATACTTAAGAGCGGGTTTATCAAATTATGTTTTACAGTAAGGGGTTTCCACTGTCCATTGATGATTCTGAACGACTTCAAGGGGATTCCCTCATTCAACCGCACAATATCGGAAACTTTTTTCAGTTATCTCTTTATTTGTTAAAACTTTGATATCCACTTTTTTGTAAAATTAATAATAAAAGTTGTAATTGGATATTTGAACGCAGTTTTCGATTCTAATCAACTTTTCTTAATAACAATTTTCGATATTGTCACAAATAAAGGTACTTTACTCTTGAGCAGAATTCATATTTTTTGACATTCCTCGCATTCGGCTTAAAAAAATTGATATCTGATGATTTAATTTGAAGTTTTGGACCATGCAGAACTTTTTATCAAGAATACCTTTTTTTCCTAAAACCACTGATAACAAATTTTTCCATATGGTTCCAACTTAAGTAGACACACTGTATATTCTTATTATTAATTTTTGGGCCCAAGGAAATCGTTGTACAAAGGCAATTTTTACAAAATCTATACTTTTTACAAAACAACTGTTCAAAAATTGTAAATAATTGCATAATATATGATCCTGTTCTATGAAATTTAATTTTTATTAAATAATAAAATTTCGCCCCACAAATCGGAAAAAGACAAGAGTAAAGTGCCACTTCCAGTTGCCTCATTTTAACCAAAAACCAATAGGCTCTCTTAATTTATGTTAGAAACGATGGCATAAATTTTCAAGCCAATACATTAGATCAGGGGTTCTCAAACTATTTTAGACACTGTACCCCTTCTTACCAACAAAAAGTTTTGGGTACCCCTTATCAGTAAGTTAATTGAAATATAAAAAAAAATCTTAAACCTTTTTATTTAGTAGGTATAGTTTTAACCTGTGTAACTCAATTACGCCTCATGTTTAAATAAAACAAAGAGATATTGCTTACATACATTTTTATTATATTAAAAACAAAAAGGGGGGGAGGGTTGTACATCACATCAGCTGATGCACTCTGTCCACCCGTCTATCATCCCGCCACCACTATATACAGTGTGGTCCATTAAGTGTGCAACAAATGGGACATTTTTTTATTAGTTGTAAAATAGAAATTTAAATACCGCCAAAAGTTAGTGCATGTTCGATAACCATATCAGATGCCCTTAGAATGGCTTCAAGTCAAACAATATACAGGGCAGGACAAAAAATATGTAATTCGTTCAAGAATAAAGTTACCTTATTTCAAAAAATATAGCAAAATTTTATTGAGAAAAGTTGTTTAGAATCAAGAGCTATGCTCAAATACAAAGTCATGGCCTCCTATTCGAATTTTGATTCTTTTTTTGTAAAATTTTGTATTATCCCCGTATGATACATATTTTTATTATTCTGATTTTATTAAGAGTTTTTCATATGTAAATTATTATTAGTAAAGCATTTGCCTTTTTAAAAAGAATATTTGCGAAATTCTAAAGTTCTGTTAAATATCGTTGCAACAACCATGAAGTGGAGGCTTACCTAAAAAAATATGAATCCAAGTAAATTTTACAAATACGCTTCAAGTTGCTAAAAGTTATTTAAAAGGGATGTGGCTGTGGCTACTTTAAATACATATAAAATCAAAATAATAAAAATATGTATCAATTTTCCAAAAAGGAATCAACATTCGAATAGGAGGCCGTGACTTTGTATTTGAGCATAACTTTTAATTCTAAACAACTTTTCTCAATAAAATTTTGCTATATTTTTTGAAATAAGGTAACTTTGTTCTTGAACGAATTTGATATTTTTTGTCCTGCCCTGTATATTGTTTGACTTGAAGCCATTCTAAGGGCATCTGATATGGTTATCGAACATGCACTAACTTCTGGCAATATTTAAATTTTGATTGTACAACTAATAAAAAAAATTCCCATTTGTTGCACACTTAATAGACCACACTGTATAATTTTTGACTTATACAAGGCGAGTCAAAAATTTCAAAATTTTCAAAACCTTATATTTTCGCTAAAACTTAATTGTTTTGGTGGAAAATTATACAGGGTGATATAAAAGGTCATTTTTTATGCAGAATTTATTTATACCCAATGCCATAGAAGTTTACACTTCTCCCGTGTGGTCTTAAGCACACAAATAATTTTTTTCCCCTATGTAAGTTTAAAGGTTTGTTTTATTTTTTGTTGGCCTGCCACGTACCCCCTAAAAATTTTCGCGTACCCCCAAGGGGTACGCGTACCACACTTTGAGAACCACTGCATTAGATAACAGACAAACTCACAGACTGATCGACATCACTTCGAAAATTAAATAAATCACTAGTTTGAAAAAAAATTTGAAATTGTATCTATTAATGGAAGATTTTATCAGCTTTAGAATACTTTTTTGCCAATTTTTGAAAAAACCCAGATTAAGTCTAAAACCCGCGGGTTTTTTCAGATGGGTTTTACCCGAAAAAACCCACTGGGTTTTTTTGGGCTGGGGAAAATCATGCCAACCCTGGTTCAATGGAGCGTGTATTAAATCGAAAATATTTAAAAAAATTGTTTTCTTGAATTCCATTACCTAACTACTGCTAACGACGAAGATTAAGGTGGCTATGGAAACAACTCTTTTTTTGACGGAAATGACAGTGACAGATGTTTCGATTGTAAAACAGGTGATGTTACTCAGTGGTAGAATGCGCTATATCATATAGCTGACAATCAAAAATTTCGTTTTATTTTCTTTTTTTAGTCCTAATCAGTTCCAAATGTTGTAATTGGCCGGGGCGCAGGAACAGGGGGGGCAAAGGGGGCGATTGCCCCCTCATAGAATATGTCGAGGGGGCAAATAGTGTAATTTGCCCCGCTGATATATTCTATGAAGTTTTAAAAAAATTGTACATAGGGTTATCACATTAATCTACACGAGATGCTAAAATTCGTTGTTTTATTGTAGGAGGGCCAGAACTAAAACACGAAGAATTTGTTAAACACGTCTCTATTTTTAGGTTAACAGCGGAGAATTCGATATAGCCCATTTTTCTTTCATATGGCATTGCAAATGCCCACATTCAAGGGAAATCATTGACAACAAGCATTGTCACTAGGATGCATTGTGTTGGTACATGAACTTCTGGTTATTATTTTTGTGGTAAGGTTGACATTTCATTATGTTAAATTGTGCAACTTTGGCTATTATAAACTTGAAATGTGATTTTATAATTTGGTTTTAACTATATATGATCAAAAATTATTTTCATCTACGAGTAGTATGGCTATGAAATAGTGTAAACGTAGTTACATTCAGAAATTCGGACCTATTCCATAGCCATACTAAATGAAATAAATTTTTGATCACACTTTAATTAGGTAGGCATTGCACTAAGCACAATTTCAGTTTATAATAGCTAGCACTACAATTTATAAATAATTACGGTGTCAATCAGTCAAAATGAAACCTAACCTAATTGTAAAAATAACCAGAAGTTTATGTACCAACACAATGCAATCTAGTGACAATGCTTGTTATCAATGGTTTCTCTAGATTGCACTTCCATGTGAAAAAATAAAGTGTGGTCACCACACGACTTCCTATTCCTGCTTGTAAAATGTTCGAAACAATTATAAAATTTTCCGGGAAAAACAGAAAAACATAAGAGTAAAGTAACACTTGCGGTTACCCGATTTCAAACAAAAATGAGGGATCTAGAAATCTATATTAAAAACAAATATATAAATTTTGAGGCCGATCAATTAAACAATCTGGGTTGTATAGAGAACACAGACATACTGACAGACTCACAAATTATCATAATCATAAACTAACAGACATACAGGGTGTCCAAAAATGGCGGATTAACTCTACGGTGCGTTACTGAGGGATGCCTTATGAACCCTGGAAAAATATGAAAAAAATCCCTGGGCCGTATTTTTCGAAATATTTCGAAATTAATAACAATAAATCTGGCAACATTGATACTGCAACAATTTCTCAATCAAAAATGTATCCATAGTAAGTTGTTAATATGTTGGTGACACTGTAAGTCTATGTCAAATTCGAGGTTAGTAGGTTAGGTTTTGCGTCAGTTTTGACACAAACTGTCGCAAAACCTAACCTGCTAACATCGAATTTGACATGAACTTACAGTGCCACCAAAATATTATTCATACAACAAATATTTCAATGCCAAGATTGATTTCGTATATTATTATTGTACAAAGCCTGTTTGCCATATTTAGTAATTGACAAACTCAACAGGAAATCAGTTTTTTAAAATACTTAAATATTGAAAACAATTTAGTTAAATCCCAAGAATATTAAAAAAACAGATATTTTAGTAAGTCCCAGATATATTTGACACTATAATTATACACTAGTTATTTAAATAAATGGATTTCATTACCCACCTTTGACCAGAAATATTTCGAAAAATACGGCCCAGGGAATTTTTTTAATATTTTTCCATGGTTCATTAGGCATCCCCAAGTAACGCACTGTAGAGTTAATCCGCCATTTTTTGGACACCCTGTATATTACTTTGAAAATCACTTTTTCTGAACAAGACACAAATACAGATATTTCCACAAAAATCTCGTGATTACTATGAAAAATCATGATTACTATATTTTACGAAGTAAAAAAAGTAACAATGAAGTATACCTGTAAGATATTTTATCTACTCCGGTTGGATAAGTAACTCATTACGTCACTCATTTTACACTATTTCAGTTAGGTAATGAAGCTCATTACACCACTCAGTTATGTAATGGTTTCATTACGCAACTGAGTTGTGTAATGACTTCATTACCTAATTGAAATAGTGTCAAATGAATGACATAATGAAATTTGCCTACTAAAATATTTTTGAAAATGACAGATCTGACATTTCTCTTAATGCACTGTTCTCAATTTTAGGCAGTCGTAGATAACATTTTGTACAATACATGTGTGATAATGCATCATTAATATACTTGTGTGCTTACATTACTCGTGCTACGCACTCGTTTGTAACTTACACACACGTATATTAATGATGCTGTTATCCCACTTGTATAGTAAATAACTATTGTGTATCTTTATGGCCATTCAATACGTGACTAAAAAGCATTTTGGCTTAATTGTAACTATAGTTATTTATGTATCAAGTACATAATATAGGACTAATATTGAATAATATTGAAAGCGTCTATTTTATGCAGAGGAGCGTAGCGTAGCGATAAAGAGGGCGACTCAAATAAGGTCTGATTATGTACAAGCTGCATGCAAAGCTTTATGTTCGATTGCAGTGCAAAAGATTTCCTTTTATCTATAATATCATTTGTGGCATTAGACACATTAGAAAATTCAAGTTGCTATTGAAACATTTGATAGTTTCGAAGTGTGCTTCTAGGTTAATTGCATTTTCAATGTCAAGAATAACTACCTATTACCGGGAGGTATTAAAGATGAATTCCTTTTTATTAATTGTAAAGTTTTCAGTTAATACGTACAATATTCTTTCCTGATTTGGATAAACTGTTGGACATTGACAGACGGCCGTTTTACTTTACTCTATGGACTAAAGTGGCACTTTATGGACGCTAAATAATACTATAATAAAGTGTTTATGAAACAGTCGAACATAAAGCTTAGTTATGTTAAAACACTCAAAAATTTGTTTGCCCCCCCATAATTATAGTAGTTCCTGCGCCGCTGGTAATTGGTTCCGTTATTTTTGGGCAATATATTTTCAAAATATTACTTTCAAAATAAAAATGGATAATTATACCTCTACTAGTTTAAATGATCTTCAATACACGCCACTAATTGAAATTTTATCGGGTGGGCCAACTGAAGCGGGACGGGGCTCGTACATCTTATTATTAATTTTTGGGCCCAAGGAAATCTTTGTAAAAATGCTATTTTTTCAAAAAGTATACTTTCTACGGAACAACTGTTCAAACGAAAATTGTAAATAATTGCATAATATATGATATATCCTGTTCTATGAAATTTGATTTTGTTTAAATAATTACAAAATTTCCCCACAAAACGGAAATAACAAGAGTCAAGTGCCACTTCTGGTTGCTCCTTTTAACCAAAAATCAATAGACCCTCTGAATTTATATTAGAAACGATGGTATAAATTTTCAGGCCAATCCATTAAATGACAGACTCACATACTGGCAGAAATCACTTTGAAAACTGCAAAAGTCACTAGTTTGAAAAAAAATATGAAATTGTTATTAATGAAAGACTTTAAACCACTTACAGCTTTAGAATTCTTTTTTGTAAAATTAAAAAAAACCCAGATTTAGTCTAAAACCCGCGGGTTTTTTCAGGTGGGTTTTTCGGAATGGGGAAAATCATGTCAACCCTGGCTACTGTTATTGCGATTTGGAATTAGCATTGAGGGTGTGAGAATAAATCGTTTTATTTTGGTTCTGTTAGCTTGTGAATTTTGGTATCCGGTGCATCAGTAACTCAAGGCTCGAGAATTAAGATTTAGGATCCTAGCGCCCAAGATTTTCCAGTCGGTCATAATAGAGGAGCAGACTTAAACTCTGACCAAAAAGTGCAGCTACAAGTAGGACAAGACAAAAGAATAGTAAGTTTACGAGAGGATACTGTATGAGCAAAGTATGAAAAAAATATGGAAGAAAAGTTAAGAAGAGAAAGAAGATATGAAAGTATAGAAGATAAAAGCAATAGAAAGAAACATAAAAGGGTACAGCCAAAGAACATCTTACAAGATAACTAAACCCGAGACAAGAATGGTATGATGCTGAATGTGAACAAGATGTAAAAGAAAAACAAAGAGCAACGATGAAGATACTCCAAGAAAAACTATGAAAAGAAGACGTAAATACAAAGAATGAAAGTTTACAGCTGGAAGAAATAGAGGAAAAATACCAAAATACGGACATTAGAAACTTTTACCAAGGAGCAAAAAAAGTGAAACGGGGATATCAAACAAAAACAAACATGTGTAAGGACTAACACGGAAATTGAATAGAAGACCAAAACAAAGTATAGAAAAGATGAGCCAAATACTTTGAGGACTAAACAAACACTAAAACAAACACTAAAACAATAGGAACCAGCTAGAGCCAAGAATGCTGAGACAATAAAAAGATGATGTAAATGTGGAAACTCCCAAACTAGAAGAAATAAGAGGAATAATAAACCAGCTAAAAAATAATAGAAGTGCAAATACAAGTGAAATATAAGCTGAAATGATAAAACACGGCGACAGAAAACTGCAAGACATGAAGTATCGATTCGGCTTCGGTATTCGGCCGAATCGGCCTATTTTTCAGTTATTCGGCTTCGGCGGCCCGTTTTGGCCGAAGCATGCAAACAAAAAAATTATAGTTACTCGCAAATTTGCGTGGTTAGAATATTTATTTCATTTCGCGTTTTGAGCCGAAGTTTAGACCCTGGTTTAGACTACATTTATTCATAATGGATAAAAAAATAAGTGGTATTTGGAATATTGTGTTGTGTGATAATTAAAAATTTGTGAAGTGCAAAAAGATAAAAGGCTTTATTTTTGTTTAGGTAGTTCTTATGTTTTGTTTAAATATTTGATATGATCGTTGGTAGGTCTGTTATTTCGTATTTCAATATCTGTGTCGTTTATTATTTCGCTAGTGTTTCTAAAATGTGTTTGCTAAATAAACCGCTTGTACAAGTAAATTACTTTATTTTCTTATTTTATTATACTATAATAAAAAATCATGTATTAGTGTTTTTCGAGATGTTCGTTTTTAAGTATTATGATTCGGCCGAAGCTTCGTTTCGGCAAAATTTTAGGATGAATATCGGTATTCGGCCGAAGCAGAAAAAACAGCTTCGGCGCATCCCTAGTTTAGGACTTAATGCATAATAGATACAGGTTCTGCTATCAAAATGTGAAGAGGATTAGAAACAAAGTTAAATAAATTTTATAGAAACTTAGTTATGGATTATGATGCAATTTTGCTTACAGAAACAAGACTAGATGATACTAAAAAAATGATTCTGAGCAGGCATTGATATGTGTTATACTTTTGGCAGTACTGAAGTGTATGTCAGTCTATGTCAAATTCGAGATTTGCAGGTTAAGTTTTACGTCAGTCTGTGTCAAACAACAAACAAAAGTTAACCTTTTAATCTCGAATTTGACATAGACTGACAATACACTTCAGTACTGCCAAAGGTATAACACATATCAAGGCCTGCTCAGAATCATTTTTATCTCAGTTTATAAACAGTAGTGAACTTGATGGCAGATACTCAGTTTTCAAGTGTGACAGTGATAAATTGTTTCGGCTAAAATGAGAGGTGGCGGAGTATTGGTTGCACTGCGAAATAAGTATGTGGCTTTAACATCTGTGTTTCAAATTCAAGGGATGCAGAGCCTTGCAGTAAAGTTTTCTGTAGCAGCTAATCCTTTTTTTATACTAAATGTTGTTTACATTGACCCTAATTTATCGTGTTGCAAGTACCAATAATATTAGGTACGCTAGAAAACAAAGCTCATTGTATACTAAAAAGCAAAATAATTGTTTGCGGCGACTTTTAACATTCCGGAAACTAGTGATCGGCCGATACCGATATAAATATCGGTGTATCGGCAATATCGGAAAATTTTGCTGATAATCGGTATCGGCGAAATTTTGCCGATATATATCGGCAAATTTAAGATCAACCATTTTATTAATTATTTGTATGTAAAAACTTATTTTCGCTATTTTCTCCAATCGTATTTTTATTTGAATCTCAAAAGATTATAATACCGCAGGACACAATCGTTATCTGAGCAGCAACTGCAGCAGCACTGTGCACTGGCGCAAACAACGAAACAATACACTTTCTGTAAACGGGTAATCACCACGACACTGTCGGGGAATTACCGAAATTGGTTCATGTCACGTCCGCATCGATGCGGAGTTGACAATTTTTACTTATATCAACGTATATTAAATAATTACAGACCTTTTAAAAATGTAGTGCCGATACCGATATTATATCGGTATCGGCAACTAAAATATCGGTATCGGCCGATTATCGGTATCGGCAAAAAAAAATCCGTATCGGCCGATCACTACCGGAAACCACGGGACAGCTATTATGATTTATCCAAGGGTAATCGAATTTCGCGCAGATTGTTTGATTTCACACGTTTGCTATGACTTGTTAATACTCTAAAATGAAATAACTAATTTCCCGAACAAACGCTTAATATGCGTTAATATACAGTGTGTCCCCGGATAGGTGAATCGACTCTTGTGAAGGTAAAAAATTCTCGATTTAAATTTTCATTTTTTGGGGTTCAGCCCTGCTTGGTTAAAGGCGAATTTCCAACATAATTTCAGTTCTGAGAAATCAAGTATACCTTGGAAATTTAAAAAAAAACCTATTTTTCTGTGAGGTAAAGTACCTTTTATAGTGATGGGCATAACCGGATAATTTTCATAACCGAATTATTTGCATTCGAATGATATTAATACCGAATGATTATTTGAATAATCATTCGAATAAATTTTGGCTCTCGATTCGTTTCGATTTCGCCGGTTGGCGGTTTACCGTCATCTGCATCGGCATCGTAACTTGCAGATAGCAGAAGAACTCAGTTAATCGTAATTATAATAATTGTATAAATGATTTTTATTTGATTTCTAAGGAGTTTAAACCATTAAGAATAGCTATATCAATACTAATCATAAAGAAATTATAAATATGCGAATACAAAGTATCTATTGAATCTATTTTTAGTTCCTAAAATTCTCTAGTAGCCACCCTTCCCTTTTCGCTTGCACATCATACCGGTATATTTTAGAATCCATAATTTATCTACGTTCAGCCTTCCGCGGTTTTAAGGACACACACTTAAATTTTAAACATCGAAATCCACTTCTTGTCCCACGTTCATATCATATGACGACGGATGGGAATCGACTGCTCCGTTATTAAAAATTAAATATAAATCTGTTACGATATTGGAAAATCTTATTTCGCTTTCTGTTTATCCTTTATTAGGCATAATCAACCGCGTTTCGAAGCAAAAATTTAGGCTGTTATAAATTAATACCAACACAGCTTCGGCAAATCTCATACTCAGCAGAGCGCTATCTTTAATAAGAACGGCCCCATAAATTTAACTGGTCGACTGGGAGTCTCAAATGTGTTAATAACATCAACAAGCAGCCGCTAGCCTTACTTGGGTCAATCAGTACAATCTGCCTTGCTTGTGGTTATGAATGACGTATTATTTACAGAATCTCGATCACTCGCAGGTCGCTGAGATACGGCACGTAGTACGTATGACAATGAGGTTATTTTTCATTCGAATAAGCCCATCACTAACCTTTTATGTGGCAAATACGACAAAAGTTATTAAGAAAAGTTGTTTAGAATCAACACATAGGCCTCTATACCAAATTTCAAAATCATCAGCCAACTTTGATCTCTCACAATTTCTTTTAATGTTTAGGTCCCAAATAGGGTGACCACTTTTCAATTAATACAAACCCTGAGATTCTTCGTAAGTAAAAAAAATCTGGTGTGATACACGCACACAACTTCCTTTTACAGTGATCTTATAATTAGCCAACAATTTGATTTTTAATTTTTAAGCCTTTATCAAAAATTTTCAAAAATTACAAATTCTACAGACCCGTAAAAAGTAGAGCGTTAGTTCAAGAGACAAATTTTCTCTAGAATTTTAAGGTGAATTCAAAAATGTAATAGTATATGCGGTATACTATTTCTAATTAAAATAGCAGTTAATAAAAAAAATGAAAAAAAAAACAAACGAAACCCATTTTAGAGGTATTCAACTGGAGAATCACCTATCTTACATCAATACACGTTAAAAATGTAGTAAAAATGTAAAGTTTAAAAAAATCGTTAACAGCCGCTTTTGGAAAAATCGAACAAAAAATGAAAAATCACATGAGTAAACAATATAATTCCGGTTATGCAATTTTCTTCAAAAGCTTGCTGTCACATCTAGATAGTACACAAAAATTACGTATGAAGTTTCAACGCCATACCTCTTTTCGTTTTTGAAATATTATGTTCATACACAGACAGACAGACAAATGAAGAAAAACATGTGTTTTGGGTTCAGGGGACTGCAAAACGTGAACATCTTTTGAAAACTCAAATTCGAATTTTTGGGGTGAATCCAATACTTCCTTTATTGTAAAAGGTTATTGTAAAAGGAAGTAAAAAGGGTTTTCTTCAATGAGAAATACAGAATGTTTATAGAAAACAAAAAGCAAGCAAATACAGAAATTAATGAAAACCATGTTTTTATTCATTTCTATAACTAAAATCGCAGACATGCTAGTGAGATAAATAGAAAGATAAATTATACCTTTCATTACAATAAAATCAAAGATGATACGCTCGCGCCATGCGCGAGATTTGCGGCGATTTTATTTTTATTAATGTAACCGACTTACGGTGAAGTTAGACATTACAAAATTAGCGTAACCCGGAGAAATTATAACTAAACCCGGAGCCCGGAGATCTGGTGTTGAAACCCTGAGACTCCGGGTGAAACCCTGAGAGGTGGCCACCCTAGTCCCAAATCAAAGAATTTTAATTTTAACAAATATTTTTATTGGAAAAACAAATGCTTTTAACAGAGTTTTTTATTTCATAATAAAAAAACTTTGTTAAAAATACTTTGATTTGGGAAATAAACTTTGAAAGAAAATGTGAGAAATCAAAGTTGGCCGCGGATTTTGAAATTTGGTATAGGGGCCTAGATGTTAATTCTAAACAACTTTTCTTTATAACTTTTTGTCGTATTTGCCACATAAAGGGTACTTTACCTTACAGAAAAATAGATTTTTTGAAAATTTCCAAAGCATACTTGATTTCTCAGAACTGAAATTATGTTGGAAATTCGCCTTTAACCACGCAGGGCTGAACCCCAAAAAATGAAAATTTAAATCGAGAATTTTTTACCTTTCACAAGAGTCGTTCCACCTATCCGGGGACACACTGTATAAACGAGGTTTCGGGGATGTTTTCTTTCATTAGTAGTTGAATGAAAAAAAATGTAGGATATTAGCTAACACTTTCTAATAACGTGACATTAAATAGGTCATTTCCCGTAGAAACTATTATTAACCGATGTTAAAAAAAACGGGACCAGGTAGGTTGCTATCACCTGTTTTTCCATAAAGTTACTTTGAAAACAAAATAAAAGCAGGCTTCTTACCGAGGTTGTTTTAACACTTAACAAATGCAACTCCTAATGTTACGTCTGTATAAGCCCTGCTGAGCGTGCTCAATTCCGAGAAATAAAGAAGTAACACTTCAGTTTTGTTTGCTTACGTCAGGTTTCGCAGCTAACTTCCAGGTACTCTATCCGAACCGGTTGCAACGCATATAAGCTTTAGAATAAACATTAAACAAGTACTCTGTAATGAATACAAAGTAAGGGATGCGGATGCTATAACGAAAAGTAACGAAAGTTGACATCACTACAGGATACTACGTACAAATCACATTAGCAAAAATGTAAAATTTCCATGACACTTTGAAAGATCGACAGAATGTAGTTACGCTTACCTTTTCTCTTTTTTACGAACCACAAGGAGTCTGTGATAATGCAAACTAACTGATTATCAAGTAAAACTCATACACAGAGAAGACGCACGTATGAACTTCGTGATAGCAAGATGGCACTGCAAACCAGCACCCAACAAAGAAAACTCAAAACTGCAACGAGTACGAGACGAATGCAACGCTATCAGGCTATCACATCGAAGTGCAACATCACGTTTCAAATTCAACCATTACTGATTTGCCTTGCGCAGTGCGCATTTTCGTTCAAACAGCAGAATGCTGTGTTGCCAAGTATGGTAAAATCTCACCAGATCTGGTAATGCTAATTCCAAATTAATCTTATGATTTGATGAAAACTTTGGCAACAATATAAATCGCATTTTTATAATTTTTATTTTTGGTACTTCATTATAGTTTGTTTAACAGCATTTGATAATAAAGTTAATCTACTTACTATCGTCGTCAGTCTTCTACAATGCAGGGGCACCGACCACTACTCTTTGGGAATGTCTTAATGCTTAAAAGATTTCACAGTGCGAAAGCCAGATTGGGAAATATCGGTGAGATCGACTAGATTTATGTGGCTGTGGGAATCTGGTCTTGAATCAGAGCTCTACCACTGAGTAACCTCCACTGTTTTACGTACCAGCCTACTAGTAAATGTATACAATTAGTTAAAGTTATCACTTTGTTGTTGGCATCTAGAATTTGTATTTATAACCTAACTCTTTTGAAAACTACGTCTTGTAATAGCTGAAACCTTTTGTGGCGTTTTACGTTCTTTAAAAAACGTATGCATATTCATATTTTAACATAGCATTGTAACATATAAGTTTTATAAATAAATGAAATTGCAGTTATCCGGTTTCACTCGTTTGAAACTTTAGGCTCGACTCCTTCGTCGGCTCGTCCATAAACAACGATCTAGTACCGTAAAAATTGATTTACCAGACTTGTAACGTAAATAACTTATACAGATCAGTAGCCAGTTTTAACCCATTAAGCGCATTTATTTAAAAAATGATATAAAACTATCAAAGCGCAGCTTTCCTTTTTAGAAGGAATAAACACTGCTGGCAGAATTTTATAATGTTATTAACAATATTTGCAAGTTATTATTAATGTAAAAAACAAGCAATGATTTATTAAAATGTATTTTCATCATTATCTTCGCTAGACGTATAGCATGCTGCGCTACATTAATAATAATAGGTTGTATATCTGAAGCACCTATAGATTTTTCAGTCTTCTAGTCTGTAAAGATTACTGTTTCTATATGTCTTACATAATTATTGTTTTTGACCACACACTTATTGCATTTCCAGAGGATGACTTCGTGAACGGGGAAAATCTGGAATTTATTCAAAAAATCGTTGGTTGCGCGATTTTATTGTTAGGTGTGGTTTTTCTACATACATTTTATTTCATGTTGGAACCATCATCTATTTTATCGTCCCTCGATAGCGGACGTAATATGGTTTTTATAGCCCGAGGGCCTATGAAGTTGCCAAATAGCATATCAAACACCAACAATGTAGTATAGCAACACAAACAATCTGCACAGAAACCATAGTACACCAAAAATTCACAACGATGACGCAGAGTCTGTAGCCAAACGTAGCGGATGGTTGCGTCGAGAAGAGATAACATTTCTGGATATAAAATATGTGAAAGATATGAAATAATTTTTTCTGTTTGAAATTCCACACACACAGACAAATGTCAGAAAAGAATTTGCTATACCACCTGGAAATTTTGACGGTATAGATTTATTAAAAATATTTAGAAAGTACTATTCCCTGCGGCCTTCACGAATTGAAAACACAAGGTTTTTATTGGCTACCGTAATGGCAGATGACAAGACAAGCTGTGGGGATAAACACCATTGCTGCAATGCCACATAAAATTGCAGAGTTTTTAAAGCTACGAAATTCTTCGACGTATACTGGACATTGCTTCAGGAAGACTTCAGCAACACTACTTGCAGACGCAGGGGCTGACATCACTCTTTCAAAGCGTCATGGAAATTGGAAATCTAGTAACGTCGCTGAATCGTACGTCGAAAACTCCATTGAAAATAAATTAAAAATAGCCTCCAAACATACTAAGTGAAAAATCTGATAATAATTCATCCAAATACCTTACTGTAAGGTATTTGATTCATCTAATTGGCTTTTTGGAAATTGTTCTAATTTTGTAGTTAACATATATAAACAATAAAGAATCAATATTCTTTTTTTGTCTTAATTTTTCCATTCTAGTTTGGAAAAATTCAACTTTTCCGCATCCAATTGAGTATTGAAAAATCGAAGAATTCCTAACCGGATTTAACAAAATTCTTTTATCTACGACCACTACTAAAAGTAGGCCTTTTAGCGCTAGCTTGTTTCTCTAAAAGTGACGTTTTATAGTTTACTTTTAGCTCTAGTGCTAAAAGTGAAGTGAGGTTATAAAACTACAATTTCGAACTGGAAGTGAAGTTGTAAAGTTATTCTAGTTGCTTTTTGCGTTACAGGTAAAGTGTTTTTGAAATAATTAACGCGTTATGTAATGAATACACTCAGATGTGGAGTATTAATAATTACATTTCGCAACTGACCTTGACAGCACTGGCTTTGCAAACATTCGCCCGCGCATGGCCTACTATTTATTATGACAAATTAGAAATGTCGTAGATGCAAACATTTGTTAAATCGATATTTATGGATTAATAACGGTAAAATTAAGGTCGTAGATAAAATATTGTATGCAACGCGTGCATAAACGTCGACTTTTAGCACTTGTTGCATAAATAGCTATTATCTACGACAGTGCATAAAATTGCCTTTTAGTTGGCAGTTTTAAGTTTGTAAAACGACTGTTTAATAACATGTTTTCATTAGTTTACGTCGTTAGATAACGTGTTTAAAATATTTCATTAGGCGCTTTGTGAGTAGCAATGTGTTTTAAAATTTCTAAAACACCCAAAATTACGACCGGTTGCTGGTAATCCTAATTTACATTAATTTTTTTTATATTTACTGTGTTTTCTAGATTCTACCGTAGATAAAATATTGTACAATACACATGCGTAAAGCATATTTAGTCACTCGCGGGGCTTAAAACGCTTGCTCGCTCGCTCACTCGCCCTTTAACTCTACCCCACTCGTGCCTAAAGAGTAGCTTTACGCACTTGTATCGTAAATTACTATTAAACCTGCGAATAAAAGTGTCTACCTAGCAACATATACCTTCTGTACTCATAACAATAAAGGAAACGTCAATTCCAATTACAGCTTTTGGTATTAAAAGTCTTTGAAGACAGCTGCAAGAAATGTATTTGCGATAAATCAGTATTTATCCCTTGTCGTAAGTTATTGTAGTCAATTTTCATTTTTTTCTTTTTATGTCAACTATTCTGATTGCAACATATCACGTAAATTATGTCACATGCAAAACATTTTTAATTCTGTTTAGGGTATTTTCATTGTTTTAAATTTGAACATTCTGTTCTATCTGAATTTAAATTTTGAAATAAAAGCTGCGTGTCACGTCGTGAGTGGCGTGTCACGCCGTGAACGTGAGCGTGAACGTGAATGTTTAAAGCAAGCGTGAAACGTGCATGACGTGAGCGAAAACTCACTCACGAGCCCATCTTTAAGTCGAAGTACCGAATCCTTGAATGTTGTTCATTTGCAGAACCAACATAAAATAGAACGTAGGCATGTACCACGTGCATAATCACGATTACAGCCATAATACATAAATAACTATTGTGAAAAACTCCTCTTAATGCATTTAGTATGGTTGGATTTACCTTAGTTTTAATCTCTTTTTTTTTTCTTTTAGAAACTGTATCTAAAATAGGCTGCATCTGAACATGTTGGTGCACTTTTTAAGCGACCATTTCCCGCATTCCTTTTTATCCAGTCGAATGCCACGATTTTCAAAATTCAGCCAATTATGTGTTTTTATAGTGACAATATCCATCAACTGTCAAATGTTGGTTTTCGTTTAATAACAGTGTTTGGATCAATATTCTAGAAACCAATCAATAAGTACGGTAAAAATATTATTACGTCCTTCTTGCACATCTCTCTGTTACTATGGAAACGTTTTGTTTTTCATTCGTGGAATTTCTCTAGTCAAAAATTATTCGACCTTACATTTGTCTCTTTTTGTAAAATTTGATTGTTTAATAAAAATTACGTAAAACATTATGCGAACATATTACTTTTAAGTAAATAATAAAAAATCTAGAGGAGTAATTAATATTTTATCTTATATTTTGCGTTTATTAATCTTTCAAGTCTTCGCCTAAAAAGATTTGAATTTTAAAATTAAGTCTTGGTATGTGAAATTTCCAAAAATATTTAAAACAATGTAAAAATTAAATTTAAAGAAAAATATAGGTGTTTTCGAGCACTGAGATTGTTCAGTTAGCAAAAACTAACACATTCTTAAAAAATCTCATTGAAATATTACTTAATTTTCGAAAAATAGCACTATTTTGGATTTTGACAATTTCGAAAAAGGTGATTTTCTAAATAATACAAATAACTTGGTATATACGAGATCTATGACAAACTTTGGTAATGGGGTTAATTCAACATTTTTTCTTAAATTAACGTGGGTGCGATTCGTTTTTGTTTAGAAGTTACGTGGTGCTTAATGTTTAAACCTTATTTAACAATTAACAATAAAAATTTATAATAAATATAAATAACAAATGTTAAGACTATAAAAATTGTTCGAAATAGTAACCCTCGGCTCGAATGCAATGGCGTTCCCATTGGAATACCCATAGGCAAACACAATATTTGCATACTCCTCAATTGTGAATAAATGCATTTTTTATTTAGCACTTTCACACAAAGTGTCAAATGAGTAATCAAAATGACACAAATAATAATTATTGTTATATCAACCGTCATTTTTATTTATCAGCCTACTTTTAATTAAAATATCAATATATTTTTTAAAATGCTTGTAACTTCTAAACAAAAACGAATCGGACCCACGTTTATTTAAGAAAAAATGTTTGGAATCAACCCAGCTATCATCTGCCAAAGTTTGTCATAGAGCTCGTAAAACACCCTGTATACTAGGCAGGGCCGTAACTAAGCAAAATGTTGCTGTAGGCAAGCCAACATTTTTGCACACCTCAGTACACTAACGATACAGGTGACATAAAATATTAATTTTAGTGTATGACTTCTGTATTTATTTCAGTATGTATGATGTATATTGAAAACAAATAGGTAGGTATTCAAAACTAAACTCAATAATTTTAATTTAAAAATTTAAAAAATAAACGACTAACTGTTAAAATAATAATCACCTTCACCAGCCTGTACGTATCCATTTTATTTGATTATTTCCTTCATATCCATAATAATGCTTAATCACCATAGTTGCTGTCGGTTTAATAATGACCAAAATTTGTGTCGAAATTTAATCGCTTGTGACCAATTTTAGCATAATTATTAAAGATGCTTCACCAACTGAATTTTATCTATTTATTCAGGAAATAATCACGCCGAACATATCGCGTTCGTGTAAACTAGCCTGAATAAATTTTGACTATTTTCTGTTAGAACGTTTTGCTGTGAGGAAATATTGAAATGGTCTTTAGCCCGTTACACAACTCTGATTGCAGAATCAATAATTTAAAGCAAGTCAATAAAGCACAGAGCTGGGGTAAGCAGGCAACTGCAAGAAGTCACATTAGAAATTTTAATTTATGATTACATCGGTTAAGCATTGCCGATGTTAAATGAAACTACTTTAAAATGAATGGCAATAAAGCAAAGCTCAAATCGTAAGTTGGATTCACAGTTTTATCAATTAACATAAATTAAGAGGTTGGTGCAAAGTAAAGCCAATAAATAATTCAACAAATCTATCACCAAAGGGATTTATTACATGCAGGTTAATTAAATTTACATGTTAGTATAATTGAATAAGTACAGTTCTATGAACTTTTTAAATAAAGCTAAAAAGGACAGAATGTTCAATATAGTGCAAAGAGAGCACAATAATAGATCGAATAAGGCTAGAAGAAAATGGAGCAGTAATATCTGAAGAAATGGTGAAAATAAGACAGGTTTTATAAAATTATAATAATAATAATACCACAGGAAATGGACAAGATTTGTGTTTATAAAAATAAGTCAGTGTAATGACAGAAGTGAACAGACAATTAAAATAAAACTTCGTGAGTGGCGCTGGAACATAGATAAATTGCAAACATGAACCAACAATAATTTAGAAATAAGAAGTTTTATTAATTAAGTTGTAAATTTAGATTATAAGTAATTGCATTGTATTCAGTTAACATCGGTTTTTTATGTAGCCAGATAGGCAATTGTTGTTAACGAACGCAGAGAGAAACAATTGAAATAAATTAATTCCTGACAAGCCAAATTGTGTCTCCAGATTATTTAACTTTTATACCATTTAACATTAAAATAAATTAATAAAAATTATACCGGCGTAATCAACAATTAACAGAGTACATGTGAGAGTGTGGGTATAAAAATCCATCACATTGAAATATTTTCTAGGGTGACCACCTTCGACAAGATCGGCAGCACAGTTTAGCGTACCGAGCACAAGTTGCGGGCTTCATTGGAGTTCCAGAGCCTTAGAGAGGGTGTCAGCAGTTCCGCCCGGTGTGTACGAGGCCAGCACAGCAGTTGCAGCATCCTGAGGCCCAGCATTCAGCCACAAGCTTCAGGAGTTGTCCGAATAAGTTGCCGCAGGCTATAAAAGGTCAGGTTAGTGGTGCCAAGCGAATAAGCGTGCTAGAGCTACGAAATTTACCACAAGGAGGGAGTGCTATGAGAGGAAGTCGATCTCAGTATTACAATACGTCAAAATAGTGCAGGAGTTCCAGAAATTGTAAATATAAGTTGAGGTTATGTATGGACACTTCAATAAAACAATTGATGCCAGGGACGCCGAGAACGATCTGAAACAAAACACAATTAGGAACGCTTAATAAAGCGCGAGATTTGATTTACCTGTTAATTTGTTCATGGATTTGCTTTTAAATTCACTATGATTATCCAGAAATGAACTGCACGTAGGATCAATTTGCCGATAGATATTATTGACAGCGCAGCGCGTCTGCGCAATTGCTACTTCTAAATTTCATAGCCCAGTGGCGTAACACGGGTATTTTTATTTTTATCAAATAGGGAAACCCAACCAGATTTTGAGTCCATGCCTATCGAAATTGAGCTAGCCATAATTTATTGTACTTGCAGATGTGCGCAATACAAAAAAAGGGCAAAACACAGATTCAATGAACCCATTTATACGGTTATTTATGTGTTTTAATCAGTAAAAATTTGATATCAAATAAAAATATGTGTAGGGTGTTTAATTATTAAATCATAATTAAGAGTTAAGCAACGCCTCGTGATACGGCTGTCACGGAAATAGTTGGTCCCGGCGGTCATAATAACATCATGACAGTCGTTAATGAGGTTGGAAGTCCCCATAAATGCACAGCGACGCCTATAATTGGCCTAATGGCTGTTGGCTGAGTGCGATATAAATAAATAAATAAATAATCATAATAATATTAACATAATACCATTACAATATATCTCGTAAATTTTCCACTCAAAAATCCCTCGTGCCACTCACGCACACAGGATTCTTGTTGAGCGTCAAATTTACTTGACAAATTTCTTAGCAAAACATTCTGACAGAAAAAGTCAAAATTCAATCGGCTATTTTAATGCACTTGATTCCTGTTTAAAAAAATGCTCAAATAAAAATAATAGTCGACGTTCTCTGTTTTTTTTTTCAAAAATTATTCCTTGAATTTTTAACGAATTTATCCACTAGTTTACGAAAACACTGTATATAATATACTATTGCACCTTAAAATTTTTATTTAAGTTACTTTAAAATCTAAACACAGTTACAGAAAATTAAAGACCCTTTTTACAGGTGCAACAAGTCTTTTCGATATGTCGGATCCGAATTAAAAACACGACAAATTTGCGAAGAACATTTTGAATTGTCCTGCTTTGTAAATAGCCTGAAACAACGGTTGGTGCACAATGCAGTTCCGAAAAATTTATACGTTATTTTTAAAATCAACCTC
This sequence comes from Agriotes lineatus, assembly GCA_940337035.1. NCBI lineage: Eukaryota > Metazoa > Arthropoda > Insecta > Coleoptera > Elateridae > Agriotes > Agriotes lineatus. The sequence goes on from OW679199.1 coordinate 28,677,460, forward strand.
ATTCTTATATTACGAGTATATGTCACACTTCTTTTACTGTGCGTAATTTAATGTAATTCAATTTTTATACAGATTTTAATTTTCCATTAAACTGTTTGATAAAGGCGTACTACCTACTACTTATGTTAAATTAGTATATTAATTTCTTATTAATACGTTATTTATAGTATTTTTGACGTTATACTTGTTTGACTGTGTTGAATGGAGTGTTTTCATTTCTAATATTTTATCTGCCTAAATACGTTACTTACATACAAACTGTTTTGAAAATAGTTTTTATTTCATTTGTCACCCTTTTTTATCGTGTATGTAGATTAATGTAAATCTATTTTTATATAATTCGTAAGATATATGCGGTTGTTTGATGGGAAAGTACTTGTGTTGAGTAACGTATTTCAATTGCTACTATTTTAGCTCTCCAAACACGTGATTTACAGTATTTTCCACATCACACTTGTTTTATTGTGTACAATATACTTGCAATGTATGGTTTTATACAAGTGTGCTTGTGTGGAACTACGTATTTTTATTCCTATTATTGTCTTCGTACATATGTTACTTATATTTTATAAGGTTTTTGAAAGATAAAGGTTTTACTTGACATTTATTTGTTTCTTTTAGCATACTTGAATTATACACAGCCGTTCATTTGCATCTAAATAAACTAATTTTATCGACATTTTCCTAACTTTTCCATAGTAAATAGCTATTTAAGTAACAAGGAATGTAAGAGCTTATTAACATTTGAGGTAGGCAAGTACAAGCCAAGACGAATGTTAATAGGCGATACATTCCGAGTTATCTTATTATATTTTTCCCGCTGCTTATCGAAATGTTCCTAGATTTTTGAAAAAAATCGTTTGGTTTGTCACCTGTCACCAGGATTCGTTTTCGCAAGTCGTGTTACCTGTGAGTGTCACATGTCACATACACATTTGCAATTTATAAACAAAACGTCTAAATCTGCATCTTGCTTTGCTAATTTTATTATCCTAGGAACTTAATAATAATATTAAGTTCCGTTGTCAAGAGAAAGCAGCAAACAAATATAATCACCGACTTACACGTTTTGTCACTAAGGCTGTATCACTGACTTACATGATCAGCAGCATGAAAATGTAATTTACCACTTAGTGGTATTGTTTAAAGCGGTATTAATATATTTAATCAATTTTTATCAAACACCACACAAAATACACCAAAATCTTCAAGTTTTTCTACTGCAGATTAAGCATTGTTCACTTGTTGCTTATTAAAAATGATTTGAGTTAAAAATGACATGTAACAACAGTTAACTCGCTTACTATCAATAATACAAAACTAGCTTCAAATGAAAGTGTAATCTTTAATTTTACTTGCAACTGATGGCCTACCTGACTGTAGTATACTAAACTTGAACTCTGTTTACAAATAACACGCTGAGAATAATCCCTTTCCTAGATTATTATCTGCGTTTATCTGTGCGGTTTGCAAATACGCTGGTCCAAACATGCAGCGAATACATTTGCTATGAACCAATGTCTGGTCAGCTACATTTCTAAAGTAAAGCAACGACTTACGCCATCTATCATGCGCGTACAGAAGAACTTTCAACGTGACTGCACTCCCGTTGAGTTTAGAGATCTATGTATATATATTATCTTTGCCAAAAATGTTTTTGAAACTTTACAAAATATACGTGCGGTCTATATTAGAGTTTGGTGCTAGTGTCTGGAATCCTTATCTAATTAAGGATATAGAACTGCTTGGAAGAGTTCAACGTCACAAAGCTTGTTTTTGAATTAAAGACTCTCTCTTATGATCAACGACTTATACGCCTGAAGATACCAACGCTGAAGGAAAGGCGCACTCGTGGCGGCTTAATCGAGACTTACAAAATTATGCACAACCACTATAGCTGCCCGTTGCGCGAAATATTTGTGCTTAGTGAAAATGTGAACTTGCGAGGTAACACTTATAAGTTAATTTATCAGCGTTTCCACTGCCAGTGCCGCCAAAACTTTTTTGTTCTTCATGTAACCAATGATTGGAATACTTTGCCGGGTGAAATAGTTAATGCTAGAACGCTCAATGACTTTAAGAATCGCCTAGATATATTTTTTAGATTTTGTTAGGTTTATCACCACATACTACTGTTAGATTTAATTATTTTTTGCACTGTATGTATATTTGTTTGTGCGAGATAAACGGCTACGCCGCCTCTCGCTAATATGATAATGTTAAATATCATCTATTTATGACGTAAAACAAATTATGTTCTCTCTTTTATAATGCGATCATGTCGATCATTATGAAAAATTCATTACTATGTTAATTTTGAATATATTACTTTCCGATAGACGTATTTTCTTTTTTCATTTGTATTCCTTTTAAATTCCATCATTTGTTTTTAATTTCTTCCATGTTCATATACCATACTACTTATTGATTTATTTATATAAAGTTGTATACATTTTGAAGAGTTAGAGATAGGACAAATACAGCCATTGCAATTTTCAATTTATTTTAATTAACTTTATGTTATCCTTTACAACTTTTGTTTAATTGAAATGCGGTTCATTTATATCTAAGTGAAAGTTAGCTTACATTACGCCTATTTTCACATCAGGCGTTTTCGAAGCTGTTTATATTTGGAAAGGTATTTGAAAGACAAGTAAATAAATATTTGTCTTTTACAGAAGCTTTAATGAGTTCCCAGCAGCATGCATTTCTAGCAGAAAAAAATCAACCCTAGGCAGCTTACTTATCTTTTCAAATGACATTGCTGAGAGTTTCCGAAAAGGGCTTCAGGTCAACACGGTGTATACAGACTTTAGCAAAAGCCTTCGACAAAGTCAACCAAACGTTGCTTGTACAAAAACTTTCATATTACGGCATTTCAGAAAATTTATTACAGTTGTTTACATTATTCTTAGTGACAGAATACAAATAGTTGCAGTAAAGTTTTAATTCTAATCTCCATTACGTTACATCTGGTATGCCACAATGTTCCCATATAGGAGAAAGTTTATTTTTGATCTTTACTTATTAGTGATTTATCATCTATACTGTCACTGCTATGCGATCACGTGTTCTTTGCAGGCAATTTCAAAATATATCAAGTTATAAAAAACCAAAACGACGCAAATAAGGTATAAGCAGATCTTAACACGTAGTCGACTTGGAGTTTTCTGAATTGCTTGCTACTAAACACAAATAAATGTCGTTACCTTAGGTTTACAAGAAGTTTAAACTGCGTCAAGTATGACAATAGCATCTTACAAGAAAGTAATCATGAAGTAAGTTTTTGAAAGATCTTGGCCTTACTTTTCATTCTAAATTAACATTTATCAAACATATTGAAAAAGTTATAAATAAAGCAAATTCCATGCTAGGAATGAAGAATTACAAATTCATTTAAAAATACTGATATATATATATAAACTGTTGTATTCTGCTTATGTTAGGTCAAGTCTCGAACATGCAAGCATAATCTGGAACCCAATTCATTGTAATAGAATTGAAAAAATACAGCAAACATTTTTAAGAATAACTAGTAAACGACTTATATTAACTTACCGAATTATGTCTGCAGATTGGCAACTGTCAGCTTAATAACTTTGAAGAATTGTAGGAAATTTAATGTTACTGTTCTTTATAAGGTTTTAAAGAATATGATCATCTGTATGAATTCAATTTTATGTATCAATTTTAGCATACCCCAGTGTAATACATCCCGGTGCGTGGAGCATTGACCGCGATTATGCGCCCCTAACGAGACTAGTAGTAGTAGTAGTAGTTGTGGGGAGATCGAAGTCTAGCAAGTAGGCTACCATAGGCCCTTTTTGCCAACCCCATGCCATCCCCTCAACCGCCTTCATTATCGTCCTCTTCGATGGGCTCTTCTCCCTGCTTAAACCTTCCTGATTTTCTAATGAAGATCAGAATTTCGGCCCAGGATAGGGAGTTCAACTCTTCCATTCGAAGCGTAGGTGCTCCAAAGGTTCTATACCTCAGTCGCTGGTACGCTTCGCATTCTCCCAAGTAGTGAAAGGACGTTTCCTCGTCCCTCCCACATCTTGGGCAGATGAGATCTTCCTCTACTCCTATCAGTGTTAGGTGTCTCTTTAGTTTATAGTGGCCTGTCAAGATCCCTATCAAAAGATTTGTGGTTCTTCGGCTCCTTCCCATTAGCCAGACCGATTTCTTTGAATCAAATCCCGCTATGTGGTACTTTGCCTGACGACAGCCCCTGCATCCTTTCCACTTTTCCTCGCTGGTCTTGTAGGCCCACCCGGTTAGGGCTGCTGAGACCTGCTGCCTTGTTATACCCAAAAAAGGTTCCGGTCCAAAACAAGTTTCCCCGGCTCCGAGTTTGGCTAGTTCGTCCGCCTTCTCGTTGCCTTGGACCCCCGTGTGTCCCGGGACCCAGATGAGCTCGACGTCCTTTTCCCTTGCCAATTCGGCTAAAGCATCTCCACATTCCTGGACAAGAGCTGATCTTGTCCTGGCCGAGAAGATTGCTTTTAGTGCGGCTTGGCTATCAGAGCAAATATAAATTTTTTGCTCTGGGGATATCCTGACCTCGTTCCTTGTTGCCACCGATAGGATGGCATAAACTTCTGCTTGGAATACCGTGGTGAATCTTCCTAAAGCATAACTTTCTTGCACCCCCCGGCCTTCCATATAAATTCCTGCTCCAGAGGATTGCCTTTCCGCCACTCGAGAACCATCCGTGTAGCATATCAAGGCATTCGACTGGAGCTTAACCCTTTTTTGCTCCCACTGTTCCCTTGTTGGGATAGTGAGAGAGAAACCTTTTTCTAACCTTAGCCGGTCCTCTGCTTCGGTTACCCTGTAGGCTGATAGAGGTATTTCTCTAGCAGCCATGTCGGCGATCCTAGCATGGCCCGTGCGAACTCCCTGGTCATTCCATAGCCCCGTATCCCGCATTCTGAGGTGGGTAGCCATGGCCTCTCTCTTTATCCAAGTGTCGAGGCCCGGGAGTCCCAGTATTACCTCCAGTGCGGCTGTTGGGGTTGTCCTCATTGCCCCTGTAATTCCGAGACAGGCTAGTCGTTGGACCTTTGCCAATCTTACGGAAATACTGGGGCGCTCTACACTAGGCCACCAGACCACTGAGCCGTACTGAACTCTTGGCCTTACTACCAATGTGTAGAGCCAGTGCAGAATCTTGGGGTTTATCCCCCAGTTCCTGCCTATAACTCTGCGCAACTGCCATAAGGTCGTTGTCGACTTCTTCACCGTCCTGTCGACATGCGACCTCCAACTTAATTTGCTGTCGAGGATTACCCCCAGGTACTTGACCTCTTGCACCAATGCAAGTGGTCTTCCGTACATAATGGGTATCCTCAGACCCTGAAGTTTTCGTCTTTTTGTGAAGAGAATGATCTCAGTCTTTAGTGGGTTTACCGACAGACCTTTCTCTTCACACCATCTTTCAATAATCCTGCAAGCTACCTGCATTCTATCGCAAACGACGTTTAGGAACCTGCCAGTAACAAGTACCAGTCCATCGTCTGCGTATGCTTGTGCATAGAAGCCCTCTTCCGTTAGGCATCCCAGTAGACCGTCCATTATAAGACACCACAGGTGAGGTGAGAGGCAACTGCCTTGCGGGCAACCTCCCGTCACCCTGGCCCTCACTGAACAGTCCCCTTGGTTTGCCGTCACGGTCTTTGCTCCAGTGCTGTTCTCACCCAACTGACCAGAACGGGAGGGGTTTCCCTGGCCTGTAAGGCTGGACATATTGTAGCCGTTCTTGCCTTGTCAAATGCGCCTTCAATGTCAAAAAGTACTGCAAGGGCCACTTCCTTATAGTGTAGTGCCCTTTCGACCTTGTGCACGACAGCGTGGAGTGCAGTTTCGGTCGATCTTCCACGTCTGTATGCGTGCTGATTCCTGTGGAATGGGTGTGTTCTTATTACCTTTTCCGTTAGATGCCTATCAATGATCCTTTCCAAGGTCTTTAAAAGAAAGGATGTAAGACTAATGGGCCTAAATGATTTGGCAGTTGTGTAGTCCTCCCTTCCCGTCTGGGGAATAAAGACCACTCTGGCTGCCTTCCACTGTTCTGGGACCCATCCCATTGCTACGTTGGCCCTATATACCCTTACTATATGTGGAAGAAGGATATCCAGGCCTTTCTGAAGCAATGCTGGGAAGATCCCATCTGGCCCCGCGACTTAAAGGGATCAAACTCCTGTACTGCCCATGTGACTGCTCCTTCCGTTATAATTCCCTCAGCGAACTGCCAGCTCTCTATAGGAACTGGTTCCTGTTCCGCTATGGGTGCTAACTGGATGGCGCCGTCTCCTGGAAAGTGGACTTCCAGCAGGTGTTGTAACGACTCCTCTCTGGATGTTGTCCACATCCCATCGGCCTTTTTTAGCGCTCCTACTGTTTGACTAGTTTCGCGGCTTAAGATTTTCATCAGTCTAGCAGAGTCTGATACTGAGTTTAACTCTGCACAGTATTTCTGTCAGCTAGATCTTTTGCTGCGCCTTAACTCATTTTTAAACCTATTCCTGGCCATTTTGAAAGTGTCCCATGAGGCCTGTGTCCCTTCTCTGATAGCTCGATTAAAGATTCGCCTGGATTCCTTGCGCAGATCGGCTAGAGTGCCGGTTCACCATGGTACCCTACGAACTCGAGCCTCCCTGAGAGGACAATCCTCCTCATAAGCTGAGACAATTTTACTTGCCAGTTGCTCTACGTCTTTACGTAATTGTTCTTTTGTGCATATACCTTCCTCTGGTTGGCCGCCTTGGCGAACGAGACTGGAACGATAGCTTTCCCAGTCTGTTGCCCTGAGGTTCCGGTAGGGAATTTCCAGAGTCTTGTCGGAATTCATTTCCATTCTGATCATACGATGATCAGATGTCACGATATCCGACGTCACTTTCCAGTTTTCAATATTGATTGAAAAACACCTAGAGGCCACTGTAATGTCAATTACCTCCTTTCGGATGCTATTGACAAAAGTGGGCTCTGTACCTTTGTTCATTATCTCAAGATCCGTGGACGCCAAATATTCTAGTAGGGTTTCGCCCCGAGGGTTAATGTCTGAGCTCCCCCACACCGAATGATGTGCATTGCCGTCACATCCGACAATTACCGGAAGACCTTTATCTCTCGCAAACGATATTAAGCGTTCGAATTCCTCCGTAGGTATACGCGCGTCAATCGAGGGAAAATAGGCGCTTCTACTACTACCTTATGGTTTCTACCACCTACCTGATACTCCAGAACCGCTGCAGTGAGGTCCCTTGGTTCCCAGCTGCGGCAGTGGTACCATGCTGAGATCCCTGGACACCATGATACAGGTCCTGGGTCGATCGTTTACTTCCTCGCCAACCACTACATCGTAGTTGGCCATCCTCAGTCCCCTGACCTTGTTCCTGTAAACATACGGTTCTTGAATGAGGACTATTTCTCTCCTGCCAGTTAGGGCGCTCATCAGCTCTGCCGTAGCGCCCCTACTGTGCTGAAGATTGATCTGACTTACCCGCAGTAAATCCATTATGGGGAGTTAATGGTGCGGGGGCTGTGGTCCTTTCAGTTGTCCTTCTTGGCCTGCTTTGACACGCCGGCCTCAGAAGAGTCCTGGCGGGACTGCTCCACTCCACGTCAGCACCCTTCGCACTGCGAGAGTAACCAACTGGTAGTAGAGCTGCCACCCAGACTCCTCCAGAGTTCGGACAGTATCTCCGCTGACCATGAAGGTCAAGAACCACCCTCCTGGTCCTTCTCTGGCCATGGTGCCTCCGATGCCCTTGTTGGGGCAAAGGTGACTCCCTCGCACTGAGAGGTGTCCAGCCCCTCCAGCCATCTTGCTTAGGTTGTCGGTCCTGGGCAGTGACTAAGAACCAGCCTGGTTCCACTAGTCCTGAGTTCCTAAACCGGAGTTCTGGCCCCTGGGGACCCCCTTCGGGGGCCTGCCATGGCACTGAACATCTCGGCAACTATGTTCGCTCTAATTGCCTCAGCTTCCTTTGGGGGGAACCTGGCCATCTGGTCGGTCAGACCTGATTACAACCTGGTTCTCCCTATTAGGCGGCTTCGGCTCCGTTGCTCGCTGGGACTTAGCCGTGGTTTTTCTCAAAGGATGAGAAGCCTTGGCTTTCCCTGCTTGCTTCGGTAAGCTTTTTGGCCATTTTTTCACTGCCTCTGGGGGAGTGTCATCACTCCTCGGTCTCTTAATGGCCGGTCGGGTACCTGAAGGACCTGGTTGGCCTTTCGTTACCCTGACTCGTCCCATGGAGTGCGTGATGAGCTCTATGGGTTTGCGTGCAGCAGCCCCTTTTGCTCTCCTCGCCTCCGGACCTCTTATTTTTTCCCGAGGGCTGTCTCTGCAGCTTACATGGGCCCCTGGGTTGCTGGCCCTGGCCACTCTTTGGAGAGTCGCCTGGACTTGCTTCCCTAGGACCCTTGTCAGCCGCTTCCTGGGAGGAGTGTTCTGCCTGGCTTGCCTGGGCCGATGGACCCTGGCCTTCCCGCAGTTCCCTCCGTTTTGCCCTCTCTTCACGCCTCTTAAGCGTTCTGGTCTTTCTCTTATTTTCTTTTCGCTTCTCTTTGCGACGGCCTCCCTAGCTGCTTTATCCATGGGGGAAACGCTAGTCTCCCCCTCGGATTCGCTGCCGGATGACCCGAGAAGCAGTTTCTCTCTCTCCGAATTTATTTCGGAGCCTTCCTCTGTTACTTTTTTGGAGCTAGGGTGCTCCGGGTTTTGTGGCACGTTCTAATCGTAGTCCATTTTTTCTTCTTCCATTGCTTACGTTTTGGGGATGGTGTGTATTTTGTTTCTGTTTGTACTTGTTCTGTGTTAGTGTGCGTGAAGTAGTATGAGTGATTGATTTGGGGTTGGGGTCCTCCGTGTACCAGTTTCCGCGAAATATCATGGCAGAGCTGGTCCCGATTAGGAGGTCTGGGCCGCCGCTGACGAAGCCCCCCGAGATACGCAGCAGGGCCCTATTCCAGGCATCACCTGGCACTACTACATACCACGGGATTTTTCGACGGTTGAAAAGGCAGCCCCCTACCCTGGTTAGGAAAGGGTGGGCCCCTATACTACCCGTCGGCCTAGGTGTGCCATACCTGGTTTCTAAGCCAGCTACCACTGCCAGATCAACCCAACCAGGGCCCCACCTCGATACTTCTTGAAAAACGGAGATACCGGTCTTCCCTGCCCCCGTGTACATGTTGTGTAGATGTGTTTATTGGGTGTATGTGTAAATGTGTGTGCTGTCCTTTTAGGTCGCCTCTTACGCCAGGCAGGACATACCGTGGGACTATTCTACGGGTCTAAGCCCGGCGCCGGACCCCACACGGCGCCACCCGAAGGTAACAGGCACTTACCTGTTGAATCAGCGCGTCAGTACGAAACATTTGCGTCATCCTGCTGACGCAGCACGTCAACTTGATTTTAAGCGAACAACGGCAGAGCCGACTTAAGTGAATTTGTTGTTGGTTTTTTGACTTGGCATTGATAATTAATAAGTCACACCTACTGTATTCATGTAGATTCAGCATTAAGCGTGTGTACGTATTCTTAGCTATAATATATTGGTGATAACATATAACATTTTGATATTGTCATTTAGTATTCTATTTGTTTTTTTTTCTCCTACAGTACATATCGTGTATGTAAACTGTTTGGTTTTTATTCCTAGCAGATTTACATGTTTGATTTCAGAATTACAGGTGGTAACGAGCAAGCTCGAGGCAAGCTGTATTGATATTCCTTAGCCATACTGAGGTAAGTGCGGGTCTTGTACTTCTACAACACAGCTAACTGGCAAAGAAAGGCCAATTTTAATTCACAGTAAAGTAGAGTAAAGGAACCAGATAAAAATACCGTTACACTCTTAATAATTGCTTTAGTTTTCCTTCTTCATCCAATCCTTAAACCTTCCAAAATCCTACTGTTAATTTATTAGCATTGCTTTCCCCTACAGCTGTTTCTGTGTGATTCTTATTAAAACTCCTAAGAATATAAATCACTTTAATTATTACAAACAACTGTGTAATTTCACTACAACAGCAATCAGGAGAGGAAAGAAAGCCTTTTTAAATTATTGCTTAACTCATTCAGTTTTTCCAGAATGTTGGAAAAAAGCCAATATTATATCACTTCCAAAAGTCGCAAATCCTTTCTCATTTAAGAATTTGCTTCCAATTCCAATTCTCCCTGCTTTGTCAAAGGTACTACTGGAGAAGTGTATGGCTGCACAGTTGAGTGATCATTTAAAAAACTACAAAATATTACCGGACAAGCAGTCTGGTTGTAGACTTAGCTACAGCACTTTGTTACTTGATGTGGTTGATGACATTCTTAGAGCAACTGATAGCAATCAGCTTACTATGTTGGTCCTTTTGGACTTCTCCAAGGCCTTTGATAAAATTAATCATGAAATAATGATTGCCATGTTACATTATATCGGCTTACAGAGCAGTGCTGCTATGCTGTTTAAGAATCATCTCTCTAGTTGGGAGAAAATAAATCTAAATTTACAAGCATAGTGAGTGGCGTCCCACAGGGGTCGATCTTGGGTCCGGTTCTATTTAATATTTACACTTCAGCATTTAATGAACATCTTATGGGCTCTCATTCATATGCGGATGATACACAAGTTTACACGTTGAAAGTTGACAGATGACTGATAAACCTAGTTGAAAACGGCTGATTGAAAAAATAATTCGTATTTTAGATACAAAAACAAAAGACATTTGCTCAAGCACGTAACAATGAAGTCATTTTTACATTCAAGTGACCTTTATACTATGTGTTCAAAAAGAAATTACATAAGGGTTGAATATGGCAATTTTTAGAATTTTCAATCGCGATTCAGCGTATAATATAAACTTATGACAGCAACAACAGTGATTATGTTAATGAATTCTAAAGCTTGCTGTTGCCAATACTTTTACATTCCACGGCCAACCCTTAAGTAATTTCTTTTTGAACACACCTAATAAGAATATTACTGTGAACGCTCGACAATTAAATTGCTCAGGTTGCTTTCATATGTTTACTTCAAATTTCAAAATGTTATTAACATCTTTAATAATACCTATTGATTTTAAGTTTAGGGCAATAAAATATCTGAAATTACGTAAATTGTGTCACTATACACTGTTCTTTTAAAAAACTAAATGGACTTTTGTGTAAAATCATTAAGAAGCCAATATTTGAATGTCTCGTAATTAGCAAGCGGGTTTTTAATAATAATCGAAGCTAACATGCTGCAGCAGTCCATAATAATTATGCACTAGTGCCAGTATACAAAGCAGCATATGAGCATTACAAGGCAAGAAAGCAACAAAGAATGGATAATTTGCAAAATGTTCAATGCAAGAATGCGGTAAACTTATGCGGCGGCGTTTTAAAATTACCATACGCCATAATGCATTTTTGAGTCAACCAGACATGGGATTTTGCAATTAGGTACATTTTATATATGTGTTTTCCGCTGTTTAAATGTTGTTATCGGATTTTGTCCGTTTAATTCAATTCCTCACTCAAAAACGTAATTTTCTGGACTTAACGTCTGTTACACTTGCACGGATCGTTTAAAACAAGCAAATTGAAATGAATAAATAATCATTATGAACCAATGTCGTCTAATGAAGCTATTTAAAATTATTATTTTACCGTGGGTATTGTAATCTGTAATGTACTTACCGCGAATATTCTTATAGGGTCTTACACTTAGCGTCTCTCACAATAAGTATTAGTGTCACTATTACAAGCTACAGATACACGCACTAATGCTCGTGGACGCGTCATACAAAATGCAGAAGTTGCTGTTATTCGACTCGCCAGAGGAAATAATAAATTAGGCTTATATTGCGCGGGGAATACCCTGCGATTTGCTTAATATGTAACTTAATAAGACCTTATCTTATTTATGCGTTCTGGAGATTTAGCACCCTATCGAGATCAGTAATTCAGTAATTGAAATACCACAAAGTAATTCAATTACCTCGAGTAATTTCAATTAGCACAAGTAATTCAAATACCTATAAAGTAATTTAAATACTTTAGAATAATTTAATTACACGAAAGTAAATGAGTAATTGAATGCAGTAACTAATTACTTTTAAAAAGTAATTTTCAAGTAAGTACTTTCTAACAAAGATGGCAATTCCCAATTACAATTACCGCATTTAGAAAAGCAATTCAATTCCAAAGCAAATAAACAAAAAGGAATTTAATTAAAAAGTAATTAATTACTGCCCAGCTCTGCTTACACAGAAAACTAAGTTATCGTACCAACATCCATATTTTAAATCTTCGCCACAAGGGTCTTCTAACATTTTTATCACATCGAAAACAACTATTTGAGAGATCTTTTTCATATTGTGCCGTTAACTGCTTTAATAAAATTTCAAATATTCTTCAATTTATTATAAGTCAATCGCTATTCAAAAGATAACTTATTAGGGTAGAGTGGGGTTAACTGGGCCGATTTTTTTCTTGAAATTTTTGTAAAGAAACTGAAATGTTAATGTATATACTCAAAAATAATAAGTTTAAGAACATTGATGGTTTTTATCAGCATATCATTGCTATTCGGGAGGTTAATTTTAATTTTGTACAAAGAAAAGTTTTGGGCCAGTTAACTCCATTGAATGGGTTAACTGAACCTCTGTTGCAAATTATTTATAAAGTCTAAATAGTATTTGCATTTAAACACAATAATTTATTTACATCACAACCAGTCGTAAAAATGTTTGCTACTTTTGCAACATATTGCCTAAAGCTTGATTTGCCATATACTTTAACCCTACAAGGGGCGCGTGGAACATCAGAGAGCACGTTGGTCTGATAGACCTACAGTGGCTATATAAGGGCAGTGTGGTCAATTTTGGTCATCTTTCTGATTGGCTATTGAGATATCCGCCATCTTGGGTCTTTACGAAATTACTCTAGTCACACAAAATTGCTTCTAAGTCCTTTATTATTCAAAGTAGCTCTAATATCACGTGGAATGAAATAATCCTCAAAAAATTCTACAGTCTTCTCGTATAATAACGTTCAAACAACAGAATTAGGCAGCTACTGAGTGGGGGCAAGCCATTCAGCCACATATTACCGAAATAAATAGAAATGAATATAGCGTCGGCCTGTGACACCGGTAGCGCCCTCTGTAGCGTTAACAACGATATATGTTCCTATTATTGCGGAGTTTTATCATATCTAATCTCTTCCTCAAAAGACTTAAAACTTACGTTTAACACTGCAAAGCTTTCTGTTGTTCTTATTTCTTCCTCTTCTCTTTTTCTGTTTCTTTTTCTTTCCTTTTAGTCTCTTTTTTTTCTTCTCTTTCTGCATACTCTGCTTCCAGTTGATGTTTTATAGAATTGATTGTTAATAATAAAGAGGTTCCCTTCTTTCTCCCTTCATTAGTCATTTTTCGAGGCGGAGCTTTAGAGTGTATTACTAAACTTCATGATGTTGAAGGTTGTTGATTATTTGCTGTAACAAAATATTAGATGTTCCGATACACAGCAAACACAACATACACTAAATTATTACACAAAAATGTGCAAGTTCAATTTTTTGCTCTAACATCGAACATCTGTTCTAAAAATCTTAAAATGTCAACTGACAATAAACAGTGATGCCAACTGCATTCTATTACGTCACCACTAGTTCAATATCTCGTCATCGGATGCCGCCGTGCATGGTGGATCAGTTGACCCTCCGGTCCAGTTAACCCCGCGCTACCCTACTTATTTCGTCGCAGAATACAGTTTCTTTGCTGTAAAAAGTTTTGTATTGTTACGTACAGGTAGGTGCATTGGTTTTCATGTCGGAATAAAAATAAATAGTATTTGTTTTTCTAATAATTTTGAGTTCAAACTACAGATTTAGTGAAAGAGCAGCAAACAACCTTGTTTTGTCTAGCTGAACTTCACCTGTGAATATTACATTTAATTGTTGTATTCCTTTTTTATTTTTTTTCTGATTCAATAAAGGCATATTATTATTATTGTAACGACCTTGAGCCGGGTCGCGGGCAAACGGATGAGTCAGCCTTCCAGAACGACCTCGGTGACTCATGCGCGCGAACACGTCAGCGTTGCCGGAATAATCGAGTGAGGCCGCGAAGTTTCCAGAATGCATCATTCGGCGAGATATAAATAAGCGCAAGCCGAAATAACAGGAGTCCGAATCTAACTTGAAGTGTGCGAAGCTGCCATATAAATAACTCGTGTGTAAATAAATCTAGCCATATAAATCATTCATGTTGAAGTCGTATCTAAATAAATAAAGTGTATTTGTTGTTAGAAATAGTTCCTGTTAGTGTATAAATAATTCTTGTGTTGCTTAAAACAAGAAGCGGCGTATAATTTTTAATAGCCCAAAACATAAATCGTAACATTATTATTATCTTTGGACTGCTTACTCTTTGTTGTATTCACAGCCTTAGCATTATTCCTTACCATTTTCGTCCCCATTAATCGCTCCATTTGTTGTTCTGCTAGTTGCTTGACTATTTTTTGTTTAAATTCATTTTTTTTTCGAAAGTTAAATTGTTCTAGATAAAAATCTTCGTCTTTTAGTAGGCTTTTCCTGTCTATAATTTTCTTATTTTTTCCCAAGTGCTTATCTCTACAATTATTATTTAGTTATCATCCTTTCCTTTATGATTTCTTAACTTCTGTAGGTAGCGATTTTGAGCTTTTCCATTAATAATTATTGTTTCACTCTCTCTTCAATCTGGTTTTCCTCTATTGATATTCCTTTTATAACAAAGTTATTTGTGTTTTTCTCTATCCCGCTGCTCTAATTTCCTGATTCTGTTGCCAAGGACTTTTTTCCACGCTCCATTCTTCAGTCTTCTAAAATTGTTCTGCCTTCAAACTTGCATGGTTTTGATTACTCAGTTTTTAGCTCTAGAGGAGGATTGAGATGAGACGATACCAGTAAGTGACGTCATATGCGGCGACGGCAATCATTAACTGTCAATCATTGGCAGCGTTCGTTTGCTTTAGAAAAGGGGTCACAACGTGATGAAATTGGTAATTACATCAGAGACAGCCTCTTAATTACACTGTTATCTTTTGTGAATTATGTATGTGATGCTGATCCTTGTGTGTCACTTTGTCAAAGAGACAGTTACCCCTTTACCTACATAATGGACCCATCCAACACAAAATTGGCTACTGTGCGGCTATGATGCTGGTGTCTTCTCATCTCAATCTTACTTTACCTTTAGTTCATCTAGCTTTTTATATTATAACATCTGCTGTTGGCTTTATCCGCGATTTCTTTTCTTCCTTAGGGTGATTCTCTTGCTTTGGATTATATTTTTTGGGGTTCCCTGAACTTTTGTACTTTTTTAAAGACTATTTACCTTTAGTTCGTTTAGCTTTTTATATTATAACATCTGCTGTTGGCTTTATCCGCGACTCCTTTTCTTCCTTAGGGTGATTCTCTTGCTTTGGATTATATTTTTTGGGGTTCCCTGAACTTTTGTACTTTTTTAAAGACTATTTACCTTTAGTTCGTTTAGCTTTTTATATTATAACATCTGCTGTTGGCTTTATCCGCGACTCCTTTTCTTCCTTAGGGTGATTCTCTTGCTTTGGATTATATTTTTTGGGGTTCCCTGAACTTTTGTACTTTTTTAAAGACTATTTACCTTTAGTTCGTTTAGCTTTTTATATTATAACATCTGCTGTTGGCTTTATCCGCGACTCCTTTTCTTCCTTAGGGTGATTCTCTTGCTTTGGATTATATTTTTTGGGGTTCCCTGAACTTTTGTGCTTTTTTAAAGACTATTTACCTTTAGTTCGTTTAGCTTTTTATATTATAACATCTGCTGTTGGCTTTATCCGCGACTCCTTTTCTTCCTTAGGGTGATTCTCTTGCTTTGGATTATCTTTTTTTGGGGTTCCCTGAACTTTTGTACTTTTTTAAGGACTATTTACCTTTAGTTCATCTAGCTTTTTGTAACATCTGATGTTGGCTTTATCCGCGACTCCTTTTCTTCCTTAGGGTGATTCTCTTGATTTCGATTATCTCTTTTTGGGGTTCCTTGAACTTTTGTACTTTTTTAAAGACTATCTGGTCACTTTTTAAATTCCTCAAATTTGTTTTTCCTTTACAATAGTTACACTCTTTGCTCTTGGTCGCCCTTTTATGCCTGCTCTAAAAGTTAATGCTTTTTTTGTGCTCAACTTGATAATCTCATGAGATTAAATTATGTACACGTTTTAATAATGGGTGATGACAGAGGAAGTGCGTGGTAAAATAGCAAGGTGGGAGAGGAAAATGCTAAGAAGGATATTTGGAGGAGTGAAAACACAGGGAGAGTGGAGGAGAAGAACCAATGATGAGGTCTACGAACTGTACCGAGAACCCGAAATTGAGATTATAATCAAACAAGGAAGGTTACGCTGGCTGGGCCACCTATCGAGAATGGAGGAGACAAGAATGCCAAAGAGAGTCCTAAAAGAGGAACCAGAGGGCAGAAACAGAAAGGGCAGACCACCAAAAACGTGGATGCAGGATGTAATGGAAGACCTAGCACGCATGGACATAGCCGATGATTGGGAGATACGAGCCGGAAATAGGAAGGAATGGAGGAAGATTGTAGCCACGGGCCTTCGAGGCCTTTTGAGCTGATAGATGATGATGACACGTTTTAATAGGAGTAGGATAAATAATTAAGGAACATAACTCTATCATATTAACTATGTTTTTATTGAATCAACACAGAGAAAAAGCACAACACACACTAGTTATATTGATCCAACTTCGAAGCAATCAAATGATTAGAACTTATGGCAAAATAATAACAAATAAATAACCATGCACAAATGTCACCTTACATAAATTTACAGATAAAGGAAGAGCCGAGTCTAAACTTATATATACTAAAAACAAATAATTCGTACAAGACTGCCTATGGGAGATATCAATAATCGAGCTTGTCTTACAGCACATTTACTTAAAAAACATGAGCAACTTCATTAGCGGGCAAACAAAATCTACTCTTGAAATTCTTCAAAACTAATTTTCGAGAATTTACAAATTAAGAAGTGTCTTAATATCCATATCTTTCACCTAATGATCACAGTTTTCATTCATTTAATTAGCATACAGAATTTTTAAAAATTGACACTCGTGTTACTAATGATAGTAAACCTTCAATAAATTTTCGTTAAAAGCCTTAGTTTTAATAATAATAGAAAAAGTGCGATTTAGAGAAAAAAATAATAAATTGTCAAGATGGAGCTGACAAAGTTGATATGACCAACCTTTAGAAAACAAATTGCATAATTGCTGTATATACAGAGTATAGCTAAAAGTGTGTCTAAATTTAACAGTATTTGTGTGTGATTTACCTACATCCAATATGCACCAGAATCAAACAAACACTTGATTATGTAATTAAGTATGGTATGTTTAATTACCATTTCTGTTAAGTGCTTGCCATTTTATCCCCATTTAACAAAAACAGTCCTAACCTGTTTTTTTTTCGTGTATTCTTTCTGGAAAAATTAATATAAACATACAAATTTAAATATTCAGTTAAAATAATCGACGCATAACACAACAAACGATTCACTTTGCCTTCCACAACACGCAAAATTACTTACTCTAAAAGATATCCGCATGAAATGCAACGTATCACAACTTTCTCTACCTGACTACACTTGAGTGTGCCTGCATCACAGCATCAATTTGCGTGAAATCCTTTAAAAGTGAAAACACAGCTGTGCAACGGCCGTCACTGTGTTGCTTGCTTTTTTTCTAACTTTAAAATTAATTGTAATAAATATTCGAATACAATCACATCTAGAAGTAAGGTTAAGTCAATTACATGGTACCTAATTATACAAATTTAATCCTAAACTAGTAAGGAAAATATCCATTCGCAGCAGCTTTCGAAACCTTAACAAACACAAATCTACTTTAAAATATTAAGAACCTTCAACTTCTCAAATAACGCACTAGTTGGTTGAAGGATATGCGATCCTTCAACCAACTAATGCTAATTTTCAACTTCGGTTTTCTCTGTTGAATCAGCTGTGTGCTGGTCGCTTGTGTTCAGCAACTCCTCGGCTTGCTCAGATTGCGAAGTATCCACGTCCACAGTCTCCTTTTCACTCACTGAAGCTTCATTATGATTTGTACCATCGTCAGCATTACAGTCGTTGCTATCTACTGCCACATTTGGTTCCACCACAGGACTTTTTACTTCGTCGTTTAAAATATCACAAGCTGCTGCGCTATCACTCGATTCTACCGCATCTGCTGCCTTTTTGGTAGCTGGAGTAGCATTTTCCTCGCCACCGACATCACCAGCTGCTTTGCAGCTAGACTTCTCAGAAAGACTCGAAAAACTTTTAATTTTAATTTTGTACATTAGTGGCACCTGCTGCTTTTCCTTACTTATACTTTTACTACTTTTCATAGGCGGAGACTCGGACGTGCATAGCAGTTCTTCTGGAGGTTTGGAATTTGTACTAATCTTCGGTCCCACAGTTTCAGTGCTGGTGTTGAGCGAGCTTTCGCCACTTTCCGTGTAAATGTCGTTTTCTTCGACATCTAGCGGCTCGCTCTTGATGGTAACGAGGGGCGAAAGAGGCTGAGCATCTGAAGCACACGGCTTTACGATGTCTTCATAATCGTAGTATTTGGGAATTTTTACGTTTGGCCGGGATCTCGTCCCTCGTCTCATGGGAAATAACGGCGGCGCCTACAATAAGAAATAGTAGTTAGAATAATTGGAACATCCCTTGCCTCAATTATATGTTGTGTATGAGTAGCACAGCTGGAATTTCAATGTACAAACTGTCCCCACCATTAAAAGATTTGTCAGCAAAGTTCCATGTAATCTATGTAAACATATGTAGTTTAGTTTTCGAGGACTTCTGCATATTCCACCTTGACTCATTTTGAGGAAGTCGAGGACCAAGGTCAGATTCCAAGCTCTGTTATAAATAAATAATAGGTTACTCGCCGTTCGTATTTGTATTTAAATCAATATTGACGAATTTGTATATATTTATTTATTTATTTACAGTAATATGGTAGGCAGCTAAACGCTGTTAACACCAAATGTTTGCGTACTTTCAAACATTTTTAAATACTAAACTACTATGGTATAGAATAGATTAGATGTTTGTAATTTTTATGTGTTCTAAAGTATAATAGGAATATTATTGTTTTCCACAAACGGTTGTATTTTACTGAACTTGATTGTACAGTGGTGAACAACGTTTAATAAACAATATAACAGTTTCAGTGGTGTAAACCACAAAATGAGCAAAAGATTTCAAGTTAGGGAAGACAAGCTGGAAATTAGATGAAGAATGCGAGCAAGTAGCCAATAGAAAAAAAGTTGCAAGAATTAAATGGTTAAACTCAAACAAGGAAGATGTTTATAATGTATACAAAGAGTTAAGAAAAGAAGCCAAAAACTCCTAAAAACAAAAAAAGAACAATGGATTGATGAAATAATGGATAAAATAGAAAGAAGCATAACAGCAAAAATTGATATAACGGAATGGGAAAATCACTTTAAGTGTTTATTGAGTAAAGACGAAGAAAACATTAACGAAGGTACAGAAGAACCTAGATCGTCCAACGAGGAAGAGAATACTCCGACCATTAATGAATGCATGACTGCCATAGAAACGATAAAAGACAATAAAGCTGCTGGAATAGATGAAATAAGTAGTGAACTGATCAAAAATGGAGGAGAGATGTTGAAAGACAGAATTCACGGGATAATCACTAGAATATGGGAGACAGCAGTAATGCCAAAGGACTGGAGTCTTGGATTGATCATACCGATATTCAAAAAAGGTGACCGCATGAATTGTTCTAATTACAGAGGAATATCGTTATTAAATACCGCATATAAAATCTCAACAATAATAATATACAAAAGATTAGAAAAATATCTACCGACAGTAATAGGAGTGACCATAAAAATGACCATGGATGGATCTAAAGGAGCAGTAATGACACATGATGGGGTTACTAAAGATTTTCAAATTAATAGAGGAGTAAGGCAAGGGGACTCACTTTCAGCACCACTCTTCAATGTAACTTTGGAGGCAGTCACCAGAAAACTTGAATGTCAAGGAACCATCGCAAATAAGTCCATCTAGTTGATAGCCTACGCGGATGATTTGGTCATAATTGCAAGAGAAAATAAAATCCTAGTGAAGGTATTTAATAAATTAGTTACTGAAGCGAATAGAAGAGGACTTAAAATTAATGAAAATAAAACCAAACTATTGAGATGCACAAGACAGAAAAGAACAGACGCGAAAAACATAAGACTAGGAGAATTCAACTTTGAGACAGTTAATAGTTTTAAATATCTTGGAGTAATGATAAACGGAACAAATGATAGAAGTATGGAAATAATACAACGCATACAAGCAAGACATAAGGCATATTACATGTACAAACGTCTTATCAATAATAAAAAAATCAGCCGTAAAACAAAAATGAAAGTCTATAGAACCGCCATTAGACCAGTTGTGATATATGGAGCAGAAGTAATGACTCTAACAAAAAAGGAAAAACGTTTACGGATTTTTGAAAGAAAAATCGTTAGAAGGATATACGGCCCCGTTAAACTAGAAAATGGAGACAAAAGAAACTTAATGAACTTTGAAATTAAAAACAAGATGAAAGGAGAGGACATAGTAAAGACCATCAAAGCCCATAGACTGAGATGGTATGGACATATATTCAGGATACCAACGAAAGGAAGACCAAAACGTCGACCGAAGATAAAATGGAAGGAGCAAGTCATAAAAGACAATATGAGAATTACAGGATACAAAGAAAAGCTGAAGGACAAGAAAAAATGGAGAGATATTGTTAAGGATGCTAAAACCCACCCCAAGCTATGAACTCATTCATACGTCGTAATATGGAGTGATTCACCATGTCAATCGAATCAATGAAACTCCGGAAGAGGAGTGGCTCTATTACAACTGGAATGTCAGCCTACTATTATTATTATCAGGATGATATATTTCATGTTTCTGTTTGCAATAATATAGTCATTATAACTAATAGTTTTAAATTATAATACTTTTAGCAACAAAAAAATTAAAGTGGAAACCCCTATTACCGAGAAAAGGAACACTTACAAGATAAACTAAATTTACTTAAAATAAAAGCAAGTATAATGGGTCTGGAAATTAACACAAACAAAACGAAGACAATAAGAACAAATATGGAAGATAACACTGAAATAAGGATAGAAGGAAGTAATGTGTAAAATGTTACAAATTTTACTTATCTCAGCTGCATACTGGACGAACAAGGAGGATGTAAGTCGGATATAAAAGCAAGGATAAATAAGCACAAAACTGTTTTAGAACCCTCCACAAAATCTGCTTGTCAAATGAGATATGTAAGAAAACAAAACTGAGGATACTCAGAACAAATGTGATTATTGTATTTCTATACGGGTGTGAAACCTGGGCATTAAATAAACAACTATTACAGAAAATACTAATATATTATTATATGAGCGATTATGACAGCCATTATTCACACATTTGCGCCACAAGCCGAAGGCTTCGGCCTTCAGCTTGTGGCGTAAGCCATCTGAGTGAATAATGGCCATAATCGCGAATGTAATACGATATTTTATCTACTCCTATGCAATAGGAGTTTTGTGTTCATATTTCCGAATTATGACATTTGTGATAGCTGTTAACTTCAAGTCATTTAATAATAAGAATGAATTTTGTGATTGGCTACAACCTATTGAATAATGAAAATAGAATTTTCTGATTGGTTGCAACTTGCAAACTATTGAATTAATTGTGAAAATAGAATTTTATGATTGGCTGCAAACCGTGAATTATGAATCATAATTCATGGCCATTTTACAGTAGGAGTACATAAAATATGAAAAAATTTAATTTAGTCTAAATCTGTAACACAAAAATATTAAAATAATAAACTTTATACTAATAGATATAAATCAAACAAAAAAGAATAATTTCTAAATTTCCAACATTTATCATTTTTCCTATATTAAAGTATGAACATTGGTTTTAAATCAGAAGCATACTGTACTCTTAGAAAGAAAGAAAATTAGAAATAATGAGAATCCCTAAAGCGCGAAACAGAATAGACGCTCTCTATCGCTCTTGACTGTCTCCAAATGTCAAACCCAAAGTTCGCTCATATGGTGAAGTGGTAGCACTGCACAGAACAAACGCGCATCAGCGCTCTACCCTGCTGAAGTTGATCAACTTTCTACTTGTGACGCTGCCAATGCTACCCAAACATAACAATACCAGATTATCCAAAATGAGCATGAGCTGTGGTATTATATTCCGTATTTTGCAGGTTGATCGTTAGGGTCATTAAATACAATAAATACAGATTATAAAATAGTATAAAAACATCACAATCATCCATCGTGAAGCTAACTACAAACACTGCAACATTAGTTTTTGTAGGTTATGTTGTGTTTTTAAGGTTATGTTTACAACGCTAAGAAGCGCTCATTCTGTTCCTGTTGAAAAGTGTAGGCGTGTTTTTGCGCATAGGAACGGTTGGGAACGTTGTATTCTGTTTAGTGCTTTTAGCTTTCGGTTCTGCCACGGATCATGCTCCTGCAATTTCCGGTTTTTAATTATCAACATTTACATTGGCATAATAAAACTAAATAATTAATTTCCAATAATATAAAGGAAGTAAACAACTTCATGTAAATGTTTTCCTGACAATCATGAAGTGGTGTGTTAATTCCACCACATTCTACAATCTTCACACATAAAATATAATAATTTTTTCATAAACAGTATGTTAACCTCAAAATATGTACGCTCACAATCCTAATAAAATATTTTAATTTCAGATGTAATTAATGTTCAATATGTAAAAGTTAAACGTTAAACTATTCACACAAATCATGTAAATAACTAAAAGTTTTTCTTAATCGGTAAGATAACCACACTTTCAAAATATGTATGCTTACAAACCCAACAAAAATGTTTATTTCAGGAGAAAATGTCCCACGTCTACCTCCACAAAACATTGTATTATTGTATTAAATAACACAATGCCAAAGGAATGAATGTCCGCGAGAATTAAAGCCTTGGCGACCTTTTCGATCCTCGGAATGAATCCGGAATGGAAAGTTGGATTCGATCCTGACCCGGATTCGTTCCTTTGTACCGAGTCCAACCGGAAAGACACATCACTAATTCTTATTATTAAATGACTTTTGTAGTTAACAGCTGTCAGAAATGTCATAATTCGGAAATATGAACACAAAACTCCTACTGTATAGGAGTAGATAAAATATCGTACTACATTCGTGATTATGGCCATTATTCACTCAGATGACTTGCGGTGCAAATGTCATCTTCGTGAATAATGGCTGTTATAATCGCTCATATAATAATAATACTATTATTAACAAATGCCTCCGAACAATAATGAAAATCCATTGGTCTATTACAATCTCAAATAGAGAACTCTGGAATATTACAAAGCAAGAACCAGTTAATGTGACCATGTTAAGGCACTGCTGGTCACACATTAAGAAAGCCACGCTTAGATATAGCCCGTCAAATCCTTAAATATAATGATAAAGGAAAAAGACAGAGAGGCAGACCAGCTCAAACTTGGAGAAAAACTGTACTTAAGGAAGTAAAAGCAATAAATACAACATGGAACCAAGTGAAAGAACTAGCCCAAAACAAAAACAGATGGAAAAGATTCCGTTGAATCTATATGTAGCGAACAAAACGGACTCAACTCACCAAACTAAAGTGAATAATAGTGAACAGTGTAAAATATGCGTGGACAATTGTAGTTACCTTATACTATGGACTTACCATTCCGAACGGAATGAAAGGAACGAAGAAGATGTTATAGTCAAACACGATGAAAAAAGCAAGTAAAAGATACTAGAGTGAAAAGAGGGGAGTTGGGATCGAATCACTACCTAGTACAGAAATAATAAATGTAATAGAAAACGAGCAGTGTTCACAGCACTCAAGAGAAAGGTTTATGGCAAACACTAAGGAATAGAGAAGTTGGAAAAGGACTAAGAGATGCCATTACATCAACAGAATCACGACACGATTGTATTCTGAGCCCTTTACCCTTCAAGCTTGTGCTTGATCAAGATTCAAGAACTATAAAAGAAAACTAAGAATAAATCGGGAAATGCAACAGACTGAATGAGGTTATACTGCAATTATGAGGGTGACAGCAAAGAAGTTGTACGATAATTTGGAGATTTTTATGAAAATAAATATAAACTAAACACAAACCATGATAATAAATACAAAATACCACCCCTACTTCCGATTTTGTGTTAGTTTAAATCGGATTCACATTAACCACCAAGTGGACTACCGTCGATATGAATTACCACCACATGGATTTACTACTGACTGAAGCCAATTTGTAAAATTTGCCATATAACTGAAACACCACCGAACAGAAAACCACCGATCTACTTACATCGATACTATGCGGCAACCTCAGATTTTAAGCAACATAATTAGTGCCGATGCTTAAATTCTTCTCGAGTCGCAGACCAGGTTTCCTGGCCACAATACGCCATACACTAAACATATAAGATGGTACAAGTTATCATTTTGAAAGAATATTCAATTCCATTGTAGTGTGACTAGCATAAATATTTATCAATCACACTGTATTGTAACGGCCTGGTGATCAGGTAGCTACAGACTTATGAGTCACCGCTGCCGAGACGGTCTTGGAGCCAGCTGCGGGCCGATGAGTCATGTTCCAAACGCCTGGAGAAGCGACCTTGCAGCCAGATGCAAGGGATGACTCACGCTTTCGAGAAACGCGCTCGAGGTCAACACATGCGAATGCCGGAATGTACGAGCGAAATCTGGAATATTCTAGACGGAAATTATTCGGATATATAAATACGTGTCAGCAGGAATCGACAGGCAGTTCTCATTCAGCTTTAAAGCGTGAAGCTGCCAGATAAATAACTCGTGCCATATAAATCCTTGATGTTTAATCCAGTGTAAATAGAGTGTATAACCATGTAAATCATTACTGTTAAGCCGTAATTATTAATTAGTGTATCGTTGTTACAAATAGTTCGTAGTTTAAGTAATTCATGTGTTTGTAAATAATAATAATCAATCATTGTAAATAAATGTTTAATACAAGAAGCGTCGTATAATTTTTAAATAGCCCGAACGTAAAAAACTTAACAGTATATAAAATATTAATATTATATTTAAGGAGAGATGTAAAAATTATACGGCTGAATATTAAACATTTAAAGTTTGGTTAGGAAAACAAAGATAACAGCCAAAATTAATTTCAAAAAATCCAAGATGCTTTAATGGAATGAATTACGTTTCGTTTGCCTTGCCGTTCAGGTATAATTGAAACTAACTGGTTTAGAAAAGATATTAAAACTGACAGATATTTATATTTTGATTCTCAAACAACAGTTAAATATAAAATTAGTGTAATTACACTGTTAATTAACAGTCTAACTGATCATGCAATTTTACTTTCTACCAATAAATACCATAATGAAAACATTATAAAAATTAAAAATGTATTAATAAAAAATAGCTACCCCATGGAATTCATAAATTCAAAAATTAAAATGAGAATTAATAAACTTAAATTCAAAAACACAAATAACAAAAATGATTCTTTTGACTTATACCCTAATTGTTTAGGATTTTTTTTTAATAACGATCAATATATAGAAAATTCAAGTTACATATCTCTTCCATACATACCTAAATTGTCACAACAGTTAAGTAAACTTTTAATTTTATTGTTTTGTTCAAAAATAATAACACCATTGGTAAACTTTTCTTTAATAATTTAAAAGACAAGACTGAAATTCAATCAGAATCTAATATTGTCTATCAAATCAATTGTAGTGATTGTGATGCTAGCTATATTGGTCAAACCAAACAGTACCTCAAAAAAAGAATATCACAACATGTAACATCTATAAAAACGAAAACTTTAACTCCGAATAAACCCAATACTGCCTCATCAGATCACGCTGTTGATAATTACCACAATTTCAATTTTAATTCTGCTTCATGCTTAATTTTCTAACCTAATTCTCTCATTCTCGGAAACCCTTAATCATGTAAATATACAAATGTAAATAATTTTGAATCTGAAGAAGTTCGCCAAGGCAAACGAAACGTAATTCATTCCATTAAAGCATCTTGGATTTTTTGAAATAAATTTTGGCTGTTATCTTTGTTTTCCTAACCAAACTATTAATATTATAAATGCATAGTCATAGGTTGCTTAGTGAGTTGTTTGAGGGAGCTGTGTTTCCACGGAATGTGATGACTGGTAATGATTGTGAAATGTATGTCAATTGTGTGAATGCATTAGATATTTAGAAATAGATTAAGTTTGTTCTTCAAATATGTAACATCTATATTATAGTAATATTAAATGTCTAAAATTCAAAGATGGTTTTGGTTGTAATCTTGGTTTAATAAAATTGATCACAGCGCACCATGTATGAATTGAACATAATACTGACATTTAATTACAGTATAAACAATTTTATGATGAAATATAAAGCCTTTCAAAGGTTGGTAACAACAACTACTTCATAAATGGTTGCCAAAGTATTAATGAAAAACCACGTTTGTTGTCGTTCATGTAAAATGTGTTGCAGCAACTGCTGCTGAATGCAGCCAGAGGTATTTCCAGTCAGTGGTAAACAGCGTTGATAGTTTAGGTCGGTGGTAGTTCCAGTCGGATGTAAATCCACATCGGTGGTAATCCAAGTCGGTGGTAATTCACTATGGTGGCATTTCATATATTTGTCATACAATTCTTAAAGTTGATGATAGTTCCACATTTGTTGTTTCTAATCTAACTTAGTGATAGTGAGCAATATGCATAGCAGCAGAGCTTGAACTATTTGTTTTAGGACATAGTTGCTACCTACCTTAAGCAATAATGGGAAAATGATGAAGAAATAACAGAAAGGGCAGCCAGCTTAGAGCAAGATATGAAGTATTGAAATGAATTAAACCGCTCAAAGAATACATCTAGGAGAGAAAGTTAAAAATAGGTGAGGCAAGCATTTGAACTAAAAGATAGAAATTGGACTAGAGCGATAGAAATGGCAGGCAACAACACGTAATGGGCCTTTTTGACAAACCCAAATTACGAGAGAAGACAAAGTAACCTTGACACTGCAAGGTACAAAAGGACTCCATTAAGTAAGCACATAAATTTCCTTATGTTGCACATACTGCCAGACACACTATTAATATATAGTCCATTTACTTGACATCTGCACTGTCAGTCTCAAATTAAAAAAAAAATGTCTTGACTATACCTCAAAAATAATGTGTTTTTTATTAGACTGTACAGTAATTTAATTGTTAAAATGTGAAAAATAGCAGTGGTGCCAACATAATGTCAGTTTGACAGTGCAGATGTCAAGTAAATGGACTATACATTTAAATTATCCTCATTACATATAAATGCCCCACTCTATTCAAGTATCACTATTCTCACTAGGTATGCCGTATGCATTACCCCACCATTTAAATGAGTTGCTCAAGATGGGCTACTACCCCAAAGCAGCTTTGCTGACAAACTTCTTTAGTGGTGACAGGTAATTTCTACAGTGTGATATTTATTATTATTACTATTAATAGGCATAAAGCACATCCAAATATACTGACCGGTTCGTCCTCAGAAGGCTTCCTTTTTCTAATCTTCCTACTGAGAATCCTTCTCGAAGACAGCTTATTTTCCTTTGTTCTTGAAGACGATCCGTCACTGTCATCATGGAATCTCGGCTCCAACAGCTCGAGGGGGTCACTAATGGGCATTTCTTCAACCTTTGCCACTACAGGTACAGCTTGAGGGGGATTCCTTGCAGCGGGGTGTCGCGGCGGGGCATCCTTCACCTGGGTCTTTTTAGCTGGCTGACTTTCTGACTTGCGGCTGTCCGAGCTATTGCTTTTCCCTGCCAAACCTTTCACCTGCAAATTGGACTTATTACGGGCAAACAACTATTAGCGCTCCAACCTTCAGCAGCTCCGCGACGTCCAGCAGCTCGGGAAGCTTGTTCTGGTCGATGTTGACTTCTCCGACGTACATGAAATCCGTGAGCGCTTTCAAGATCCAAAACGGAATGCCTTTGAGAATTATGACGGGATGCTGTAACGGGGTTATGCCGTTTAAGATTTCCTCGAAATATGCACTGCATGATGAAAGGATTATCTACGGATAAAATAGTAAATATCGATGTTAGCGAATATTCTAAAAAATCTCACCCTGTGGCACTTGAGTGTCTTTTCTTCAGCAACCAGCGTGACGTCTACAAACTGCTCCTTCTCCAGCAGCTGCGGGAAGGAAGTCTGCATGTTGGAATGATGGCTATTCCACCGTAGGCAAACCTCTTCGGCTGGTATGACGGTCGGTGTTTCAACTTTCGGGGTGAATGACGACTGCAACTTGGTGCTTTGCCTAGTTACTTTCAGTTTCGTCGGCGATAGTGGTTGGCTTTGCAGCAGCGATTCCGATGAGGGGATCTGCACTTGGGGTGGACTCAGCAGCATCCGCTGCTGCAAGGGCATGGAATCTGGAATAAAGTCTATATGCAAGTTTTTTGTGGAATACATGAGGCTACTAAAATAGTTTATTGTGGCTTTGGATTGGTACAAGGTTGGGTGTTTCCAACTGTACCTTCGCTCATCCTGATTCCGCTTGGAAAGTCCCATAGAAAGCTATTGTTTGGCTTGTGTGAGGGCAGCGGGCCACACTTTCTCTCCTTATGGGCTCTCATTCTTGCCACAAGCGCGACTACGTACTTTTTACACGCTTTACACTTCGCCCTCTTCGACTTCCCGTCTCTAATTTCTTCGAAATGCACCCAAACGGCATCCTTCTTACGGCCACTCATTTTTATATTTTAGGTTTGAGCAGTTAGTGTATTAACTGAGTTTGAAACAAAAATATTAGAATAAAATCACCTAATGGCGTGAAGAGGTAGCGATGGGTACAATCCCCCAATTCCAAAACGTGGAAATGCAAAAAACTGTAGGTAGTAATAGAATATTAATCGTTTTTAGCATGGGATATGCAAATTGTACCATTCTTATGAATCACAGTACTTATCACAGTTGAGGTTAATTACTTTACGCTGCTAATCTCCACGTTCTACTTTAAATTTCAAATTTTCTTTCCGGACATTTTTAAATTATGAATTGAGATTGTTTGTGTAGACTCACTTGTGAAGCTGCAATTTTATGTTCCGATGCCTGATTACATTATAATTGCTAAAAATAGACGCACTCATCATAAATTTCAATGTGTTTATTATCAGAAACTACTGCTGCAAGAAGCACTTTTGCTGTACGAGACTGCTTTAGTACTGCCCAAAATTGTACCAATATTTTACATTCTTATGCAATTCCTTGCGAAGTATAGTAATCATAATCATATTCAAAGTAATGATAATACTTGTTCTAGCTTATCTTAAAAATACAGGTAATATTTCAGTATCAAAGTGATTAGAAGAATTTTTTTCCAACACAAGAACATGGGCGAAGCCAGATGGCACTACAACAATGTAAAAATCTACAAAGGAACAAGCATCAAGTTAGATTACTGTTAAATTTGAACAAAATGTACCAAATAATAAAACAGAGTTAATAACGTTGATATGAACTTACCCTGTATATATTGTAATGAAAGCCCTACCTGATTGTTATTTATTTTGGTATAAAAATTATTATTAAGTTAAATTAGCGCAAATCCAAATGACACAATTCTCAGTTTATAATTTTACTACTGTGCTTAAACTTGCCTGTCATAAATTAAGGCTGATTAAAAATGAAATGTAATAATTAATAACACCAATAAAATGATTGTATGTCCTTCTTTCTATTTTATTTAATTGCAATATTTATTTACGCTAGCTCTCGGCAAAACACAAGCTCTATTCTCAGGGTGGGATCAGAATTTAACTATCGCCATAAATTTTAGGTTATTTGACTTGGAGTAGCTCATTTAATTCACAATTTAGTGCATTGACAGATGACACAAAATGTCACCAGTGTAAACAGCGTATCAGAACGTTTAAACTCATGAAAATACAGTGAAAAACGCGTCAGGTAAATTATTTGTATTTTCCCGCTTGGCAACTAATACAAACACATCCCCTTGCTGGTTTTTTAGAATGACGTCACCGCCTCTTGCTTGTTCTGACGTAGAAGGCGCGCCAATTCTTTCAATTGTTTATGGACGTTTCGGTTCTCGCCAAACCTGGCAAAATCTACTGACGCCACTCAATTTAAAAAAACACGAAGTAACTGGGACCTTGGGAATCCACTAGGCCTCTCCGGGAAGGTTTGATCTTGTAGTTTGGTGCGTTATCCCAAACCTAACCCTCAAATTTCAGGCTTAATTCTACCTCGTAATGATGGCTTCGGAGCTGCTCGTAGTGATGCAGCTTCGATTTCCTGCTGGAGATGCTCCCCCAGGTGCAGACGTTGGTTGGGACGTTCTTGCAGACTCTGTGGATCACTTGCAGTGCCGATCTCTGGGCTCCAATGACTAATTTGCTCGTAATCGAACTTCGGAATTTTCATGTGCTCGCTGCCGAACCTCAGCCGCAGATGGGATTAGGAAATTTTATATTTTAATGTGGCGGAAACTTCCACAAACACTGTCACAGGTACTCTGAGATGGGCACAATAATATGAAATACCTTTTAACTGGTAAAATGCTCGTTTATTATTATAAAATTGAAGTTAAATATGGAGCACAAATTCGACAAACTTCAAATAAAAAATTAATTCAATTGTTCTCTCGTTTTAAACAAAATAGCATCAGGTTGCTTAAGTTACTGTTGACTTTCTTATGTTAATAGAAATTAATTCTGATAATGAAAGGTTACAAATGGAAGTAAATTTTAGTACATAATTAATATTTACAATTTTCTTAAATCTAAATTATTGTCTTTAACCTTATAATTAAACTTGTTCGATAGCGTTGCACACACAAACGTTATTTATTTATTATTGTCACTGCTCTGCTCTGCACTATTGCACTTTATTTTGAAATACACTGATTTTTGAGTTCGCCATTTTCGCGTCACTATCTTTTCTCTTCTGTTGCCTTCTTCTAGCATTGCTCTTTGCAATTTTCTATATTATACTATGCTTCATCTTGCTTTACCTTTCTGCTTTGCTCACTATCTTTGCTTTTGCTTAACAACTACGCTCCTTTTAAAATGCAGCTAACAAACCTTTTGTGTCAAATACATTTTATATGGTCTGGCTTTACATGTGCACAAACCTTTCCTTTTAAATTATATTAATTTATTTACAAGCCAATTCAAACCCTTCGAAATATGCTTTGCCTTTGCGTGCCTTTCTCAGACTAATTACTGTTTCTCGCATCTCATTATTAATGCATTTAGTACTTTATTTTTGTTTAAAATTGCAATTATACAAAATATCCCAACTCTGTGCTTTATTGAATCGGTTAATTATCTTGCACTGCAAACAGAGCCAAGTTGTGGGCTTAATACCATCTCAATATTTGTCTGAAATTTTTTCAGTTTCATGCCAGGTAGATATATAACGTGTATGCAAAATACTGTCTTCCACCAACAAATAGTTTTTGAGTTATACCGCCAAAAGACAGACAGACAGGCGGAATTGAGAAAACTTGTTTTTCGTCATCTAGGGACGCTGAAACGCGAAGATCTGGAGAAATCTCGGAAGGTAATTTTTTCGCGATCACAATACTTCCTTCGTCTTTTAGACGAGGGAAGTAAATTAATATTATTAGAAAGGTCTGGAACTAAAAAACACCAGTATGGCCGAAACAGAAGTAGAAAATTTTATACAAGGGCAAAGGTAAAAAAGGCGTTCACAGTTGGTAAGCAAGAGGAAAAAAAAATAATTGTGGCAGAAATTTCGACATTCATGGAAAAGCTTGAAACCATGAAAAATAAGTCCAGATTAGGGAGAATTAAAATTTGTATAGAAGATGATTTGACAGAAAGAAGAACAACTGATCCAAGCAGCCATAAAAAAGTAGCAAAAGGGGAGAAAAAAAGAAAGGAAAAAGCAAATAGGATATAAAAAACTAAGATTAATAACGTCCAGTGTTCAAACTTGTGTTTGCCCATGAAATAAACCATTAAGTGAAACTATGTGGACATAAAATTAGAATATCAAACTAGTTCATAACACGTACCAATTAAACAGCTTTGGTGTCGGCTAACTAGGTCACAATGCAATATGATTATTACAAATAAAGTCTTTTTGCAGACAGCGACATTATAATATTGTCTCATTAGGTCAAATTTCATACACATTGTTTACCAGCAAGGTATTTTATGCAAACGTTGTGTTTTGCCTATACCAATAGTAGGTTATCAGATCAAACAGCAAAACACGACACAAATTAACTGTATATAAAGCGTTGTGTTATATTTAATTATTCAATATACTTTTAAACTCTAAAGTGTATTTATTGGTGAACAGACATAGGCTACAATTGTCTTAATGGGTAGTTAGGCCTGGCTACTCCACTCACATATTATCTCAAATCTTTCACCACCTTCATCAAGTGTAAACCCCTTCAGTAAAACAACCTACTTCTATAATTATATAATTTATGTTCCGAAGTGCGTCCTGAGTGAGTGCAAGAAATAATCCACGGAACTACACAAATCGAAGACTTGCGTAAATTCAAGGAGCATCGCGGACATCCAGTAGGAATGGTCACATTAAGATAGAGGAAGAAAACGAGCACGGCAAAGAAAATGGAAACGAATAGGAATGAGGAAAAAAGGAAACAAAATACAAATACAAGCACAAAAAATGATAACCAAACAAGCACCAAATGGAAATTACGAACATGGAATGTGAGAGGAATTAACTACTAAGGGACCATCAAAAAACTAACACAACAAATGAGAAAATATAAATTGGGGTTACTAGGAGTCCAGGAAACAAACCTAAAAAATGAAACTATTACCGACTTTAAATGACATTATATTCTTCAATGGTGAAAGACCTAAAAACAAGTTCGAAACAAGCCTTTTCATTGAAAAAACTAGAGCAGCGAGCGTAATAGTCTATATGAAAATGAACGCATAAGTTACCTGAGGATGAGACAATCCCAAAAAAATTAAGTATAATTAATGTGCACTCCCCTATAGAAGATACAAAAGAAAAAACAAAAGATGAGTTTTATGAGGAACTAGGCAAATTGTATAAAAGACTACCGAAATATGATATAAAAATTATTGTAGGAGATTGTAACGCAAAAGTAAGAGCTGCGGGAAAGCATAAGAAATCAAATGATAATGGACAAAGATTAATTAACTTTGCAATGAAGACACAACTACAAATAAAAACAACCAAGAAATACATAAAGAAACTTGGAAAAACCCGGATGGGAGGACAAACAATCGGATAGATCATTTGCTAATCGAATTGAAACATAGTATGTGTATAGAAAATGTAAAAAGTGACGAGAGAAGCAGAAATTGACTTGGACCATTATATGGTTTGGGCAATGGCAGCTGCTGCTTAAGGGCGCTCGCCTCCCAGCTGTCAACAGCCTATCTGTCATTAGAAAAAAGTAACTATTCTATAATTGAAAATATATTTTATTATCTATCCCACTGTTATAATTCATGGTTTAAGTCATTAAATCCGGCAATCGTCGATCCCGCTTAAAATATGTAAAACAATATCCAAGCAGCATTTCAGCATAACACGATTTATGACATCAACACACTCGCGCATGACTGCAACAAGTGGCTGGCAGCTGATGAGGACGATCCGAAATTTTGCTCCAAACTTATGTGAAATTATGGATCAAACGCTGACGATGCAGAACTGACTGTATTTCCATTTCAATGGGCAATGGGCTTTCCATTTTAAAGCCCCTATGCTGGCCCGAAAATGAATTCCATCTGCGGGTTCAACGACTGCCGCGACAAAGTATTAACGCTTTGAAAATATTGCAAGCTTTGACATTGAAAATGAACTGCAATGTACAAGGTGAATTCAAGCATTGATATAAGTTTTTGCACCGTGTTTGGTAATACTGGTTGCAGTTGTAGCTAAAGATACAGATGACTTAATTACCAGCCCATTTTTGTATATGTAAACGAAGGCTTAATATCCCGAAACCGATACAATTCATTTTATACACAAAATATCAAACATAATGAACAGGTGACTAAAATAGGTAAATATTAAAGATAATATATTTTGATTAAAACATCGACGGAATGTAGGTGAGTCATTACAACTTTTTGTTTAGTTATTGTTAAAAATTAAGAGACCCCCAAATACAATTATCACGAGCCGCCACTGGGTTTAGGCAAAAAAATCAAGATATACTCTATGAAGCCCTGCCAGAGCGTCAACAATTTTGAAACAAGTTCATGAACGTCAGCTTTAGGTATTTTTTGTTAGAATGCGTTCATGAACGGTTCTGAGTGAATCTTTACAAGAGTCGATACATGACCACAATACTCTAGCAGTTTCTTAACGCTCCCTGCCGTGATTTGTCAACGATACCGACGCAACAATCCTCAACCTAACCTTAAATCTGGTCAATCGCAAATCCCGCAGCCCGTTTTTTTATTGTTTGTGTCTTGGGTTGAGCATTGCCTGCAATTTGTGGGTATCTATTAGGTATCTATTTTAAATGTTTTAATCGTTTTAAGTTCAAAAGATCAAAACTCTATTCTTTGTCTAATTTAGGACATTCAGCCTAAATTGCCTACTTTAGGTTTTTAGTGCCTAAATGACATTTCAGTGGCCTGAATAAGGGGCCTTTTTTAACGGCCTAAAATCCGCGTTTTAGTGATCATTGATACAATGAACGTGTATACTAAGATGGGACTGGGCAGGGCATGTAGGAAGAATGACGGGCAATAGATGGACTCACAAAATCGTAAAGTAGAAGCCTAGAGCACACAAAAGGCTTAGAGGGAGACCCGTAACCAGATGGATGGACATCAAAAGAACTGCTGGATATAACTGTATGCAAAAAGCAAACAAAGATCAAAATGGAGACACGCCTCCCTGGCTTACATCTGACGATGGATGGAATAAGCTGATGATGATGTGCCAGCATAGGCATGGCAGTTGCATACGATGGCATACCTAGGATATTAAAAAAGTATATGTATCACTTAAAAAGTGATAAAATCAACACCCACGCCATAAATTACTTTTAAACTTTTTAAATAAATGAATAATTCCGTATCAAAATTAAGTATGCATCATACGCGACTTTCCCCTATGTAAACATTCGAAGAGCGGCAGTGAAAATTGCAAAAAAGAGTGCCTCTCAATTAAGTTCTTCAGGAGACGCGGAAATTTGAACACTTTCTTATTCGGTTATTGCTGATAGTCAAAATGTCAATGAAAACGACATTGTAAAAAGTGTGTTTGTGGTTTGATAACAGCGAAACTGTTTTAAATTTAACCTAAACCTTAATGCATCCAATTTAATATAGCCAGATTGTTATCTGTAGTAAATGCCAAAAACTGTGTTGTCTGTAACATATCTAGACATCTACTGTTCCAAACATACCACCTGTAGGCAGAGCTGGGTAAAATACTTTTAAAAAGTATTTAACTACTAAATACTAAATACTTTTTGAAAATCGAATATATTTAAATACTAAATACATTTTATGCCCAAAAAGTAGTTAAATACTAAATATCTATAATATTTCATAGTTAAATAATTTTATAAAAGTAATTAAATACTTAGTAGTATTTAAATCTTTTAAAAGTATTTAAATCTTTTAAAAGTATTTAAATATTTTAAAAGTATTTAAATATTTTAAAATTATTTAAATACTTTTCGTTTTTAGATATCACTAAAACGTAAAAGGACTTGTGAAGTATTTAAATAATAATGCAGCATTTATAATCTTTTCAGCAGTTTAACAATTTTTCAAAACTAAATTTAAAGTTCATAATTTCCTTTCATTCAAATACTTGTAATAATTGTTGTAAGCCAAGTAGTACAGATGGCATAACTTAAGCTATTTTACATGAATTATTAAAAACTCAAAGTATTTTTTTGCTAACATTTGGATTACGGATTCATAGTGTGTGTGAACTCCAACATGTAATGCCTAATAATGCCAGAATAGCTCAAATGATGACCTAAACGACTTTTAAAATTATGCAAGTACTACTCGTAATATATTTTTTTAAGAAATAAAAGTAGTTACATACTCTCAAAGGTATTTAATTACCTTTATTTCTTCAAGAAATATATTTCCAACTAGTAAATACTTTTTGCATAATTTGAAACATCCAATACGTCATCATTTGAGAATATTTAAATACTCTCAAAGTATTTAAATACTCTAAAAATGTTGAAATAGCCTAAAAGTATTTAAATGATTCCAAAATAGTATTTAACTACTAAATAGTTTGCAAAGTATTTGCACCTACAAATACAGCTCATTAAAAAGTATTTAAATACCTAGTAATTAAATACTACAAAATATTTAAATAAAAAAAAGTATTTACAAATACAAATACTGCCCAGCTCTGCCTGTAGGTATTTTGGGATACATATACTGTCGAGGGAGTAGAATTTATTTGGCATTGACCACAGTCGCGTGTAAATGTGTTTATCGGTTTCAGGATAATAAAACTTTGTTTACATATACAAAAGTAGGCTAGTAACTAAGTTACAATTGTATCTGTACGGTAATAGTTCTTTACCGTACATGGCAACCATTACCATACTGAAACAACTGTATCTGTACGGTAATATTCCTTTACCGTACATGGCAACCATTACCATACTGCAACCGATAAACTATTGAACACACCACGGATGTTACAAATTCTAACAGCCTTAGATATCTTAAAATTTTTGCTCTACGAGATCGGATTTCAAAACAACATCTGCAGCAGTTATGATACTCATAACATTCCTAGATATGTTAATAGCTATTACTGTTCTCATTAGCTGTCAATAAAACAAGTAAAAAATTAAATGTTTCGATTGTCCCAAACATACCTGCCTTCCCCTACTTCTGTGATGCAACTTATTAATACTTAAATTTATTGTTTAACAATCATAACATAAAATAAGACCTCAAAATTCCTCATTCTGTAAATGAGTCGACTATTAGCAGGTCTTTCTTTGTCAATTTTAATTAAACGGCATAATACATTAAAAAATCTGTAAAAGGCTTTATCCAAAACTTCTCTCGCAAGTGGACATTGTGATACTAAATAATTTTAAAAATCAAATTAAGCTAGGGGTCAAAATATCTTCACGTTTCTAGTAAATTACATAAATTTTCAAATAAAAAAAAAACTACCGATGGTCGAATTCGAATTATAGGAGGCAGCGTATGCGATTCTAGCATGTTTTGGGATATTCGGGCTATTCCTACATGCGCCACAGAACACATTTTGTGTCAGTCCGTTTCGGCCGGCTTAAATAGAACCTCTTTTCGTTGACACTTCTTTCTGCATCTACGCTGTATCTGCCGAGTTCAATTTTCGTCAAGAGTAAAGTGTAAACTATATGCAAATTGTTATTATCCTGTATTTCAATTAAAGCAAAAATAAACAAGTGGACGTTGTGGCACTAAATAATTTTAAAAATCGACTGCAACTAAGTGTAAAAATATTTTCACATTTCTAATAATACTGAAATAACTGAAGGGGAACACTTGGTAATGCAAAGTACATCAATTTTTAAATTAAAAAAAATATTACCCGTGATGGGATTCGAATTTGAGTGGCTGTGAACGAGCATTGTATTGTTCGCCGGTATGTGACGGCTAACTCAGGCCTTTGCCGCGTCGATGCAGCTGCATTTAATGTACCCTACTTATTGGTTGCTCCTTTTTGTATCGTACAACATTTATCCTGTATCTTTTGGGTTTCCATTTTGGCCACAATAAAGCCTGAGATATGCACAAATTATTACTTGTATGTATTTGTAAGTTAAATAAAATATAAACAAAATTTTTTTTTAAGGTGCTCACCCTATATACATATTTGTCTGAAATTTTCTCGGTTGCATGCGAGGTAGATATATAATGTGTATGCAAAATAGTCTTCCTCCAACAAATAAATAGTTTTTGAGTTATACCGCCGACAGACAGAGAGACGGAATTGAGGAAACCTGAAACGGTGATTTTTTCGTGATTACAATACTTCCTTCGTCTTTTAGATGAGGGAAGTAAAAATCTGTCTAGAAGTTTTTCCTGGAAAACGGTAAACATTAGTTTCTAAAATTATATTTTTTGCCATTGCACACCATGAACAAATAAATACCGAGCCGCTAAAGTACTCAAAGAACAAGATGCAGATGCAGAAAGAAATGCAGAAGCAGGAGAACAATTTCTTACCGCTTTGTATGGTGGCGGCATAGAAAATGAAATGCTGGCAATTTCAAATGCCCAATAGCCTACTTTTTAATAAATAAAACGGATTCAAATATTCAAATGCAACTGCTGTTTGACGTTGATATAATAGTAAGATCCATAACCTGTGATGGAGCTACAACAAATATAGCAACATTTAATAAAAGTGGTTGGAATATTTCTGGTGAAAACGCCAATTCGTATTTTATTCATCCATGTACAACAACTAAATTATATTGCATGTTAGATACCTGTCATATGTTGAAATTGGCCCGTAATGCATTTTCTGAAAAAGAATTAAGATCAAGCAAAGGAATTATTAGTTGGAGTTATTTAGAAAAATTAAATGAAATTCAAGAGTGTCAACAATTGCAATTCGCAAATGCAATAACTTCCAATCATGTTTATTTTAAAAACAAAAGAATGAACATACATCTGGCCGCTCAAACACTCAGTAGTGGGGTAGCAGATGCTCTAGAATACTTGAGAAATTCTGGACATCCTGATTTTCAAGAGTACAGTGCCACAATTGAATTTATACGTATGATTGATGATAGGATCTTTGATAAATTCACGAAATCCCTTTGGGAAAGGATATAAAGCTCCAATCAGACCAACTACTTTAAATTATTTTACAGAAGTTTTTGCTGAAAAACTGCACATTGATGGAGTGCCTATTTTATGGCACGCAAGAAAAATTTATTCTGACAAAGCAAAGCACATTGCATTTAGCAAAAGATCTGTTCGCCCTGGACCAATCCCCTAAAATATTTTTGATAAATGTTATAAATGTTCGCAGGACCATTTGGAACCCTACTTTTGCTGTATTCGATCTAGGGGAGGGTGGAGCAATAATCCCAACGTTTTACAACTGAAATGGTCGCTACAACAGTTGTTAGTTAGAAATTCAGTAACACCCAAGCCAATTGTGGAGATTTTGGGAATTTCTGTACACCTGAATTTGAACTAAGATCATCTACTAAGAATAGCGACGAAGCAGACAAAAAATTTTTTTTGATGATCAAATTATGAAGAATATACAGGGTGTTTCAGGAGGAAATGGAAATATTTTAAGGACATGTCTAAGAAGCCAAACTAAGCAATATAAGCTCATATGTTCAAGTCCGATTTTTATTTGTTTCAGAGATATTTTGATTAATTGTAATTTAAATACCAAAGAAAAATTCATTACAAAACTAACAAAAAAAAATAAAAAAAATAAACAGTTCCATTCATAAACGCGCAAATAAGTGTATCGAAGTGGGAAGTGATGTTTTCGAAAATTTGTTGTAAATTAATGCAATTTGTGTATTTTTTTTGTTTTGTTTTGTTAGTTTTGTAATGAACTTTTCTTTAGTTTTTAAAATTACAATTAATCAAAGTACATATCTCTGAAACAAATAAAAATCGGACTTGAACATATGAGCTTATTTTGTCTTCCTAGACATGTCCTTAAAATATTTCCATTTCCTCCCGAAACACCCTGTATGTAGCATTAATAACCTAACAGATTTTCAGGAAAATATTTCCTATTATATCGCTGGCTATATGGTCGGCAAATGATTAAAAATAACCTGTAAGCAGTGTGCAGAAATATTACTATTTAAAAATGTTGATGCAAAATATGATCATTTATGTAGTGCTTCTAATGTACATTTCAAAAAATTTACGCAAGCAGTAAGTCGAGGTGGTTTACGTTATGCATCGGATGTTGTATATAAAATCGTTCATTTCACAGAGAGAAGTTTTCGATTTACTATGCATAATGAAGGATTGTTAAAAAATAAAACAAATATTAAATTTGAATCTGTTTAAACTAGAACACCCAAGAATGGAAGAACACTTTGAAGATTTACATGAACTTCAATTAATACGCCAAATTGTAAACTTATTTATAAAATGCAGAATGTATCACCATACAAAACAAAAATTTACAGTTATAGGTGTATTGCAATGAGAAGAAGGCACGCCATGACGTCACATGCGCCGCTAGAGTGCTTTATTAACCAGGCAAGCTTATCCCACTAGATTTGGTGTCACAGGGATTTTAGCGCCAAGCTGTTGGCTGCGCTGACCCGTTACCGTGCATTCTGTCGTCTGTCAACCAAGCAAGAGAAGAAACCGTTGGGAGTACTTACTGCTCGATCCAGACGAACAATGCATGCTGATTTAAATCTTGGTGTATTCCATTACGATGCTAATTATAATTACAGTCTTCGTCCAAGTTTAAATCTATATACAGTGTGTAGGTGTTGTTCTGTGCTGTCAACTATATCTGTCAGTTCTATCGAGTTCTGTCACTCGTCACTGTTGTTTGAACTAAGGTACTATTAAAGTTCTCTAGTTTGAACCACGTGCATGTTAGTTAACAGTGTTTCCGTTCCGATTTTTTCTGCTTTCTTTTTATTTGTTTAAAAACCAATTTTTTTAAGACTGATAAAATTAAATGACATGATCGTTGTTTTTCCGACTTACCGTATGCTATTTGGAAAGTAACTAGAATTTAAATTTGCCGCCACTTTCAGTAACCCAAAATGGTGGACGAGCTTGCTCGTATAAATATTAGTATATTATTATACGAGCATATAATGGATGCTATTATTACACGAAGATGGCTTTTAAATAACGAGCGAGCGAAGCGAGCGAGTTCTTTAAGCCATCTGAGTGTACTAATAATAGCTATTATATGCGAGTAAAATACGCTATTTTATTTACAACTACTTTATTTACATTCATTCCAGAAAATTTTTGTATGCGATATTATGAGTTTTCTTCGACTTTTCTGGGAGTAAATTTTGTGTAGCTTGTTTGCCGGCTTGGCGTACTTCAGGGGGAATACAGCACTATTGTCGCTACCGTTTTCCATTTTAGGTTTGGGACGAAAGAAGTGTAAATTATTACTTTCAAACTGACAGACTGATAACTGTCAACTCGAAAAAGCAGTTTATGGCCTGTTTGATTATATGACCATAAATCCGTATTAGCGATGTAATTATGGTGGTATCCATGCATTTATGGCGGTATCGATGTAATTATGAAATGTAAACAACAGGTATTGTGATTTTAGTTAATAATATATATCATAATTGACAAATAATCGCAAAATAACAACGGTATTGTTTAACAGTTGTAAATAATAGTACCTTATGCGCCGCCGTAGAATTATCAGTGGCGGCGAAATTTATAATTAAAATGGGAACTGGACACTGGACAAGAACAAACAATAAGTGAAAATAACAACAAGCGTCTTTCGACTGTGCTTCACCCTACAGAATGTGGTACAAGCTTAAAATAAAATGAAATCTGCTAATAATACAGATTTCATTTATTTAAATAATTAAATAGCACCCCGTTTACACATTACGCTACTGATTCCTAAATGTCATCTACAGGGCCACACCTTGTTCGGCATATTGGACTCGTCTGCCAGCTGGAACGCTACTGCGCACATGTCACGTGAGCCCTCTTCTCATTTTAATGTACTTCAACATGGTAAAGCAGCTACTGTAAGGCACAAAATTACCAAGATAATTTTATTTAAAAATTGATGAATTGTATTTAAAAAGTTTGCACTAATTATTGTATGTATTAATAACTCTTGTTTTGTAGATCTTTAATTTTTAATAACATTTTTAAGTAAACTTCTCATATTTTTTACGCCCCATGTCCTTTATATTCTGTTTAATTTAATATAAAACACATAAAAGTGTTGTGCTTCATATCAATCACCTATAAAGTACGTTTTTTTTTCCTATACAAATTTTGAAGGTCAAAGAATTTAGGGTTTATGTTGGCATTACTTGGATTCCTTTAAAAAATATATGTTGGTAGAATTTGTTTTAGTAACTTTTTAGAACTAAAAATTGGTGGGAAATTTAAAATTTGGCATTAAAGGAGTTTTGTTTTTAGGTAAACTTTCGTAAACTTCTTGTCTGTTAGGCTGCAGATCCAACAGTTCCTCTGCACACTTCAGAATTGCTTTTTTGCATTTAATTTTAAAGGATTTTGTTTTTTACGCATATTAATTTTCAAAAAGAAAAGCTGACAATTTAATTTTAAATGTCAAAACGACACAAGTCGTTTACAGAACAATCTGACGAAAATAGATTTTCTAATAATTAAAAAAAAGCAGTTTTGCCAATTTTATCTTGACCTTGAAAATTTTTATAGGAAAAAAACGTACTTTAGTGCTTATGTGATGGGGAAAAAAAGTTATACTACAGTATGGCAGGTTGCATACTTTGCCTACTTGCTTCAGCTGTTTACACAGTATCTCCTTTTCAGTTATTCATATTATAGTTCAGTGCTGGTAAATAATGTAGTTTTAAAAGCTTGATTAACGCTGTTGTTTTCCAACCGTTATTTTCGAACTGTTAGGAATCTACTTGTAAGTGTATATTATTAATCTACATCACCGTAAACAGATAAAAAAATGACGCACATAACAATGCCATGGCTAACTATGGGTTATATGTAAAGCTGATAATTATATGCACTCAGATGTACGAAAATATGCGCATATATATGCATACATTTTGTTGAGTATATGCACCCAAAGTTACAATATATGCACATAATATGCTCTAATTGTTTTGAAAATAAGTAGAAATATTCTAATTGATGTAAAATTTTTAATTATTGTATATTTATTTCTCTATTTTTTATTCAAAGACATAATTCATTTTAATGTTTGACTATATAAACACGAATTGTCAACGCTAACTTCACGTTGTAGGCCAACATAAAAATGAGATTTCCCCTAACCCCGCCAAACTATTATTCACCCAACACTCGAAGTTCGACTCTTGAAATAAATTCTATGTTGGCTGATTCCTTATCCATTTTTTGATTGCTTTTATGGTAAAAGTGAGGGTTGCTCGCAGTGTATGTTTATATAGTCAAAGATTGCAACAGGGACTTCCCCTTTCCTCTGCTTATTTCGATACGTGCACTGCACTCCAAATGCAGAAAGTTAAAGTATATATCTTAGTTGCACACAAAAATGTTATTAATAAATTTAATGAAATAATCAATTTTACAAAAATCTCAAAAAGTTCATACATTACAAATATAAATATGCAACCAAACAAATATGCAAAATCCAGAAAGTATGCTCAAAAACGTATAAATATGCAAAATAAAACTTTACTTAAATGCTTTGTTTTCACATAATTATTATACATATGCAAAAAGTTTCGCAGACATGTCAATCATACAAAATATGCATTTGCCATATATCAGCTTTAGTTATATGTATTTGGAAAGTACAACTTTATGTCATGTTAAATCAAAAAATCAATGACCAGGTCTTATAAAGCATAAAATAATGTAAAACTTTTCCCTTTTCACT
Source organism: Agriotes lineatus (assembly GCA_940337035.1). Lineage (NCBI taxonomy): Eukaryota > Metazoa > Arthropoda > Insecta > Coleoptera > Elateridae > Agriotes > Agriotes lineatus. The sequence continues at coordinate 28,721,236 of OW679199.1, forward strand.
TTATTTCTAAGTTGCATAATAAAGGAATTAAATGACGTTAAAAAATTCGAAATTTAGTTATTTTTAAAACTTCGAGTTCGTGGAATTGGTTCCCCTTTAACTTGTTTGGCAAATTAATAAAAAAACAGTACCTCGCCTCCTCTTGATGCTGCTACGCAGTTTAACATGCCAAGACGACCTCAAATGCTCTGCAATTCTGTTAGCTTGACAGATCACCTCGACGTTGCAGTACTTGCACTGCAGGACGCCGTCGTTTTCGTCGGCCTTTTTGGCGGTGTTAATCTCGAACTCCTCGTACTCTGCACAGTACTGCTCGACGGTTTTCCTTTTCCGACCCATGTCGCTGGAACGGCCGTGGAATCGGGGAGCGCGGGGTGTAATACGCCCCCGCGGTTCGTCAAAAAATTATGCAGCTGCGAAATGTGCACACAGGTTTTGGGGTTAACGAACTGAGATTCGCACGACTATTAATAATTACCGGCACCCACCGGCGGGTTGCTAGAGACGGCGACAACTCGCCCTCAAAAAATCGACGTTTATCGCCATTTTTCGACTTTAATCGCGGGCATGCACCGTTTGTTGGACGGACGGGAGATGCGAACGAGCTGATGCGATTTGAAGTTTGTATTCATAGCGAAGTTTCTGAACAACAATGCAAATTGCAACATTAATCGCGAAGTTGAAACGATGTCGCAGCGGAATCGCGCCGAAATGTTCGCCGCCCCTTCAAGTAGGAAAATCGATTCAACGCCAACGAATACACCCCGTCCCTTGAATGCGCTCGTTATAAAATTTTGCAAGCTAACTTTTATTATATACAGTATGTTTGTGATAAAAATGTGGACATGTGTACAAATTGTCAAATGATTGGAATTTTGAGCCTTACTCTAACTAAATCAAGTATTTTACAAATTGAATTGTAAATAAAAAAAGTCACAAAAGAAAAAATGTAACGTCTTTGATAAAGCAAGAGTGATCAAAATTATGTACAACATCAGTAAAAATATATTTGCATTAATAACAATACTGAAACAGTAAAAGCAAACACTTAGTAATGCCAATTACATCAGTTTGCACAGGAAAAAAAACAATACAGCTATTCAGACGCCTTAACCACTCGTCCACGACCGCGCAGCTATATAAATCACTTATGACCGTCACATACAGGACGTGTTGACGAGGCGGTCGATCGATGCCGATGAAAACGTGACTCCGCAGAGACGCAGGCACAAAAGATATTTAATCGAATAAATACAGAAAGTACAAGGCGGCCATTTTTGATGATTTTAAAGTGAGAATTGCCCTTATTTTTGCATACAGTACGTTCAAGGCCTATCGCCGTTTCTCTATCTACTACAGTTTCTGAGATATCCAGGCACAGAATGCAAAAGCTCGCCCTGTATATACGATATATATCTAAGTAAGGACAAGACACATTATGCAATT
>OW679199.1:28722781-28839734 GCA_940337035.1 Agriotes lineatus
GTTTGATATTGTTTAAAACTTTTGATATTGTTTATTTTGAAATGAACATGACACTAATCTATGTACAGTTGTTGAACAAATTTTAGTAGTGCAGTCATTTTCTTATACAAAACTTTATTATTTTCTCAGTTAATTTTATTGGTTTGCAACTAATGTTGTTGAAAACGTTTGAAATTGATTATTATGAAGCCAACATTTAACTTGACACTATTTACGTGCAGTTGTCGTAACAAATCTCGGCAACGCAGTCATCTATTTATAAAAAATTATTACTTTTTCAGTTACTTGTATTGGTTTTCTACCGATTTTGTTCAAAACGTATAAAATTGATTATTTTGAAGTCAAAATTCAACCTGACTCTGTTTTACGGAGAACTGTCACAGCATCTTTAGTTTTATTGAGTTTTATAAAAATTCCAACTGAATTTGTTTAAAGAATTTGAAATTGATTATTTTGAAGCCAAAATTCAACTTTTACACTATTTGACGTACAGTTGTCGCAACAAATCGTGGCAAAACGATCATCTTCTTTATAAAACTTTATTACTTTCTCAGTTGTTTGTATTGGTTTGCAATGCATGTGTTTAAAACGTTTGAAATTGATTATTTTGAAGTAAAATTCAACTGAAACTGTTTTCAGTATAGTTGTCGCACCAAATGTTGGCAATACAATGTAGTTCTTTTATAAAACTTTAGTATTTTTTCAGTTAATTTTATTCGTTTGCAACTGATTATATTTAAATCAGTTGAAAGTCACTATTTTACTGTAAAAATTGAGCGTGGGATTGTTACGTGTTATGTATAGCTGTATAGCTGTCGCCCGAAATCTTAACGATTCATTTATTTTCTATTATAAGATTTCTTTATTTTCTTAATCACTTTTATTGGTTTGCAACTGATTTTGTTTACAACATTTGAAATTGACGATTTTCAAATAAAATTTAAACCTGACTAATTTTATGTACAGTTCTCGCGCGAAATCTTGCAAGAATCTCCCTTTATATTACCATTATTTTTTTAGTTGCTTTTATCGTTTCTCAACTAATTACACGGCGTTGGACAACTGCACTCGGACAGGTAAAAATTCCTAACTACATAGGACAGATGCACTCGGTACTTGTATGTATTAATGGAAACTTACATTTTATGTACACAATAATTTTAGGTTGATATTTGTGCGCCATAAGAATAAGACATTATTTATACATAATGTAGTCTGGAGATTTCACCCTCGTATACATATTAAGTGTATTCTGAAGCAGACCCTTTTGCCAGTTACATTTTTGTATTTATCAGAACCAGAAGTACACATTTGCATTTTTATGTAAGTTTACTATCTCAATGCTTTTCAGAAAGTCAATAAAAATAAACAAAGGTGGATGACTATTACCTAATGTTATTGCAATATTAAAACCTCATTAAAGGGTTAAGCCGCTTATCTGCTTATCTGTTAATGACGAGTGCAGTTGTCCAGTGGGATTTCAATCCAAATATTTGTAAGCAGATTAACCTGCGGTCGCGAGTGTAGTTTGCCTGCACCCTAATTACAAACTTTTCATATGTACGACTGCTATATAGATAAATTTTGGCAACGCAACGATCTTGTTCTATACGACTATTATTTATATAATACATATAGGACAGAAAACAAGTCAACAGGCTGAGCGAATGAGTGCATGTACCTTCAAAAATTAGCTTCAAAGCATTTTAATCATTAAAAATAGGCAATCTGTTATACAACGTAATGCTAAAATATGGAATATTAATATTTTCCCAAGCTGCTTTATCGTTCGGTTTCTAAAAACATAATTGCTAACAATTTGTGCTACAACTGCTATTTCGTCCTTCTGTGATTATTTTTAAAGTTAATCTGTTTTCACAATATTACTTACATTCAAATGAATAGGCTCTAGTATTCAATTGAATGTAATTTGGGTTATAGGTAACTGAAAACAGTATTAAAAGTAGATTACGTTATGAAGTGTTCAAAAAGTGGTAACTATCATTCTAAATGTTCGTGATCATCTGAACAATATTGTATTAGACAGCACCATCATTTAGCTCTCTTTTCAAAACGTAACTTAATGTTTTTCCATCATCAGTCGTTACGACTATCCGAAACTGTACAATTATTTTGGCATTAGCAGCTTTCTTTAGTGCCAAATTAGAGCATTACAAAATTCCCTGCTGATTACTTTGCAAATATTTCCTCAATAAAATGTACCGTATGATCTCACTTAATTTTTTTGAAAATATCTCTGTTATGCAAGGTGACGGACCTTACTAATTCTAACTATTTCAAGCTCTTGCTGGCGCTAAAATATCCATTAGTTGGCAGTTACGTTAAGCAGAGAACAAGTTCGAATGTTATAAATAATAAATTACAGCAGCCCGGGAATTTATTGTCAAACATTTCCTATGGGTCATTGCACAGAAAATACAAAAATAAATTGCGATAATTGAACTACACCACAACTTCGGATAACCGTTATCTGGCGCAGTCTGGGAAATTTAGATGTTGAATTAACGTAGTTGTGTAATAAATGCACCAGTTTAGAAATCGTTGTTGTGTTATGATAGATAACACCTGTCTGACTTCTGCCGGTAGTGTAATCGTAATTCATGTTTAATTAAAAAGGTGATTTAGTGCTTCAAAATAATTAGAACCGAGATTAGAAGCCGTGGCTCCTAGCTGGATGGTACTGTTGCGTTTAAGGCTGATTATGCAGGAAATTAATTTAACTTTAATTAAATGTAATTACGGTTATTGCAATTTAAATGACAGTTTCTGAAAATATTAGTAATTTTTCTGTGGCGTTGACTTCAAATAATCTGCAGGGAAAATTGTTAATAGTAACATTTTTGAATTGTATCGATGTAAATTGTTATGATTAGATATTTGTAGTTTCATTTTACTTTTTCTGTAATATCGCACATAACACTAATTATAATGGTTTTGCTTTAAAATTAACGATTTATTAATAGTTATGGGCTGATGGGTGTTGTGAATGCTTCTCTTTAGATTCGCTGTGCTTTACGTTTGATACGATGGGCTGTAGTTAAAGTGTCATCTAGTCTTTTAGTTTGCTGTTTTTTTAAATGTTTAATTTAATTCTTTTACCAGTATTGGACATATAAGTTATCAGTACTGTCTACGTTTGTTTTTTTTTAAATCAGAAATCTGCATGTTTACCTTTTAAAAACGTGAAAGCTGTCGATTGCTGTTGTGTTTGGAAATTTTGTAGAATTTATAAAATATAGTTTTCTCCATCTGTACATGATCAGTAGTTATGGAAATTGTTTTGATTCAACACGATTTTTATCGATACCTATAAAACTTTTTTTAAAATATTTGTGATTTTGTTTTAATTTTCGAATGTTAGTTGTGAATATTTAATCAATTTGTCACTCATTTTAAAGGGGGTTCTTTCACTTTTCAATTAAATTCCACTTTCTATATATTATTATTAATAGCTTTCTGCCAGTCTTTACTACGGTTGTTTTGATTTCAAAGATTTTGGGAATAATTTTGCTTTCTGCCTATTATTAATGGCAACAGTTTTATAGATTCCTCGTACAATCATATCAACACTACTCATGTTCGTTGCCAACTTGAAATTTTAATTGGAAACTCAATAAAGTTAATCTATTTATCTACGCTTTTTAACCGCAATATGTTGAATAATAAGAAAAAAATGTTGCTGTGTAAATTGTACTTTGGCGCACTTTTGTTAGGGACCAATTTCCCTTTTTTCAGTGTATTTTCTTAATCATTTTGGATAGACGAATTGCATGATTTTATCTTCAATTTAGAAGGAATTTCCGAATTGTATGAGATGCTGTGATAATAAACAATGTAGCTCTGTTGTCTTTTTGTTTAAATGGTAGTACACTACATGGATTTTGATTTAAATTTGGAAGTTATACCCTCTTTAGGGGTAACGTTTTACGAGGTTTCTAGTTAGGTTGCCAGCACTTTCAATGTTAGTGCATCTTTATGAGGAAAAAATCACCTTTCTGAGGTTTTTTAATTTTAATTTATAATTTCAATATCTAATCTACACCATAAACTCGTTGACCTCTATGTATGTTTGTTCGCTATCTCCTCCGAAGGTATTGGACCAATTAAATTGTATGATAGCTTAAAATTTTGCTAATTTTTAGACTTAGCTCGTAGGCCGGTTTTTATTTTCAAAAAAGTACGAAAAAGTAAAGTTTTAATTAAATCGTGTAATTAGCGAGCCCTTAATGTTTATATACCATTATAGCAGCGCCTTATTCAACGAAGCATCGTGGGTCAGTGGTAGAATGCTCGCCTGCCAAGCGGGCGGCCCGGGTTCTATTCCCGGTCGATGCATGCTTTTTTAATTTATATTAATGAATCTCCCTTAAATTAGCGAACCGAAGCGTAATGGAAATAATTTCGCTTTCTAGCAATCATTAACAGTAACCTTTCATTTCCTCGTTAAGTTGTTAGCACCCATGTGTTCGTTTTTACATTGGGGACTTTTTGTCCAACTATTGAACTGTTAAATACTACCCATTGTAATTTTAATTAGACATTTAGTAGAATTACTAATCGTACGCGAGGTTCTTCTTAATGATTGAATATCGAAGCAAAGTAAACAATGTTGCGCTTTGATTGAAGCGCCATCTAGAGCATTCGTTGAGATATATTTTGAAATTAATTCATATTCGAAAGAAATATTGAACATAACAACTATTCCAAAGGGTTTTATTTCGGTTCAGAGGTAAATAATGATGGACTAAAACAAATTCCAGAGGTTTTACTTTCAATTAGGAAATAATTTCGCTTTCTAGCAGTTACTAATAGTAACCTTAAGTTGTGAATACTTACCAAGCTCGTTTTCAAAATTGGAGGAATGTGTATCTAACTACTGAAATGTTAAAAGCTATGCATTTTACGTTAATTTTGTAGAGTTAATATATGCATGGTACTTCTTCTTAATCATAACAAATAAATTAAATGAATTACATTTTACGGCTGTTTAGATTCAATTTTCTTAAAAAATTACCAGCCAAGTAAATAATAAACACAAAAATGATCTCATTTGGATAAGTTTATTTGTCAAGTTTAAATAAGTACAATTTTGTTGTCTTGCAACGTTCCGCTATCTTAGTAGCTTTTTCAAGCATTTATAAATTATTTTTAAGAACAGTTTGCCGAATTGATATTAATTTATACTGCAAAAAAATAGATAAAAGAAAGAATTTGATCCTCATTTTTAACATGTTAATTTATTTTTTATTTACCAAATAGGTTAGTTTAATAATTTCAATCACATTATGATTTATTTGTTTCAGAAGATTTTAGATATTGCAAACGTATTTTTTTGCATATTTGCACTTTCAATACACAAACTTGTTGTTAAACTGTTGGTTTCTCAAGTGAAAATGACAGTTAAAAACGAGAAACTACTGCCCATATTTAATCTTCGATGTATACAACGTTAGCAAATTTGAAGAAATTAAACTTTATTGGAAATTTTAAAAGTTATTATTTTGTTTGTACGAGTATGAATATAATAAGTTTTGAGAAATGACTGACGATTTAGATTAAGAATGAATGTTTTTTAATTTTGTTATAAGATAACGATTTAAAATAAGTATAAAATACATTTACCTTTTAGTTAACAAATTATGGTAAATATTTAAATTTTCTATATCAGTTTTATAATTAATTTATTTCTAATATTTCTAATAATAACCACTCTTTTAAATTGTTGTAAAATTTTTGGTGATTCAAATTTAAAATTATGAAAATTATCAACAGAATGGATAGGTAATGCAGTGGTTGGGCCATTTGGTGACGTAATTTTAATTTTTAATTCATGAGTTTTTATGCTGATTAATTCTATTTTTTAATTTTTGTTTTGTTTGGTCAATGGAATTTGCATTGCAATCGTTACATTATATTTGATAGATAATGTTAGATTTTGAATTTAGGTTTGTTTTATTTTTAAATTGTTAAAAAACGATTTTCTATTGTATTGTATTTTTTAAATTATTGTTTAAATTGTAATGATATTTTAGGAGTGTAAGGTAATGATATATATTTTTTATTTTCTTTTTGAGAATGTGTTATTAAATTTTGACAGTTAGCATTGTTATCCAAAAATCCAGAAGTTTGATTTCGTTGTTTTAATTCTTTTAGTAATATTTTTGTTTAATAAATGTAATTCGATAATTTATTTTTAACTAATATTTTTTGAACTTTGTTTAAATTTTCTTTATGAAACTGTTTAGAAGACAGTAAATTTGTTCTATCAACAAAGCTATTGATAACAATTTGTATTTATTTGTTGTTATTGAATTATAATTTGTCTCTATTGTCCCATTTTCTTTCCTATGAATTGATTGAATTAAACTTATTTTCTTTTTCAATCGTGAATTGTAATCTAGTGTGAAAATGATTAAACCTTTGAAAAATTGTTTCCATATATTTTTTAATAAAATTATAATGTCATCGACATATCTGATAGAAATGTTTTTTAATTGGTCGTCTTCGAAAGATTGTAAAACTAAACTAGGTATTGTACTTAATAATGGTTGTCCCATGGTCACTCCAAATTTTTGTTTGTAAGTTTGGTTATTATAAGAAAAATGTGTTGATTCTAGAATATATTTTACTGTTTCAATAGATTCACTTTGTGGTATTATATTGTTTTTTTTTTAATTTTAGGCCAGTATTTACGAATAGCATGTATTGATATGTCAATTGGAATATGAGTATATTATTACATAACATCTCATGAGATAATTTTGCATTTTACTTTATCAATGAATTTTTTAAATGTCCAACTGTCTTTAACATTATAATTGTTCTCTTTTATTATATTAAACTAGCAGTCCAGTGAGACAAATGTCTCATTTAACGCGCCTTCAAACCTCGATCGGTTAGGCAACCACCCAGACCTGGAAGGTGTCAAAGTGGTTGCCTAACCGATCGAGGATTTAAGGCGCAGAGGGTCGCAGCTACGTTTGGCGGCCGAAACAGTTTTTATTTAATACGCGTTCTATTTGAAAAACGGTCTTTTTGTGATTTCTCGAAAACCGGAAGTGTCACGTGACTGAAATTCGGTTCCTGACCTGACATGACCATTCCAAACATATAACTTTAATAACTTTTTTCTCTATCTCTTACGGTTTGGCTGCTGAAACAGCGTCCCGGACAAAACAGCGTCCCGGACAAAACAGCGTCCCAGACAGACACGTCTATTAGATAAAGGATACGAAAGGTATTTTGATAATTTATAAATTGGGCTCACATATGAAGCAATTAGTTGTAATGGATAGTCTTTTTGTGTAATTTGGAGCTGAACTGAACCACTGAGTCCGGAAACCAAAAAGTTTTGGGGAAAAATAAAACATGGCGTACGGCACGGTAAGCGTGTGCGTTTACGTCGTAATTCTTACATAAGCCGTCGTTTATTTTGCCATATTTTTTTATTAACCTACGATGACGGCCCCACATATAGCTATTATATAACAAACACATACATCTTTTAACTACTAATTTCCTAAACCCTTAGGGAACAACCAGAGCCTAGAGCCGCGCATTCCTGCCATGTGCCACTTTCTTCGGGCGGCGAAAATAATACCTACCTGCTAGGCCACGACACATTCCTGCGTTTTTGCCGAAATCGCTGAATGCACTCGATAAATCAGCGGTGCAGCGTTTGCACGCTGCCAATTGCCGAGTAAAAGGCGTTACGTAAGAAGCGGAAAGGTGCACGCGGTCGTGGAATTCGCGGATAACATTTAGCTGAATTATCTTGCACAATCGGCTATCTGCTCCTCCCGGATCGCCGCGGGTCGTAGGTCACTGATAGACCTTGATGGTCCCGAAGAAGCGCTAGCCTAGAATTAAGTGGAACGGTTTCGTTCTCGAGATGCTCGTCGGCGTTACGTCGATTATGTCACGCTGGCCACGCCGATGTGATATGGGCCTGAGTCGAATCGAGTTAGAAAGTCCTTTTCCTGTCGTTGTTAATGAAGTGCTTCGAGTGGCTCAGACCAGTGAGAAAATGGCATTTGGATTAGAACACAATGGGAAGCCAGAGAACTTGTTACAACGAATGTAAACAACGGCAATTTAAAGGTAATTTTCGATAAAGGCAATTACACACATACAGGGAATTCATTTTAATAGTTAACACGAGCCGTCCCATCTCTTGAAATATCAACCCGTGGGAAAAACAAGTGTAGGTAGATCAAGGAATAGATGGTAAAAACAAAACGGGCGTATCACCTAAAATCGGAATGGAAAAAGAAGAAAAAGATGTAACCCTACAAGATTACTAAAGTTGTCTGGTTAATATATAAATTTCCAAAAACGAAATTCTAGTTTTATGTAAATCTGGAAATGTTAATCTATTTAGCACCTTTCAGAGAAATAATAGATATGCATAGATTAGTAACCTTCTCTATTATAAAATAATAAGAACTAGCAGTCCAGTGTCTCATTTAATAAAACAAAAAGACCGTTTTGCAAATAGAACGCTTATTCACCACACGTACGTATATGACGTCATTGTTGGTAGCAAACTACCAGTTGCATTCGCCTTAATAAAATTTGCCTAGAATCTAAACTAAAAAGTTAGGATTAGGATATTAGGATAATTAAGATAATAATTAGTGTTAGAGACTGAAATTCGGTTCCTGACCTGACATGACCATTCCAAACATATAACTTTAATAACTTTTTTCTCTATCTCTTACGGTTTGGCTGCTGAAACAGCGTCCCAGACAGACAAAACAGCGTCCCGGACAGACACGTCTATTAGATAAAGGATAAGCATTTCGTTTCTATGCCACCATTTAATGATACAGGTCATATCCATAGTTACAAGTGAGACAAATAGATTAGAGCGTGTATTTTATAAGTTAACATAGGAATTATTACTTGTCAAAAAGACAATTAATAGTTATCCTAATGTATACCACTGAAGAAAAGATACAACACACAGGTTGTTCCTACGTATCTACTTTTTCGTTGCATACCTACATTCCAGTAACAAAATTAAAGTTTCTTATTAGCAAGTACCTAATTCAAATTCGTATGTTAACTCGTAAAATAAAGGCTCTAATCTATTGATTTCACTGGTAACTATGGAAGTGACCTGCATGATTAACTGCTGGCATAGAAACGGAACTGCTATGTTAACCATTAAAATAAATTCACTGTATTTGAAATGTAAAAAAATAGTAATATTCAATCGAATAAGATTGAATAATTTCTCGGTTAAAGTGCTAAAATAAAAAGATGTGTTGTTAATTAGCATATAACAAACAAATAAGTCTCAGCAACATAGAATATAAAGTACATGGAGGAATTTGCTGTAAACTGGTTGGCGTTCATCAATTGGCTGTAGCAGAGAACTACCTAATTGCTGTGAGTTGATATCAGTTAGAGTTTTAAAAAGGTTAGTTTAGTGTTGTATATAGAAGATTAAAAGAAATGATATAACCTGTGATGCCTCAATAATAATTACCTGAAATAAGCTGAGAAGTTCTATTCATAAGAGCTGTTGAGTTCAAAGAAGTGAACTGTCAATGTACATTCTATATTAAGGAAACCTACACAACCGATATCAACTTTGAATGAAAAGAGTAATTTAAAATCTAGAAAAATTGTAACTCGACGTCCCAACTAGGGTTGCCAGCTTTCGTATACGCTAAAACCGGACATACGTTTTTTTCGTGTTCGAAAAATAATAATCTACATATACGAAATCAAGGAAACTTATTTAACTATGTAATAATGAAACATAATCTTCTTCCTTCACGATGATTTTAATTCATGGCAATACTCCAAATCAGTTGTCAGTACTTAACAATTAGTTAACACATCGAAATCAGAAAAGTAATACGTTGTAATTACGTTGTCACATAACCGCAATGTATTGCAGATGCAGTAAGTAGGTTATTTATATCAATACCACTTAAAGAAAAGCCTCAGTTCTCTAACGTCACGGTGTCGTGACTTTAGGCAAAGAAGGCCAGTTATGGCCACCGCAGTAAACTATGAGTACAGATTAACTCCATGTTTATTTCAATTATCAATTATAATTGTTGACCTTGTTAATAAACCAGTCGCTGAGTGTCTTCGTTAGTGTTTGATAATGTACGTGTGAGTAATTTAACATCAGTATTGCACAAATACTCTGCGCCTATGCGATTTAACCATTTAACGCTAAATTCTACTGTCTGGCGGTCTTCCTGTGATGAGGTCACGTCGGAGAGCTGCGGCCTTATTCTTTAGGCGGTATTGGTTGACCAAGGATTGGCGTATATTCGTTCATTGGTGCTGTAACACACACTGTTTACAAGTAGAAGCGTACAGCGTGGTATAATACTAGAGGGTAATTTAGTTAAGGTAAGTCAAAGCGCCCTGCAATAGAGCTATTGGAAAAATTTATATGGGTGTTTTTTATATTATTAGATTAGCACATTTGGTCCAAAAACCTAACTTTCTGCGTCCGGTTTGAGATGAGGACCGGATGCCGGACAGTGGTGTCAAATACCGGACTGTCCGGGCGAAAACCTGACGGGTGGTAAACCTAGTCCCAATTTGCGTAAAGACTTTCATGTTTTAAAAATTACTAAATGGGTTAGTAACAGAACGTAATTAAGGCACAAAGTAAATTAGTAATATAAAAAAGTACATAGTAAATCTGTTATTTGAAGGAGTAAAAATTTGAGCAAGCTTATGTGGAAAGTAATATTAATATCAAGGAACGGTAAGATAAAGAAAATTTATTTCTATACCTACATAGAAAATTGTTTCAATGCAGGGTGTCCTGGTTTTTTTTTCCACAATTTTTTGTAGATAGTATGTTATTCTGATCAAAAAATGTTATATAGACTTGTACTGTTTTCGACTCGACGGCAATTTTAAAATATTAAAATCTAAATAAATCAATAATGTGTCCATTTATCATCGTCAACATAGATGGTTTCAGTTAGATTGAGCTCCAGCTCATTATAGCAGATTGCTGAGAGACTGGTTAAACATCCATTACAACCAGCATTGGATTGGCCGTGGAGGACCTGTTCAATGGCCAACTTGCTCGCCAGCTATTACACTTTTGGATTTTCATATTTGGGACTATCTGAAATCGGAAGTGTACAGAAGAGAGGTGGGCACGCGACACGAATTATTAGAACGCATTAAAAAAGCTTTTAATATGTTAAAGAATAACGTCGAAATGCTAAACGTGTGCAAGTAGCCATCGTGATGCGCCGGCAGTTCGTAAAGGTCATTTGGACATTTAGTATAATATGTTTGTATGTCTTTTATATGTGCATTAGAAATATTACTATTACTACTATTACTTTTTGTAGATTTTTTGTTTGTGTTATTACATTAATAAACGTTCGTATTTCCCTTATAACATACTGTAACATGTTAAGGAGTCGAAAAAAAGTATAATTATATATGTATATCAAAAAATATTTACTATCTACAAAAAAATGCGGAAAAAAATCAGGACACCCTGTATATTTGACCGAAAGTATATACAGTTTCGAGCTTAATAAACGTCTAATCCACATCTAAAATATCATCTTCCTGCAACAAACAGTTTTTGAGTTATACCGCCAACCGACATACAGTTGGAAAAACGGACAAACAGACAGACGGACAGACAGACGGAATTAAGAAAACAAAATTTTTGTCATCTAGGGGCACTGAAACATGAAGATATGAAGTTTCGGAAGGTGATTTTTTTCAAGATTACAATGCCTCTTTCGTTTTCTAGACGAGGGAGTAATACGATCTGGAAATGTCAATGAAGAAGACGAAGGCCGCTAGTTCCAGCTCAAGAAACAAGAAGGTTCAAGTTGGAAATAGAGGGGAAAAACTTCCAGTACCGAGTAGAAATCTGTATCGATCACAGTACATAGAGAGAAGCCAGATCAGAGATCACACATGATAAAAGGAGTACCTACGGTATTTTCGAGATGTAAGCCGGAATAAGAAGCACAAGGACAGTAACAAAAAACAAGTAGTGAAAAGAGTTCGAAATTAGGAAATAAGAGACCAGTTAAAAATAGCAGACGGCATAAAATATATAAGAAGAAATGGATGGGGCAGCCACATTATGAGAGTAGAAAATTTAAAGGAAATGATAAATCTAGGCAGATGCTTGAAGAGATGAGATTAAAGTTGGATATCCATCGGAGCGTGAAGAAAATCAGGTTATTACCTATATTAAATGAAAAGAAATTAATATACAAAAATAATTTAGACTTTGCAATTCTACGACACTTCTTTAAAAAATGTTGACTGTGTTTTGCGTTTATTGTATTTTTGGACACCCTGTACATCAGACTTTGGTTTAATAATGTGAGTCGTATTTTTTCGGTGTTCACAGCTTTGTTCTCTGTGATACACGATCTAAGGACACATTCTATAACAAACCGACCACATTTTAAAGAATCGAATTCTGTACAGTTTTATCGTGGCGGTGTAGAGGCTATTGATATATACAGAGTGACTTCGATATCATAGGTATAAGGCGTTCACCATTAGTTTAAAACAGGTTTGATCAAGATTGTTTTTCTTAGGTTGAAGTCCTAACGTAATACTTTTGTAATTGTTTGTAGACTGGTGGCAATTTCGTCAAATTCAATCAATGTCATATTAGTTAGACGATGCCTTGTTGCCAGACTGACGTATGTGTATAATTGCTTTAATAATAGTATATCCCATAACAAGTCAGGAAAGTGATGCTTTATAGGACGAGGTGGCGGTTTGAAATATTAGGTTTTCAGGCGAAGCATGAAACCAGAAATGTATTAAACATTTTTGTAGGCTTTTATTTATTTTTTTAGTGCAAAAAGTGCCACTTTATTGCACTCAGTGCAATTAAATGTTTATTGCACTCCACTAGCAATTTATTAAACGTTTTTGCATTTTTGTACAAAATAACGAGCCCATTATGAATATAACGGTCCTAGGACTGTTATAGAATAGTATATTGTGTATTAAGAGCCAGCGGAGCGCGGCAGTCTCTCAAAATCGGCAATGACACTTTGCACTCGAAATACACACGATCAAAACGAGCAAAAATTATGCGATCCAATGACTAAAAATTAAAATCTCAAGTACATTTTTATTGATGCTATGTAGTTAGTTACTATAGAAATAACAATCACGCACTTTATTTAGGCAAACAATATTTGTCATACTCAGTAGTTATATCCCTAGTGCATTCTGTATATTCGAGTGTTTCTCGAGAACGCGAAGCGTTCAAGAGAAATACTCGAATTATACAGAATGCACGAGGGGAATATTGCAAGACTATTCCTCGAAGAAATGTCATCTTTTGTATACCAAACTATTCATATTTAAAGAGTTTTCAGTTTTCTTTCTGAAATTTCTTGTGTATCTAGCTGGTTTGCTTTCCTTCCCTCAAATACTCGATATTGCACTAGTGCAAAACATTCGCTGTATTCGACTATGATTGGTTCAAATTTTGAAAATTGATTGATGGGATTGGTTTATATTGTCTGAGGGGAATAGTCAACGGTATTTTTACAAGTTAATAACGCAAAAAATATACGATCCGAATCGAGTTACCTCAAAAAATAGCAAAACTGGACGCTTCGGGTCTCGTTTCTCTAACTTTTTTTTCGACCTGTTCTAAGGCACTTACCGATCTTGTAACGTAATATACTAAATATATAACATTTGACGCTGCGTGCAATAAACACCCACTAAAAATGTGTCGCGTTGTGCCTAGTGTGGCTTTATGTGTATAAATAAAAAAACATATTAAGTTAAGAAGCTAGTAGTACTAGAAGCAGAAATACACATTATATAACAAAACATCCGTATAAAAACGATACAATATTATGATCTTTCTCAGATATTTCACCCAGAGGTGCCCGTTTAGCTTTTTTTGCTTAGCCTTTTTAGTAGTTTGTATTTCTATGAAGACCACCCAAAAGTTGTGAAAACTGAACTTCCGTATCTTAAAATGCTGACACAAATCGTTATTAAGAGGACCTTTGTCCTGTAATAAAAAGAAGAAGGCGGAGGATTACGTTTAACTAATATATAATATTTTGTTTTAGTATATAAAAGTTGTATTTAATAGAAACTTGCGCAACAAAAACCACAAGTTTGATTTGTTCTACGCTTAGTAGTTATTTTCAATGCCTCATATCTATTTTAACGAGTTTTATAATAAATTCAGTGCGTTCTTTATTGATGCCTTTTTTACATTTTACTTTTAACAGATTGTTGATATTACCATATGTGTTACATTCAACTGGTCCTTTACTCTTTGGTTTTTTGTTCGTTCCAATCGAGCATTGAAATCTCTGACAGTGATGGCATCTTTTAAAAGTTGGAAACATGACGATGAGTACAGTTGTTGATGAATATCGTTACTGTCATCCTCACCTTTCTGTATAAGATAATTCCCGCTTGTTCAAACGGATGGTTGTAATTAATAGGTTTGGTCAGTGTTTTGTGTTTTTTGTATTAGCCAGTAACATTATAGAAAGATAGAAAACATTTAGTTCATTTACTTCATAATAATTGATGATTCTCTTCTGCATATGGATAAGTGAATATCTCAACTTTGCCTATTATACTCATATTTCTTATCAAGTTATCCATATCAGCAACAGTATATTCGCCCTACAGCTGCCGGTTGCTGAGGGTTGTCAGGAAGCTTCTCTACAAAGATATTAAATTCTTCCACTCAGCCTCATTTTGCTTGCACTTGAACTTTACCCGCACTCCTTTATAAATCGGGAAAGGCATTTGCTGCTATATTATGCATTCCATCCACTTCATAGCTCTAGAATGTACGAGGATAATAACGGTCCTCGCAATCGTTGCTATTCTGGAAACGAAATGGTTATGTATTGATCGAATCAGATTTTGCACGCGTTCATAAATATTTTCGCCCGTGAGCTTTCCGATAAGCAAAATGGTTTCGGTGCTCTAGAAATCATTAGGCAATTTTCGTCTTCGGTGCCTCTATTTTTACATCTGGATGTTTAGCATGCAATCGGTAGCTTTGATAGGAATTAGATATGCTCGTTTGTTACCGAAAGTAAGGAATGTACTGTAGGTATAGATCACTAAAAAACTATTTCAATTAAAAGTTACTTATGTAATTTAGATAATTGAGAGCCACGTGAGTAGGACAAACTTTTAGCGGAATAAAACTGGGAATCAATACATGAAGAAGTTTGGAATTTGTTTAAAAAATTGTACCACGAGTGTGGCAAAATTTTTCTTAAATTTCAAGAGTCTCGGACGCCTTAATATTTGAGTAATTATCTTCTCTATTTGTCCGGTTAGCTTAGTGAACATGAAACCCTGATAATTACTTCAGTTCGCGGCTATGAAAAATTATTATTTCCCAAACAGGCAGCTGATCCACCCCTGTAGTGTTCTCGGGCTGAAACTGACTTCAAACAATGCACACAAGAAAATAAAATTTACTTACACAAATACAGTGACTTGAAAAGGCACGTAAAATCAAAAAGAAAATAAGAGAAAGTAGGCTTAACTCCTCTAATGGTTAGTCACTCTTAAATACACATGTAAACCAACAAAAGACAATCTAAGGGAAACATACCTTGGGGCTTCTCGCATGTACATTGTAAACATACATAAACAACATTAGAACAATATTGAAAATATACTGAAATAATTGTCGTGAAAACGCAAATGTCAAAATTTCATAAAAGACGGCCCTGTTCTAAAACCCAACCTGTTAAAATCGAGTGTGATACACATATTTTTCGTTTATGAGGTACATTCCTATATCGAATGACCTTCTGGATTGCGTCATCCAAACCATCAATGTCTCGATTCATGGAAAGCTATCACACCCGTTGCTGGAAAACACTCGGTAGGGCAGGCCCCTCAAGGACTGCTGCAGCCTCCCAAATGGACGCCTTGAATGTAGCTTTGATTATGGCGCAAATTATTATGATCATCTCGTACACGGTGAAATTGAGATCGCTAGACTGGTAAACGCTTTTTGGCTGTAATTTACCTTTTTAGGCCGCTTTTATTTATTTTGCCTTAGGCGATTTTCGTATAACGCCCTTAGTTAAGGGGAACCTGCAGCTGCCTTGTTTTCCGTGAAATTCGTTTACGCTGAAAATCCTGTCATCTCGCATTTATCTTGGAACACATGCAAATAAAAATTCACTATGCACGTATAGCACCGAGTTCACTCTACACATTTTTGATTATATTAAAATGTAACGTTAAATCTAATTTACAATATAAAATACAAGTTCTCTATATCTTTTAATGTGAAAATAAGCACGACAGGCAAGGGATGCCAAAGCCCGTTTCACCCTGTAATGGAAGAGTAATTGCTGAACGATTTTTGTGTTAAATAGTTGCCAATAAAATGGATATTTATGTAGATATAGTATATATACAGCACATATTACATTTTCGAACATCCTGTATATCAGTATATCATTTAAATTCTTGGAACGTGCTGGGAAAAAGAAGTAAGAAGATGGTTTTGGTGTGCTCTTGTGGATAATTGTTCAGGTTTATTTTAAAAGGGCGTCGACATTTGAAGATATTCCTTTCATAGTCCATCAATGCTCAGATGGTTTCTGGATATTTTATTAACTTTTTTGTTTTAAAGTTATCCAAAATGGGATTGGATTACATACAATGTTTCTCTGAGCTCACGGCCAAGCGATTTATTAGTTAAATGAGTGTTTCGTGTTTTATGGTGATAATGATCATGATGTTGATGTTTTAAACCTATATTGTGTACATGTTGTTCACTCACCACTTTTCAAATGATTAGTCTCCTAATTTTTTCTCATTACTTTTGTCTGTCCCAGTATGGAATATAATTTCATCGGCACAAAACCGTTAAATGCCAGCACTTATTAACGATTCCTTTTTATTGTTGTTTCACCTACAAAGGCATATGTAACACTCTTCAGGAGGGACGTTTTAACATTGGATTTACAACTATAATTGTTTCTCAAAGGAAAATAGTAAAATTGTTTATCATTAATAATGCTTTGCTCAATTTATCAACATGAAGGCTTCTGACCTTAAGGTCTGTCAGTTATAGAACGTTCGTGCCGCTTCATCTCTCCTTGGCCTGCCCCTGGAATATCGATGGGAATTCGGTGCCAGGTCCCAGCACGAATAAAAATTCAAGGAACGCACTCCTGCTGATGTTTGCTAGTGTTTCTCAGGTTAGCGGGAATTGGTTTTAGTTGTATATCTAAATGTAAAACCCATACCGACGGGTTTCCCTTTCTTCATAACTTGAAGAGAACCGTACGAGCATCCGCTTGGCAGAAATGGCGAGCGTCTGTCACGATCGTTAAGCTTAGTAGCACTATTGGGATGCACTTCCTTCTCAAGGCCCGTAAAAAGTAATGTTTCTATCGCAGTGCCTCATGCGCCATATTTGGCAACGGCTGGAAAGGAAGCGATATCCGCGATTTAATGAACCTCAAGACGTGTGTGGTCATCAGCGCCTAATAGCAAATCAATCCATTAGAGCTGTTCTGAATAAATAAATATTAAGTGCGGAGAGCTTTGCGTGTTGTTTTATGAATTTAGTTAGTAATAGTTGGAAATAATCATAAAAAAGAATTTCATAGATTTTTTGTTCGTTTGGATAAAACAAATATTATTTTTTGCTCACTCTTCTAGACTTACAGGATTAGGGTCGATGAAAAATCTTCGTTGTATTTTGCTTAAATTACACCGCTTCTTAACATTTGTTAAATGATAAGACATCTAACGACAACATATTTTTTACCGGTCAAGTAATGGTATAAAATCTTATTTATAGCAGTCGTTCCTATGCTCAAGATTCCTTTGATAATTACATCGGTGGTTTGATACCTTTCTACAGTAGCTGTAGATATTCTTTCACCTTCACGTATTTGCCAGACCTTCTGTAAACAGTTCTTTGAGAACGTGCTCTATCACCATAACAACATAAAACTTTTATTTTTATAAATCATTGGCCTAAAGGTTTCTCTTGTCAAATCTGTTTCTGTTTGAATGTGCTGAAGGTGTAAAAATTTTTTATTCAACCCTTGCACAAACTAGAACAAAAATGTAGTTATGGAACAATACATCAGAGCTGTACAGAAAGCGTTCAGCAAAAAGTCGTAAAAGCAGACGAGCTTTGGAATGATGCCCTGGTTGTGAGCTTATAAGAAGAGGAGGCAAAAAAGTAAACATTTGCCGTAAAGGAAGACATGAACATAAAGGGCGCTCTCATAAAAATATGTCGCCGGAGAGGAAGCGTCAGGCATAGCATTATGCGCTATTGTTACTCGATTATGCAAACCAAACAGTAGTTTCAGGGATTACAGCAAGAAACGGGGCTCCGCTACGATGCTGTAACTTTAGGCGAAAGCACCTTTTCTTTCCTTATGGGAACAATCAAGAATTATATAGACGTTATAATACATCACGGAACGTGTAGGGTAGTAAGAAGTAGAAAACAAATGTGCAAATAATATTTTAAATAAGAAAAAATGTTGTATGTTTGTATATAACTTGCTTCTAATACACTAATTATTGTACAAACCAAGCCTCCAACTTCGGAAATGTATAACGACAATATTTTTGACACTAATGAAGTATTTAATTTTTAATATATAAAATTGGGTAGGCGAAAGGAATTGCTTACAGTTAAATCTAATTTTCTAAGTATTATGAAAATTTCATTCTTTATATATTTATATATAAAATTTGTAACTTAGGGCTGATACCAAATTTATACCAAATTCAAACCATCATGACTGCATTGGCACATTTGAGGGCCGACCAGCTACCATGGGTTCGCTACAAAAGCTTAATCTTTAGTAACATTTGCTACTACCACAAACTCCCCAGCTTAAAGCTGCCAGCAGATTCGCAAACGCAAAATGCATAAATAGCATAGCAAATGGTGCTTTTATGAGGTCTTAAGGTTGCTCATTGAAGGCATAGACCCAACACAAAACATAATGTACAAAAGCAAAGCAAACTTCAAACATCAGTAAAAATTACGTTCGAGGAAATCTTAAGGACTTCAATCGAAGACGCTGGCACTTGGCTCAGCAATAAAGTCTCAACGAGACGAAAAACAGTAGCACGATTCACAAATTACAAACTAATATCATATCTACGTGCTCGACTAAAGGATTCTTGGGGCTCGGCATGCAACAAACTTTCGTAGTAGATTACACCACTGAAATAAAATTGGTGGCACAGAAGATCTAATTTCTGACATCAAAAGTTATTCTTCTTCTTTTAGCATCATATCTTATACAAAAAGCCGATTTCTGTTTCAAAACTTGTAAAAAAAGTGAAATTTCTAGCATAAATTTTATGTTTTTGAGCTATACCAACAAACAGACAGATGGACCGACTAACAGACAGTCCTACCGAACTGAAAAACATGTTTTTCGTCATCTCTGGACTCTGAAATGTGAAGATCTGAAAAAATCTCGGAAGGTAATTTGTTCACGAGTACAATAGAACATGTTATGAGCATTTATTAGAAAAAAAGTATTAAAAGTTCAGACGTTTAAAAAAAACTAAAAGTGAAAATTACGCAACTAAATACAGACCATGAAAGGTCCTGAACTAACATTTTGTTTCATTTTAATTGAAATTTAATTATATTTCTTCTTGAGCACTAGTTATTTAGTTCCCCGAAGCATTTTTCAAACGGCAACCAACTTAAGAAAAACGCAAAATGACGTGAGAACCTAATAGAGTTTAGAAAATATAAAAATCAAAGAAAATTTTTGTTTTTGTCCCGAAAATGTGTGCTTTATGCTAACTTGCTTCTGAACGTTTTACCTTTTATTATTTTCCAAATGAAATTCGTATGTAAGGGTTGGGTGATGCTAAAAAAGGTTTTGTAATCGCATCCAGCTTACTTTCGCATGGTAGGCAGATATGCAGAGGTGGAGATAATCCAAATAGGTAGCTTAAATCCTTTGGAAGGTTAGTATAGTAGGATGGGGAGTCCTTTTTTATATATGAATTGCCGCTGTGTGGGAAAGCTACCCAATGGTACACAAACAGAAAGAGAACTGTGTAATTTTCTATTTGATATTTTAGTTCTTTGTACTGCCCTAATGGAATATAACATTTTAAAAAATTCAGTTAGCAAAAGCTGAATATAGGTGAAAATAGGCATTATTTTATGCGATTTCAACCTCGCTCTTCGCTATTTCTACAGATTTCTATGGCTTGAGTATAATAAGAAAAAATCGATTTAGGCGATTATTACATCTTAATCGGCGATAGTTTGTAAAATGATCTCCTTATCTATAGATTTTGTGAATGATTTTTTCCCAATTTATAACACAATATTTAATTGCGACCTCCTGCAGGATGCATAGTGCTGGGTGAACGAGAGGTTTAACCTGGACGGAGCGGTGGAGCTAGTGGCCAACAATGAGGTTCAATCAGCAAGGTTGTAGTGCTCGGCGAATCCCTCGATTCAACCTGGACGGGCTATTGTGGAGACGGAGCTGTGTTCGACCTCTTGGCGAAGAAGTAGCTTCGGAGCGATTAAAAGAGGTGTGACTGTATAAAATGCTAGAATACTCTGAGTGAAATAATGGAGCTGCTGCCAAGATTGAACGCCAAAGCTCTTGGCGACCATACCTTGGTCTTAAAGCTGGGCTGCCAAAGCACTAGGTGAACCAGAATAGTTGAGCCGAAGAACTCCACTGAATTTTGCTGCCGATCCTGGGGCTGTTTAAATTCACTGAGGCCGTTATTTGTCGCAGTGGAGGTCAAGTTGCTATGTTTTACTAAATCTAGCTATTTTTTCCAAGGGCCAGTTAAAATCATTTGATATGTATCATGTTGTAGCTGATCTAAATTTGCGCATTTTGACACCCATCACAACCACATTGGTGTCAGGTAAAGTTTTTTAAAAATGTAATCACGCCAATTTATGGGACGGTCCAGAGGGCCATTGCATTCCATTCAACCTGTCTTAGGTAGCGTTTCTTGGCTTTTGTTGTGGCACCTTTGTCTTAACCGTTGATAATCGAAATGTAGACAGTTTGGTGTCATTTAATGATACAACGTCCAAGGGGCCTACCGGCAGGACAGTTGGTCCTGCCGGCAGGCCCTAAAATTGAATGTGTGATTTTATATATGATGCGGTCCTTCTAGAAGTACAAAAATGTCGCCAACGGAAAGTGAGTAAAATTTTGCCTATCTCTTGTGCAGGTTTGAACTCGATTGTTTAAACCGCATAGAAATTATCGGATGATATTGGTTTGCGAGTAGTTTCTCTCCGTTAGCAGTGGCGTTCGGAAGTTTGTTGCTCTGCTGCACAATAATGGTCACAAAAATTAAGATCGTGTATTCACGAAAGCTACGAATTTTGATGATGGCATCAACAATTGGAGTCTGTCTATGTTTGGATCGGGATTCCCACATAAATTATAGATTAAGTTTGTTTCTTGTTATTAACTTTTGTTTCTTGTTTTTACGTTTGTACTGAATGGAACACAAGTTTATTTTTATATCACAGAAAAAGAATAAATATTGTTTATTTTATAGTAAAAGCGCATTTATTTCCTAAAACCTACAAAAAAGAAACGTATCCAAAAAAACATTAGACTACGCCACTAGAAAAAGGAGATGTACTGCCCGAAGCTATAAAGTCCTGCCTGAAGGACAGAACACATTAGAAATCAAAGGCCTGCCAGCAGGACAAAGTGGCCGGTACAACTGTCCTTCTGGAAGCTCCTTCCGGCAGGACAGTTATTTGGACGTTCTATCATTAACGGCTAAATTTGTTTCGAGAAGCAGAGGGTTCATTGGTTTTTATCAAACCGTTAGCCCACGTCGCCTGTCAACAGAACGGTCTTTGTTTAGGAAAGCGGAGAGTTTAAAATTTGTATTAATTCGTTGTTCAACTACATGTAGACAGTGCGATCCATCAAGGTCCGAGGATACCTTTGTCCCGTGGCAAGCGGACGGATTAATATGTTCATATCACTTATTTAAAAAAATTAAATGCTGACTACCTAAAGATGGGAACCGCATTTGCCGCTTTCAAGTGATATTGAATAACGAGAAAGTGTCGAGTTTGATGCAATTGTTCGGCAACATATATGGATGACAATTTGGTTTTATCTGAGGTATTTTCGCTGTTTGTCATACGTACAAGAGTAAATACATTTACACTTGCAGGTTGCTATGCCAAAAAGAATCTGTGGATCCTCTGTTAATTTATGAAGCTTTTGACGCAGCTGTCCACCCTTTTCAACAAGGTTTTTACA
Organism: Agriotes lineatus; assembly: GCA_940337035.1. Lineage (NCBI taxonomy): Eukaryota > Metazoa > Arthropoda > Insecta > Coleoptera > Elateridae > Agriotes > Agriotes lineatus. The sequence continues at coordinate 28,745,089 of OW679199.1, forward strand.
AATTTTGATACTCACCACGATAAGCTTTTAGCCACACTTTATCCTCGTACTTGATTTGGTTTAGCATGGCTCCTTGATAAAAAGCATTTCATTCCATCCCTATAACTAGGAGCACCATTGCATAATAAATCACATCCTCTACTGAATATAGGACAAGTTTCTTCTTAAGAACGCCATAGCGTTTATGAACGTTTTAGGTAAAAAAATGAATAGGTTCGTCTGAACAAGGTACCACCAATTAATTACCCTCACACTCTTTAAGATATCAGCGTTTATTAGATCAATTAATCGTATACAAAGACTATAGAAATTTTAAAACCTTTCCAAATGTACAAAGAAGCTGGAACCAGTTCTAGACGTTACCATTTTAAAGATATAGTTTGCTTAAGTGTAAGCTTTACTTACGCAACAGTTAGTTCATTTTATTCGATCTTTCTAGAAGATAGAAATAGATTAAGTTTATCTGATAAGTTTATTGTGGGCGAAAAGATGAAAATATTGGTATAAAAAGTTGACATGCCTCTTACTATGCATTTTAATTTTCCAAACCACTGCAGCAAATTGTTGAATATATGCTTATAATATAGCTGACAGTGATAAATGGTTTCGAAACTAATATATCAGTTTTTCTATTTGCACTATAGCTAGTATATATGAAAAATTAAATACTATTACCAGGAACTTCTTATAAATGGAAAACATTTCTTCAGCCGACGCTTAAATGAATTTTATTGTTAAAAAACCTAAAGATGCATACATTTTAGGTATTGCTCACTTTGTTCTATTATATATGAAGTAATAAAATATTACTTGAAGAATCTTATAAATTGGTGACCCCGACGTGAGCTGAATAGGCAACCTCTTAAAACCATATGCAGAAAACGCAGAATTTCGTAACCCAAACGGCATACAAACTAATTCATAAAGGCCAAAATGAATACATGAATTCATATGGTCGAACTAAATCTGTTTTTGAAAACACCGTGATGCCATCAAGGTTGGAAGTAAAATCATGAACATGAGATACAGGATACCTGTCTGGGATTGTTATGCTATTCAACACTCCACATTGCCTCAATTTTGGACTAGTTTTTGGATCTTGTAGGTCCTGATGAGCAATTATTGGCCGAATAATTTCTAACTGCAATATTTTATCAAACTCGTTGTTATTCTATTTTGTATTTTAACTAATAAAATATTACTTGAAGAATATTTTATATTTAGTCTCTTTTTAAAACAGATCTAATATATCTGCGTTACAACTGATCGATGCATCGCTTCTTGGGACGTCCTACACTCATCCTTCTTATGGGTCTATATTTATGGTTATGCATTTTTTCTTCTTCTTGTTCAACTGTCATTCTGTTGGGTTCTCCGTTTTCGCTGTCCATAACATTCGATCACCATTGAATTTTATGGATATTTCCCAGCTTAGAGCTGATCTGCCACTTTCGCCCCATCGACGTTATCGATTTTCCATCCTTTTTGTAATGGAGCAGGTTATTTCCATGCATCTCTCTTATTTTATTGTTCTTAATGTGTGAAGTTGCATATTCCTAATCAGAGATTTAGAAACGAACAGTTTTAATTGATCTTTAATTTCAGTTGGGGAATTAATTTCAAAATATTATTTTAGTTCTTTAATATAACTAACAGTGACAGTGCGAGGGACTGTTTTATCAATTCTGACGAGATGCATTGTGAATTGTCGGAAAAGGAGTATTTTCTCGCGATTATGAGGACAGCTGAGGACAACTCTCGGTTCGCTGTAAAAACAGAAGTCGTACAACTTTTCTCGGTTGCCAAAAATTACTCAGCAGTTCATCAAGTTAAACCTGACAGTTTACATCTGTACTCGTCCTGCAGGTCACGTCGGGTTCCACAAGCGGAGAAGCTTCGAAAAACGCCGAAAGTTTGGCTAATTAGCCGACTCATGCTTCGCCAGCCGTTATAAACGACGGAGAGATGGATTTCGCTGGATACGGAGTGTAATGTGCTCCGTACTGCAATTACTTGCAAATCGATACTTTTAATAGCTCCCCATGATTTAGTGTCTTAATTAAATGATAATAATACCACTGCTTGCATTTGATATATTCTGGATCAGATAGCGAAGTGTATCGGGCAGAAATTGCCTTTTAATTGCTGCACTTGGACTAAAAAGTCGGCCACCTTCTTCGGTTATCGATGCCTCGCGCCTGAAGAATGCTTAATGCCAGAACAAGCATTTTTCAAAGCGTCGCAGGCAGTATATAATTTATGGCGCGCTTTTGATCGGGTCTATTTTTCCGCCACACGCCCTTGAGCTTCCCCGTTTGAAAACTTGATTTCTGTAATTTCAATTGCAGAAATCTGTTTTTTATTGCGCTGTCGGTGTCAAAAGCTAAAGTATAGCGTCTGCGCGTATTAAAAATGTATCTGGAGGTTTCGAGCGGTTTTCACAGATGCGATATGATATGTCATACCATATACGTTCCTGCAATGATAAAGTGACTGCGGTGTTTAACCAGAGTGGCAATTTATACAGCTTCATTTTTCTGCAACGATGATGAAAATCGAAGCCAAATAAATATATTGTTGAGAATCACTCTTGTTACGGATAGGTTCCACAATTTCTTAGGCAATCGTTTTAGGTGAGGCAGCCCTTCACGTTCTACTTTAAATTTGAACATGACGTCTCAGTGAATATACCCCAGTTCATGGATATAAAAGATTATCATCTGGAAATTGGTCTTTCAGAAGTGTTTTCGGGCTGAAATTGACTTACAAATGCACAGAAATAGCCAATTGGTTTACACAAACTTATTGGCTTTAAAAAACATGTAAAAACACATATAATGACATACATAAAATAAAATAAAACTGAAACTAACTGCTAGAAAAACCTACGTGCGAGATAGCTGGAGCTACTCGCATGTACGTAGACAACATACATGAAAAATACATACAAACCATTTAAAATAATATTGAAATATTTGTGTTCAAAAACCCAAATGTCAAAAATGTCTAAAGACGGTCTTGGCAGAGTCCAGCCCTGTTCATATTTGCATTTTTTTTACTGAATGCAATTTACACACTTCAGAGCAATCCTAAGGCGCCATTCTAACTCTGCCTGCCGCGAATTTTAAAGGCATTTTTCGGTATAACATTTACTTTGAAGTGCAGTCATGTGAGCTGCTGTGTGCCCTTGAATTAGATTCGCCTTTAGTTGCGGCATTCAAACCTTGCATGGCGTAGTGCGTGAAAACATAACACACCCAATGCTGCTCGGGAAAGTTCCGTCTCCTCCTATTGCTGTATTTGTCGCCTCAATGACGACTGTCTGATGTCACGACGCAACGAATATACCCTTGAATATGGCACAAATTAGCATACTAACCGGTGTACTATGGAAATGTCGTTTCTTAGAAACGCACCCGCTGTCTTGATGCACTCACAACTTGTAAGTGGTAATCATTTACTGCAGGCTCATAGCACGACGCACTTTTGGAGTCATTCGTCGGCGTGCGCCCTCAGACCAAGCACGCAAATGACTACAGCTGTTAACGAAAAATGCTTGAATCACACCCTCGTACTGCGTACAGGATTGGACGTCCATTATCACACTCGAATTTAACTTAAATCTTAATTTATAATAATAAAATATAGAGAGAACAACTTGGCATTATCTTTTCAGATGAGGAATGTATCAGGGCCCGTTTCAAGGTCGATATTCGTATGAAGCTATGCAGCTAAATAATATCAAGGGGAGTTTCTTCCCTGCAATTTTTGCTGTATTTAGCAGGCTCATATATTTCGTTACGTATCTGTGTTCAATTGCATTTAAATATATCAATAGGTATCGTCAATTGACCTTAGAGAAATGTATTATTTCAATAAAATAAAATTTGTTCTTGTAACAGTAATCGGAAATGATGGGACATTGACTCTTATTTTGCTTATTGCCTCTGGAGTTTTTTTTAACATTATGTAATCTCTTAAACCTTAAATAGACTACAACTTTATTAGGTTCCTTCAACGTAAAATGCTCAGTATGCAGGTACATATATATAATCATAGATAACTATTACGGTAACCATTGATAACTTACAACAGGAAGGGGTACTTTATCACAGTAAAAGCAAAACAAATCGCGCAAATGTCTAATTACGTCTTCAATAAAAACTTCACTGAAACTTCTGTAAGCAGTATTAACATTTCTGAGAAGGTTGACAATTTAATAATTAAAAATTAAATAACCACACGTATTAGGCCATTGGATTTTTGGAAGTCCCAAGCCGATTTTACTGTATCGAGTTTCTAAGAGTTCAAACAGGTTGCGGTGTGCAGGTATGATAATCTAGATGCTTAAAAAATTTTGATAGTTAGCAGGAGAGGAAAATCACCGTCTACAATCGCATTCAAGGACACAATATTTATTTCTTCTTCTTCTTCCTCTTCCTCTTATTATAGACCAGTGGCCTGTTTTAACCACAAAGTGGTTCTATGAGCCCTCTTTGCCCTTAGGCAGGGTAGGTGCCTAGCCTTGCCTGTCGAGAGTGAGGATAAGTTCCCTTGTTTTAGGAGTTAACGACTACTACAGATGTTAGCGTGGTAACCGGGGAGGGTACGATTTTTAAAATCCTTCTAGAGTCCGCCGGGATTCGAACCCGGACCAGCCGCCTGAGAGGCGAGCATTTGCTAGCGGGGCCATCCGCTTACCAAATATTCATTTAGAACCATTAAATATAAATAAATATACGCGTATTTGTAATATAAATAGCCTTATTTTCAGTTAAATTGTAAATAGTTATAAACCTTTATATGGATATAAATATCGCAAATAAAATCAACTTGGCTTGCGTGGGAAGCTAGTACTACAAAATAGTTATTGTAAAATAGATATTGTAAAGTAAGCTACTTTACGGATACCTTTGGAAAGTGCCCTTTTATTTGCTAACTTCTCCATGAAGCTGGTAGAACTTGCTGTCAAAGGCTCTACACGAGATTGGATTTGCAAATGTGTGATCCAAGCAAAGGTTAGTACTGTACACAAACATTCAGATCCAGCTTTACGACGCTGATGAACACTTTGTGCTTCAAATTGGCGATAGTAGTTAGTAAAGCCGGAATTTTTACACGAAAATTCGATAAGATTTTTTAAAAGAATGTAACGACCTCACCATACCGAATTATATCGGAAGAAGTGATTACTTTTTTCTAAACCAAAAGATGCTTGCGGGTACAAATTTCAACAATACTGAAAGGATTTTTTAAACTGAAGTTTCCTTTGATATCCAATAGCGACGATCGTGTTATAAAATGTTGAATAAGAAGGTAAAAAGAAATAATTTGAAAGCTTCCGTTGTTTGGCGTTATCTTCCTAATCTTGCCTTCCGGGCTAGAGAGCTCCGGACTGAACTATGCTATATCGCACCAGAAAATTTATTCCCAACATAAAGCGTCTCATCCCTAGATTATGTCCTACATTAAGCCCAATGATGGACCGGAAAATTTTTATTTCATATCTTGCTTAGGGATACTGGAGTTCTTCCAATTTCGCTTCGTGCTTGTTCTCATTTATGAAAATTCTCTAGGGGAAAAGGCATTATATTTTGTCGTCTTAAAATATAGCCAAGGATAAACTTCGAAAAGGGTTTTAGGAAAACGAACCTAAAAGGTTACGTATAGCTTCTTCATTGAATTACAAGTTTGCTAGTTAAAAATGTTGTATGCGTTTCTAAACAATCGTATTAAGAATATTTCCATTTACCCATAAAGCCGACTGAACTTCAAAAACTTCCGTAATTTACAGCCAGGAGATTCAGGGCGTGAGCTGCGAAACACGCATCGGAAGCAATCAAACCAATTAATGGTTGTGTTTGGTTTCTTGCTGATAGATATCTGGTTTCAAACTATCGATAAGCTCCGGGTCGGGGCTCACGCCGGCCCGAAGCAAATTATTGGTAAGATTGTGTCCCTTCTAAGGAGAGTTTAGGTAACGTTATTTCCGTCAAATTTCCTTCAAACATCGCACGCTTGTCATTTTGCACTGATTCGATAGCATTCATTTTCTGAAGAAAGTATAAATATCAAAATTAAATATTCGATTTGTTTATAGAAACAACCATTTTTTGGAGGAACTCTATAAAATCTATGTTTCGAAATTTCTTGCCTATTCATGTAAGTGCTTACAATCGAATCTACTAAAAGAAAAAGAAAAATTATTTAAAAATATATAATCAAAGAAAAACTACAAATTCACATAATGACGAATGAGGAAGAGATAGACACCGCTACTAATCACCTAACATAAGTAATACCCATCTTGAGAATCGACCCCAATGGTAGAAGAAAAAAGTGAAACAAACACCTGTCCAATGTTTATCATAGAAAAAATTGATGAAAAATGCAAATTCCAATGATAAGATTAACTACAACAGAGTTGTCAAAATCTCTAGATAAACACAGAAACCATGGCTAAACTGTAATTAAACCGCCTCTCAGGTAGGCGTCAGTTGATCACTTAACTAAACACCTGAAAAACAACCCCTCAAGGGGGTGTCAGATCTTACGTATGATTATTTATTTATGACGGTAGAGCAGCTCAACTAAATGTTTATATTTCGCCCTGCACAATTTTACCCCGGCTAGGATCAATCCAAACATAAAGTAGGATTCGTTTAATGATGTATGGGACCACATTATCTACTTAGGTGAATATCTGCACGATGTTTGATATCTGTTTTATAATATGTAAAAACACAAATAACACAGTAAAACAAACAGGAAATCTTACTTGGGTTACCCCTACATACACATTAAAAAAAATACTTAAAGACAGCGCCATAAATATACGCTCATCGTCATCACAAAGCCTAGGAGAAAGATAAAGTTGCCCCTTGGGATATGGGGTCCAGTTTGGAGCTGCTACGATGGGCGGTCAAGAATGATAACAGTTTGTTTCGGGTGCCGTGTGCCGGAGGGAATGGAGTAGCCGAGAAATCCACCTAATATGAGACGGAGGGTAGCTCAACCAGAAGGCACTTATTGCTACGAAAATTCACTTCGTGAATTTGTAATTTCGTGAGGGAACCTCTGTGTAAATCCGGTTTTAGCCGTAATAGCATAAACTTAATACGACAGTATTAGATTCTCTGCATTACGCGACTAGCAACTCTTCTCTTCTTCTGGTCTAATGCTTAACCATCAGTTCGGTGTTAGGCTACGAAAATCAGAAGTTATCTAGAAAGGAAGATATATTGTTTTGATGCAGTCCTAGCTTAATGTGCAAAATCAAAAAAAGATTACCTCATTCATAATCATTACCACTGCCAATACGCATTTCTCTGAGGAACATCAGACAGCCCAAATAGTACTACACCCTAATCCAATCAGAAGTACCACTGGGGAGTGTACTTGGACCAGTTTTATACCTGCTCTATACGGCCAACCTCAAGAGACATTCGCCGGTGATACTACCATCATGGCTTCCAACGAAAAGCAGATATGGCATCAAGGCAACTTCAACTGCACTTGAGTAAAGCAGCAGAATCCTTAAATATATGGCGTATAAAAGCAAATGAGGTAGAATCTATACACGTGAGCTATCTGTCTTTTAACATTTATTCCACCTATAATAAATACAGAACAAAATAGAAAATTAAAAAAAAACTTTTAATGTTAGCGATCTTCTAACTTTAAAGTATCGTAAAAGGGCCTTAGATTCACCCAACTTTGCTAATTTTAGGAGCCAGTTTCTTTACGACTACCTTCCACACATTTATGGTGTAATTAAAAGGTGTGGCAAAGCGCAGTAACAGGATGACTATGTTGGGACCATAAAAAGTTTATTGCTTTTATTTGTAAACACCCATAAAGCTGCAACGAAAACTGCAATTAAATAAATACGGCCGGCGCTTTCGCTTATCGTTAAATAAATTACAGGTTCGTTTTGTAATTATACCGAACTTAGTCGTTTCGGATTGCAGCCCGCGGAAAGTACGAAGCAGAAAATGGGAAATTTGCAAAAAAAATGTTAACCTGTCAAGCTCGAGGGCTTGATACCATTCCTATTTCAACTGAGGTGAATTTCATTTTCCAAAGATGAGATGGGCGAAAAATGACATTTAATTTAGTTTTTAACAGGAAAGATTTCAACTTTTTGCTCGATGTCACGAATTTAATTTTTCAGACGTATTTAAGCAGTATAATTATATTTGCAAATCTACCTCATATTCAATTATAGCTTTAGATTTGAACGTGCAAGTAGACTATTGACCATCGTTCAGATTGACCTGTTGAAGGCTTCTCCAACCTCACCTTTCATTAACGACTATCAATGGAAAGCTGGAGATGATTGATGGAAAAACTAGAAAAACAACGCCTCTTGTATGAAGATGTTGCACGAACGAGTCGGCAACAAAAATCGTGACACACTTTAGCAAATTCCCATGAACAGAAATTAGTTTTCACTGACGCACTGGCGTAGACTCCTTGATAACAACAGTAATGGCGTTACAAAACAAACAAGTTAAACTAGTGTGAAGGTAAACAAACCGTTTAAGTTGTATTTTTAACCAGGTATACGGTGTTGTCCTTTTAACTGTGTAATTGTATTTTGGGTAGCGACGATATAAAGTTATAAATCTAAGTCGAAGATAGGGCTTTGTGTGAATGTTTTAAAATGGAAGCCCTTGCACTAGTTATAAGTCGAAACATCATCAGCTAATGGCTTATTATAACCTTATTAACCCTGTCGGCTCATCAATAATTAATACTTTTTATTTAATCGACTGCAATTATGTGTTGTATACGTAGCCTCATCTATATATCCGATACACTGTAGCTGATCATCCTTGCTTCTAAATGTGTCAATTATCTAAGTAATCGAGATTTTAGGTGTTTAATATTTTTTCAATTCAGTTTATCGTCAATTTGAACTGGCATTGTTTTGTAAATAAGCCAGTTGTATTCGTGTCGTAGGATTTCCAATTAATTTTACTGTACACGACTCGATCGAGAGTCTATGATTGACCTTACAATAATATCTTGTTCGCAGTAACCTAACACAACATTCAGTTCACAAACTAATATTTAGGCAATCTTACAGTTGTATTAATTTATCCGAAGTTCTCGAAACTGTAGTCATGGATATTTTATTAAATTTTGTTGTTGGACAATAATTTGAATTGGTCACTTTTTAAATCTATTTGGAATAATATGTAGATAGTACATATATACCCTAAAATAGTTGAAACGAAGTTACTTACATTTAAGAATTTGCACACTTCACTCTTAGGGGAAGATAACTCAACAGTTAGTAAGAAATCCTGAGTACAGTGTTTTTAAGGTTAAGTGAAAAACAATTAGAAATTAGAAAAAAAAGTGTTTGGATAACCGTCATATCTTAGTAGTTTAATTTGTTTAAAGAAGATTCGGATCAATACGCTTGAAATTTCATAAAAAAAACTTAATTGAAATTGAAATTCAAATCAGGATTAGATTGCTACTCGCCAAACCCAATGGTTGTCTATTTTGTTAGACCAATTATGAGGTGTAACATTAACGAAAATGCCCGATAGGCACGTCATATCTTTACGTATTCCAAATAACTAACTTTAGTATGAGCGCTGAAGATGGCGCCAAGTTCAGTAACTTAGCGTAATTCGCTCCGCCGAACTATAAGGAGTAAATAACAAAAAGAGCTAACGAACACTCAAAATAAAGAAACAACGTCGGCTAGTATCAAACATAAATAACAATGAAACATAGAAAGGTATCAATAGCAGACAAACATAAATAAAGTTTAGTTCGTGGACGTAATACTAATCCGAGAATAAATTACTGACGTGTTAATTGTTTTAATAAATTCAACGCATGACTAACATACGGGACTGCAAAAATATGAAGGCCTGGCTTAAATTAGCGTATAAGGTACCGATCAAGTAAAGAAATGAAAGCCCCGAATAAAAAACATAAATTGGTACACAATCAAAAACTATAAATTAAACAGGCTCGCGAATACTGTCGTCGACAAGGTTTTCTCAAAGGCTTCCATTATAATAATTAATAATATTATTCGTTGTTTCTATCACACAGTATCTGCTTTAATCGCCGGGCGAGGCATGTGACCGTGTATGATTAGGTTATCCCGTTTACTATTTCTGTTAGATTTGATTACGTAAAACGTAATCGAAGGTAAATTATAAATCTAGAATTCAATCAGTCGAATTCAGTTTATATATTTTTTTTTCAACGGGAGTAATTTGACACACCCAGGAATTTCCCCTAGAAGCGCGCGAGGCGCGTTGCTAAACACCTAATCTTAGAAAAATCTAACTTGACGCCGGCCGCTATGAGTGGCTTATTCCTCGTTTATCGGCGCGTGCTGCTATTTTGATCGCTAGCTGACCCTTTCGTCGACGGCGACTGCTGCGGTCGCACGATTAGTCGACAACTTAAAGAAAAGCCGAAAGTCGACGTTGGCAAACGGCAAAGGAAAAAAGCTTAAAGCAAACTTGACATAGTATTAGCCTACGTTTAATTAATCGCGAATAGGACCTACCTCGGATTTTAGGCGGCCAGTGGGCATTTTGCATCGAACATGAAACTACCATATCGCGAAATGCTCGGCAGCTGCGGCGACCCAACAACAGGACAAAAGCTGCCGCTCTGGCAATGTCAAAAGACCGCCGATTTCCGAAAAAGGGATCATGGTGGCCGAAAAACATATCCCTGGAAATTTTAAATTTAAAGAGGCGAACATGGACAAAAATTTATTAAGCTAAGGTTTCTGATTTAAAAAAAGGATCGGGAACATTTATGTGATTTAATAGAACATATCAATAAACACAATGTAAAATAGTATTGCAAATCTGGTGGAAGTTTAAGCCACAGAGGCGGACACAGAGGCGCGATATAATATTTAGAAACAATGAAATTAATAGGGCGTGTATGTTTTTTGTGGATAACGTCACTGAGACATAAAGTAGGTGAGTATATTTACTCTACCTGCTGTGGTACCTCAATTGCATGAGGTTACACAAAACTACCTGCGTCTCCGTCGCAAATGATGTAACTTTTTGTAAGAAGACTAGTCAGAGGATTGATGTTCACATTCCTACCGTGCGGGCATAAGCTCAAGGGTTAACCTTTTTCATCGCCTCATGCCACGCCTGGGCACTAACCTTGCACAGGGGTCCGACCTCCTTTAATACATGGAAAAAAGGTCTTACAGGCCTAGACACAGCCGTTGGCTTCATTCCAACGCTCGAGTTTAGCTTCAGGTTTCCCTATATTGCTTAGCCGAATTGATTGCTGTCGTAGGGAAAAACCTTTCCAACATACTAGACGCATATCTTGCTCGCAGCCCACCGATAATTATTGTTGCGTTTGCGATGTAGGTGATACAAAGTTTTTTTCATAACTCCGTCTTCAAGGGAAGAATACTCAATTCCCAAGAAAGATGGTCACCTTTTCATCCGACCTCTTAAGAAGCCTCAGGACATCAATCCTCAGACTAGTCTTCTTTCAAAAAGTTACATCAAATTAATAGGGTGTATTAATTTAATTTTCATGGTATATATTTATTTGTACTAGTAAATATGTAATTGAAACGAAGACACACGTCACACAGTAAACGAAGTATTGATACTGAAACAGAAGTAGCTATAGTGGACACTTTTTACATGCAAAATTCGAGAAAAAGTAGACACATAGAAAGTTTTAAATTAAATAACAACTCCTAATGAGCATGTCTCTCTCTCTCTGTGCTAACTATATAATGAACTGCTAATGTTTTACTCGACACTGCTCTGCTATATACACAATTGACAATTTAAAAAAATGCGTAATTCGATGTATATTTATTTATTTATATCATAGCTTAAAAATACTATTCCCAGATGTCAACTCATGATAAACCATACACCTATCGAACGAGTGGAAAAATATACTTACCTCGGTACCATCATTAATGACCAGTGGGATAACTCACAGGAAATAAGGATTCGCATAGAAAAGGCTAGAGCCGTGTTCAACAAAATGAGCACCATCTTCAAAAGCCACGATTTGACAATCAATTCAAAGTTGAGATTTCTGAGATGCTACGTCTTCCCTATCCTTCTTTACGGTGTAGAGTCATGGACCTTGACAAAAACAACACAGAAAAAACTGGAGGCATTTGAAATGTGGCTTTATCGCAGGATGTTGAGAGTGTCATGGATAGAGAGAGTAACGAATGACGAAATTCTACAAAGAATGAAAAAAGAAAAAGAAATACTGACTACAATAAAAACAAGAAAACTCCAGTACCTAGGGCACATTATGCGGAATGAAAACAGATTTCAACTACTTCAAGTTATACTACAAGGAAAAGTACAAGGCAGAAGAGGTCCGGGTAGAAGAAGGATTTCGTGGCTTAAAAACCTAAGAACATGGTTTTCTATGACTACAACTCAGTTATTTAAGACAGCGGTCAACAAAATCATCATAGCCCAAATGGTTGCCAACATCCGGAACGGATAGGAACCGTAAGAAGAAGAAGATAGCTTAATATTTCTATTGACGAAGTTATTTATATGAACAATTGACACTCAGCAGATTTATTTGTATTTAAATAAATATAATTAGCAATGAAATAATGAAAAGTTCTAGTTCACTAACCAACGAACTTATTTATTTGTTTATTTGGACCGACATATTTATTTGTTGAACGAGGCTTTTCGGTAAAACGCTGATTCCATTTATCTAGACTGCTCAACAAATTTACTGAACCAGCCAGAAAAAATATATAACAGTTCTTGTTTTATACTCATATTAAGCATATTTAATTGTACTGTCCTCAAATATTAAATGAAGCATTAACAAAATCATATTAATAAAATAAAACAAAATAAATAAAAAATCTATTTTAACAAAAATAAGAGGAGGGTCAAAATAAGGAAATTAATAATTTTTTGAGTCTCCTTGGAACATTTAAAAATGTTTGTCAATGATTTGACATACATTGTATGCAATGTGCTATCAACATTTGGGCAAAATTCAAAATTTTCAAATTATACTATTTTATTAATGGACTTAGGTGTATTTAAACCAATTTATTAAAGGAAATTATTTTTATAGTGACAAAATCCAGAAAGGTTATCAAAAATGTCATGACTGTCGTTTTGTTAAAAAGTAGTTGACAATTCCTTTTTGAAAGTAATTAGTTACTACATTCAATTACTCAACTACTTTTGAATAATGACATTAATCTAAAGTATTTAAATTACTTGACAAATATTTAAATTACATCTTAAGAAAGTTGCAATTCCTGGAACAATAGAAATGTAATTTATGATTTCTTATGACTAGTCGGACAACAACTAGTTTTGTGCACCAGCAATCTAGTGCAGTTGCGCATGTTTGCATATGAGATAAGGATGTGTTGTTTCTAGGCTGTTCAGAATATAGTACTGCAGCTTGCTAATAAGTATTGTGTCATCATTTTCAGCCTTCCCTCGTCCACTCCTGGACACAGGCCTCTTCGTATTTGTTCCATTCCTGGCTATTTTCTGCTTTGTGGAACCAGTCCCTACCGATGGTTGACTTGATGTCGTCTAGCCACCTTCGTTGTGGGCGGTCTCTACTCCTAGTTGTTTCTCTCGGTCGCCATTATTTTATTCGGACTGTTCATCTGTTGCTATTTTGCCTTGAGACATGTCCTACCCAGTTCCACTTCAGTTGTGCTACCCAACTCATCACGTTCGTCACCTTAGACCGTTCTCTAATGATTTCGTCTTGATTTTGTCTTTTGGTGAAATCCCGAGCATTGAGCGTTCCATTGCCCTTTTCGTTGTTCTTAATCTATTGACACTCTTTTTTGCAAGACTCATTATTTCCAGACCGTATGTAGCCACTGGTAGTACCCAGGAGTCACAAACTTTCCTCTTTAGATTTATTGGTATGTCGTTGTTTCCTAAGGTGTATCGGAGTTTACCAAACGCTGCCCATGTTAGACCTATTCGTCTAGTTTCTTTTCCCAGCTTAATGACATGCCCAAGGTAAATATAGTTATTAACGCATTTCATTGATATATCATCCAACGAAATGTGGGTCGGTTGGGCTCATTCTTTTTCTATTAAGTTTCAGTCCAACCTCTCTGGCTGCTTAATTGACTTGTTGCAGCATCTCCCTCAGCTCTATTGGGTTGCTTGACATCAAAACGATGCCGTCAGCCAAGCGGAGGTGATTCAGGTACACTCCGTCGATCCTTATCCCTTTCAGGTCCAATTGAAGCTTTTTCATGACATCTTCCAGTGTTAAGGTAAACAACTTTGGCGAGATACTGTCCATCTGACGTACACCTCTCTCCTTCTTCTTCTTCAACCCGTATCTGTCCACTGCTGGACATAAGTCTCCCTTAATATTTTCCACGCTTCCCTATCTTGCGCTGTTTTGATCCAGTTCTTTGAGGCCACCTCTTTTACGTCGTCTATCCATCTTTTTTGTGGACCTCCTCTACTCCTTTTGGTGGCGCGGGGTCTCCATACTGCGATTCTTTTAGACTGACGCGCGACGTTTCCAACGCACTTTCATTTTTGTTCTGCTGTTTTTTTAATGATGCCGGTTAGTTTAGTTCTTCCACGGATTCCCTCATTCGTAATTCTATCTACGAGTCTTAACCCCAACATATTCCGCTCCATTGCGCGTTGATTTATCCTTAGTCTGTTGATGGTCTTTGCTATAGTCTCTAATCCGTAAGCCATTACTGGTAGCACGCACGCATCGTATACTTCCTTTCTTAAATTTATTGGTATATCGCTCTTGAACATGTGTGCTAGTTTGCCATATGCGATCCACCCTTGTCTTATTATTCGGGTTATCTCGACTGTTTGATTGTCTTTCCCTAATCTGATTGTGTGACTCAGGTATATATATTCTGTTACTTGTTCTACTGGGTCGTTGTTGACGTACACCTCTGCTTGTCTTAAAACATTTTGTGTAATGAGTGAAAAATATGTCTGCGGTAAGTTCAGATTACAAAGTAAAGTACGGTAAAAATATACAGTTTTTTCAAAACAATTGACAAGTAGCTTCATTATACAATACTGGTTCATAATAATTTACTTGTGCGGTAATTAGTAATTTGTAATTAATTACTTGTTACAGTAATTTGCCCAGCTACGCTGCTAGTAAATATTTACCTATTGCAGGTTTTGAATTTTATGAAAATATAGTAATAGTCCTTGGAGTGTAAGGATATATTCCAATTTCAAAATAATTTTTTTATGGAAATTATGTATTTACATATACGCTGCAAATTTAGAAGGTAATAAAGATAAGCTGCTTCTTTTTGATTATATAGTTTTTTAGCGGTCACATAATATTTTCGAGGAAAACACATTTAACAATAAATTTGGCATGGAATTAAGTTTATAATTATGAAACTTGTTCCCTGCGAGTTTTAATTTTTGTTTTGTTAATTGCAAGTTAGCAACTGGCTGTGGGCTATAAACTAACGTTTTGATTATTTTTTTACATAATTATAGAAATAATTGAAAATTGTATAAATCCGTTAGAAACCTTCATGCATTAACGATACCAATGACTGAAACTTTAATAATTTTCTTAAATACATTTATGAGCGTACTGTAACCTCGTCGTACCTTAAGGTTAAAATTTTCAGTTTAATTTTAATTTTGCACGCAATACGCCTACTTTGAGGAGTTTTCCAAGTATAGTCGAAAATTTCCACTAACTTGGCCTAGTAAAACAGTGAAGCATAAATAATCCAGGGCAAACCATGTCGAGCTTTTATGGCTGTGCAAAATGGAATAATCTGAACGCAAGTTTGCAAACTCGTAACTTATCGCAGCATACTTTGCCTGATCAGAGTTTATGGGACGTTAAACATAAATTCACTAATTCGGGCATGAAGTTCGAAGGAACACCGAATAGAACAATCAGTAGCCTAACGGTAGTTGCAGCAATAAAATAACCTAAGAATGTCAACTAGCTAATCTATTTCTTCCACAACTATTAAAATTAGCACTTGTATCTAGAACTGCAATTACTGCACTTTTTAAGAAGACGCAATTAGCGCGGCATTAATGAAATCAATGAATAATGGCGGCATTAACACGCAGTATGCGCAAGGCATACGTCAAGGTCGTAAATTGGATTTTCACGTACCGGAGGAAATTTCTAGGCAGATGTTCCGCCGATTTCTAGTTTACCTTTATACGGAGATACCTCCGAAGAAAGAGAAACCTCCGATTGTTGCATTGCTCACAAAAACTGGTCGCTGGCTGTAATTAGACATTAGAAACCTTTATACGGTTTTAACCTTACCGAAACGATTGAGTTATTAAGTTTCTCCACCTGGGGTTCGGAATAACTGAGGAGCGATTGAATTTGAAACTGCTCTCGCTTTCGACGCCCGATTGTGTAAAGTCGGTTTTTTCGACTTCCTGCAGGACGCAATCGCTGGGCTGTCGCTTGAGGTGGATGCGAAAATGGACCAAGTGGAAACGCTGCACTTGTTATCAATCAAAACCGTGCAGAATGTGTGTCGAACAATAGCTCATTTTTCATTTCACGCTAGATTAGTTAATTGGAACCTGCAATGAAACTACTTTGCGTTAATTAGTCCACTAATGAAGTGTACTTGCATATCTTACAGTGTGCTTTCTAGATTCACGCCGTAAGTGTGTATGATATTTCGACGCGGAAGAGAGTAGGCAAATCAGAACTATCGAGTCGCTGGTTAATCGAAGACTGGCAATTTATTGTTATTTTATGCATCCATCCAATAGCAGACAACACCTTTCTTAAACCTTGACTTTTGTAAATGATAATCGTCTTCCTGCACTTTTAAACAATTTTTGGATATTGGTTTTTTTTGTTTATTTTTAAACACGTGTGTAGTAAACTTACGGAATTTTGAGAAACTACGAGGGTGTTATTATCGCCAGCGTGGCCTAGCGGTTAGGGCGTCAGGTTGCGATGCCACGGTACGGGGTTCAATCCCGGCATCTGGCAACCCCAGTCGCTTTAAAAATTGCGTACCAAAACCACGATTGTGGAAGTAGGGAAAGTAAGGCAGTCGTCGAAGGCGTGACGCTAACCACATCACCCAGTACGACTTGAACGGTGTGCCAGATGACTGGGTTTCGCAAAAAAATGTTTCGGCGACCCTGACTCGCCTTATCTCAGGCCATGCTCCTACATGGAATAAAGAGGCCGAACTTTACTTTTTATGCTTTACTTTTTTACGAGGGTGTTATTAGCACAGAATCTTGGATTTATAGTTTTTGTGTGCTAGATAATAATAATATAATAATAAATGTCTTTATTTCTTGCAACTAACATTAAATACATAACTATTAATTACAGAAATAATTGCAGTAATAGTTGGAGAAACCCCAAGGCGCAGTTCAGTCTAAAAGATGGCTCTTCTACTGAAACCTTGATATAATTAACTGTAGAGTAATAAAAAAATCATTCAACACTCGAAATCGACATAAATTCGATGCGGTGGTAAAATTCACTACAGCCGCAGATAAAAAATGTATAAAAACTAAACAGGTATTACTAGAATTGAAGTAATAATAATAGGAATAGTAACAGTAAAAGTAAGTACAGGTGAGTAGATATACCATTCAACAAACAGCAGCCTTAAGAACAAATGTTTTATAGATTACGTTAAAAACTGTTGAGTTAAAAGCAACATTGTATACCGATATTTAAATTTCGATACAGGTAACGACCTCAGTTCAGGCGATAACCAATTAAAGAATTTAGAAATTTTGTAGCTATAACTTAGTTCGAAGAAAGCTGTTTTACGTAAGGGTGTAGTTAACGTTTATAACGAATATTAATATTATGCACATCATCTCTGAACGAGATTTTGCAATATAAGTACGAGGGTTTTTTATGCATGATGATATTAAAATAAAAACAGGCACTTAACAACTTTCTTCTGTTAGTCATATTTAATCAATTAAGTTCAGACAGTTTATGTGATAAGTGGTTAAATTTCCTTATTCCAAATATTAATCTCATGCAAGAGTGCTGAACTCTTTGAATCTGTTTTTGGTTATCTTTGATCAAAGAAGGATCATACATTTGACTGCAATAAACAAATTGGGATAGAACTAACGTTTCACAAAAGTTTTATTTGATTTTTGTAGATAAATAGTGCCTATGAGGGTAAATTAACTTGAGATTCATGTACGCTTTCTTTAAACAGTTAGTTACATGTGGTTTGAATCGCAAGGTGTTATTAATTATAAGGCTTCGTGCTTCACTAACCACCGGCAAGTGTACACCATCAAGGTATAGTTTTACAAGGTTTTCGATTACCTTTAAGATAGTACGATTGCCGAATAGTAATACAATGGATTTACTTGGATTAAGTTTTAAGGAATGATCTTTAGATATATTTGATGTTTATTAAATCCTGATTAATGTGAGATAGTGCGAGTTGAAAACTATCTATATGGAAAGAATAATACAGCTGAGTGTCATCAGCGTACATATGAGCCTGCCTATGAATAAAATACTTATAAAATGTAGAGGTATAAATCATGTACAAGAGAGGACCAATGATAGAGCTCTGAGGTACTCCTCTAGTTACTTCTTTTGACCCTGAGCCACAAGGCAACCTTACAGACTGACACCTGTCCCTCAGGTAGTTGCGTAGTAATTCAACTGAATCATTGGCAAGAAATATATAATTCAAGATAGCACAGAGAAGTTCATGGTTAATGGTGTCGAAGGCTTTGCTAAAGTCTAGTAAGACGAGTATTGAAGCTTTACCTTCATCATGTACAGTTATAATATCGTCTAGTACATGAGCTAGCGCGGTAGTAGAGCTATGATTAGGACGGAAGCTAGATTGATTGCTAGGTAAGATTTGTATTGCTCAGCTGTGCATCAATAACCTTTTCTAATACTTTAGATTTTGCAACTTTACTGCAGGCTCGATTAAAAATATTCAAATTTTGTACATAATGACGTATATTTAAGAGAAGTACAATTCAGTAATAATTTCGATTTGCAATAAACGAGTGAGGTTTTGGCCTGCAAAAGATAAAATTATTTAATTCCGCTGTGCAATAATATAAAACGTTTAATAAGTGCAACAATGACGAAGATGCCCCAGTACTTTGAAAAAGCATTATTTAGTTTTCTGCGTTATGATTCATTAATTCTCACTAAACAACCAATACCTTCATTTAAACGATTCGAGAATAAGAATTTTCTTTTTAGGCTTTGTAGAAATTGCTGTTAGAGATGGTAATTATTAAAAATTGTTCATTGTCAGCCATTTGCTATGTTAAGGACAGTAAATGAACAAACAACCCTTGCTCATATGGAACCCTTGGTATTATACCATCAATCATCAGAGATCATTACAATTTGTCTATCTTGAATTTCCAGTAAATATATTGAAAAATATCTACTAACTTTTACAAAACCCTTAGTCGATTTTTTGAGTTGTCAGTCGAATTGTACAGGCGACAATAGCCTATAAGTAAAGATCCCTCTTGAATAATGTTTTTTATAAACCCGATACTTTTCGAAATTGAAAATTATATTACTAACTCGAAAAAAGTAGTAAGGAAGAAATACAAACCCTGAAAGCGACGAAAAATAGGAAAGCTTTGAGGCAAAAGAGAATAATAATCGATATGTTTAATGAAAACGGCACTATGGTTAAGGAAGAACTTAAGATACTCTTAAACCGATGCTTAAAACAGTTGGCCTTAGCTATGAAATAGCTAAAAGTTAGGTTGTTGGTTTCAAATGTGTAATTGTTACAAAGGAGGTACTCGACTCACCCAAGGGGGCGGATACGATCCAGCTGTTGCCTTTCTTGAGTTATTCAAGGTTGAAATTACAAGGGGCGCCAGGAATAAAGTTGATCGCGCTGAAAATCTCCACAATAATTTGTTCCAGAATAGTGCGGTGCAGGCAAAATCTTAATAACAACTTACCTGTCGAAGGCTTTCACAACTTTGATATTAATTAGAGGTTTTTTAAAGTACGAATGCTTTAAGATAAAAGGTAATCAGCATAGTAAATTATAACAAAGTTTCCAATGAGTAATAATTACAACTAATTAGAGACACAATAAATCCCATGAATGTAAATAATTCTACATAAATATCAAATCTACAAACATAAATAATACACCAATACAATTAATACCATCAATAAAAAATATGGACAATATATTCAGATTCAGAATTCACCTAAGTTCCCCATTTCAAAACTATTAAATCCTTTATCTAATAGACTTGTCTGTCCGTCCGTCCGGGACGCTGTTTCAGCAGCCAAACTGTAAGAGATAGAGAAAAAAGTTATTAAAGTTATATGTTTGGAATGGTCATGTCAGGTCAGGAACCGAATTTCAGTCTCTAACACTAATTATTATCGTAATTATCCTAATCCGAACTTTTTAGGTTAGATTCTAGGCAAATTTTATCAAGGCGAATGCGACTGGTAGTTTGCTACCAACAATGACGTCATATACGTACGTGTGGTGAATACGCGTTCTATTTGCAAAACGGTCGTTTTTGTTTTATTAAATGAGACATTTGTCTCACTGGACTGCTAGTACATATATAATTTAAAATGATTAAATATTGACAAAGTTAGATAGTTACTAGTTAAACATGTGCAATCAGCAGTTCAGACGTCAATGTTCTGTTTTAGATTTTCAGGCCACTAAGTACAGATCTTTATAACAAGGTTCGTAAGATTCAGGCTACTCAACAAAATAGGACTTGAATCGAACGTGTGGGCATAAAACATCCACTGAAATAGCATAAAACAGTTCATTTTTACCAGTGTGAATATTACTTCAAAAGTGACGGATTTCCTTTAAGCAAAGTTATGTAAACAGTTAATTACAATATTTTAAAGCAACATGCTTAATTGAATATTAAAGTAAACTATTAAAGTAAACTATGCAATTTACAGTTCATCAAAATGGTGGCACATACAGCTTTTCACAAGGTCGATTATAAAGCAATGTAGCATGAACCAAATATATACAGAAAGAGCTGACTTTATGAGTACAAGGCTTATACACATATGATTCCAGAGACCCAAACTCAGTATAAACAACTCGATTGGTCCACAGTGTCACTAACCATAATTCCATATAGCTCCAACTCGAAAATATGGCCCAGATGCAAGTATTGGAGGGTACATTCTCGATAACGATAACATCGAATCCATGATAAGGTGTATTATAGACGAATTTAAAGAGGAGCAGAAAGGAAAGGAGACCAAGGGGTGTAATGCGACCTGATGCAACTGTAGTTTTTTTTTAAACCGGTAAAACCGAAAGGTGGCATAGAACAAGCACAAACGAAAGTGACAAACGAAGCATCGTCCTTACAGCTGTTTTTAAGAATAACAAAAACTAAAGATGCTCAATAGCGGCTTAGTGCAGATATTAGTGCCAACCCACACGAAAATTCCCTAGGTAAACTTATTTGCAAAATAAGAGTATATGTACGTCGGGGTCGTTTCAAGTCAAAACTTTTATCAAGCTAAGGAGCAAGCCGATTTCAGGAGAGGTTTAAGTGGGATTCGCAGAATTTAAGCAACATTTTGATGCCTCGCGAGGATGTCATCGGGGAAAGTTTCTTTAGAAATTCATCGATTTACGGAAAGATTGATAATAAATTTCCACGGCACTAGAAGACGATAGGGGATACAGGATTTTAGACTTAGTAGCCTGCGTTTTATGGAAACTGGTTAGATCCGACAATCGTGCATTGGCCAAAGTGACACAGTGAAGCTTTACCAAATGGCTATATTTCGGAACGGTATACGCTCACATGACAAACACATAAACTTTTAGCTTGACTACCCCTGGTTAAGCGCTGGCTTGTCAACCACTAAAACTGAACTATCAAACTGACTTGCTTTGTCCCGCGCTGACTTTCAGAGTCCAGGCTCAACCAAACTAAAACACTAACCCCCTTATTTGTTCTTTCTTTGCGCGCCAAATATATGCGGGCATTTAATTTTTAAACGATCTTAACAAAAATTCGCCAACCATTTAGAGAATCTTGAACAATATGTTCCTGAAAACTGTTAAATACGTTATAATAATATTTAGGTACTGAATATATTTATCTATACGATAACTGTTTAAAATGATATTAGATTTAACATTCTTTTGTGTTTGTCTAATATCATAGATCTTTTGCATACAAGGTGAGCTATAGGTAACTCTTTACCGCTTGTATATATTGATATATTTTACAAAAAAAGAAGTAAAACAACCAAACAGCTCCAAAAATAAGATAATTTTTAAAAAATCGATAAAACCCACAAATTTTAAATTTAATTTCAGTAAAAGTTTTTTTGAAGATTTTAGTCAACTTTGTCTCTTCTCACAGCAATCATACCCAATGGTGTGGTGGTAATTTTAACTAGACCTACGTATATTCTTTAATTGTATACACTTTCATACAGATTTCTGCTTAAAACAATGTAAAGTTGCTTTAAAAAGTAAATATCTCAAATTCAAGGGAAACACTGTTACGTTTCGATTGCGCCTCTATTATTTCGCAGTTCTGTGGTGCAGGTTTTGTTTTTTTGAACTCTACCTGCTTTCGCCGATTTCGGCCGGACAGCGACTGTCGAATTGTGGCTTTTATTCTCAGCGCGTATGTTTCCTTTCTGACGCCGTGACGGTGACTTTTGTGGACATGCAAGTTATGGTTTTTGATTTTTGGCACTCGCCGAATGTGCGTACGATGCAGCCCTGGCAGTTGTATTGAGAGATATTTTCTCACGCGGATCAAAAGCGCTTTACCAATCATTAGCTACTAAGTCTTTCAAAGCTGCTCGCGCCGTGTATTAGCGAAAGCATCCATAATTCTATCTTAGGTTCCTCTCTTTCTTTAGCAGCCAGTCCGGGGCCCCTGAAAATGTTTGGGCGGCATACCACTCCCGCTTATCTCTCTCCTTAACATAATCTCCCTTAGCGTGCACAAGGGGCTCAACCAGAGGAAACTAAAAACAGATTTTGTTTGCTTCTTTTTAAGTGAAGTTATACAATGCTGCGAACAGTGAATTGGTGCTGAAGGCTTCACCCGATTGCTACCGAATTCAGTCAGAATTTCGGACTCCGGCCGCTATGTACTATGCAAGACAAAAAAACTGGGACAGTAAGTATGGTCTGTTGTGAATGTGACTGCCTTAATATGTACAACTTCTAGCTTTTTCTAACTTAACCGTCAAATTGTTTAGACGTTGCTATGAATATAATAAATGTAATTTTTCAAAGCCTCGTGTTAGCTAACAAATTATGCTAAAATCTCTATCAAGAGTTGTCCCAGTTTTTTTTGTCTTGCATAGTACAGTTCGCTGCGTACCTGAACGATGATTTTCCAATCACGGAGCCAATGCGAATCGCCACCGTATTTGTTTTTAAACGGTTGTAGTTTATATTTGTTTAAACAATCTTATGAGGTGCACCTTAATTTTAGCATTGATGATCACCCGACTTATGAACGTATTGTCGCATTTATGACGTCATATTTGATTATCACTTCTACCCCGTGCTGGGTTGTATGCCATTGGTGATTATATACTGTGTTATTAGCATTTTGGTGTTATTATTTATTACTGCTACCTGTGCGTGATTTGAGGCTTTCTTTCAGGAAATGATGTACTTCTTGAGTTTACGAATTCTCAGGTGAATGCCTGGATACGCCTGTCGTTAATTGGTAAAGATTCGTTGGCGCCCTTTTGGATTTTAATCATTTGTTAGTACTTAAACTACTGCGGGCCATCTTCCTGAACTAGCCGGCCGGCAATTGTACCCAAGTAGTCATAAAGTTTGTATTGTCTGAAATAATTAGCCGACGTATCGATTTGAAGCCAACAACACATTGGCAGATAGGATTTTATTCTTATAGTTGTTGTGTAATTGTAACTTCAATGCTTTTATCATTTGTCAATCATGCTACTACCAAAAGTAAATTACAGTGGATTTTAATAAATTAATGTACATATTTACTTTCTTTGAAACAAGTTCTGTATGTGTCTATACGACTTTGCTCAGCAAAATAAGAATCTTTTATTCTACAGTTTCAGTTGAAGGATCCATAATTATCTCAAAATGGGGTGAATATCACAGGTGGAATAGTAAAACTTAAACTTTTTATTCTATTTTACCAACTTTACCATAAATTCAAACTACTCAACGTCAAATATAAGACGACATTGTTGCCAAGAATTTTTTATTACTTCAATCAGATACGTGACAGTTTTTAATGCAGTGTCACACACAAGTGGAAAAAGGCGGTTACTGTGGTAGGAGGCCTAAGGAGTCAATGAACAATCGTGTGTTTAGTGTAATTGTGTTTCCAGTTTTGGATTCGTGGAATGTATGATACATGTCTATTGTTAAAGTTTAATAGTAGAATAATGAATCATGTGTTAATTGCAAGTCGGTTTTAGTTAGCTATGGAAGAGGAAGACATTATATGTTACTTAGTTGAGATTTTTAGAAATTACTGGTTTAAACGGCTGTCATAAGCGGACCTTCAGTCCTTCTTGCTTTACCACTTCGACCTAACTTTCCTAGTTATTTCTACTCTCCCTTCTGCACCACCAATCCTAGACAAATTCTTTAGTTTATCTATATTGCTGATTTGGGTCAACCCCTATGTTAAAATGAATAAATAGTCATTCTCCGCGCTCTAAACTCAAACTCACTTTTACAATAGGAAAATATGTTTGTTTGACTATTCGTGTTTTACAGTAACTGTGTCCTATATAATTCAAATAAACGTTGTAGGCCAACCTTCTTTGTCCACTATTTATCGGTTTTCCTTTTATATTTTTAAAATTCATACCTAACGCCAAATTGACAATTTTGAAAATATTTGTTTTCAAATGGCTGTAGTGGTGATTCATAACCTTAGTTATGATTACTACTTATTTAAAAGTACTGCATGCTTATTTGAAATTTAGTATACAATTGCACATTAGTCTGTTTCAATGTAGCAATAAAGTGACATTGCCGTTAGAGGTCACTGAAGTAAGCAAACACAATCGAGGACGAAATCTTAGTCATGTGAATTACATTAGTTCGCAATGAACAAAATCAGTCTATAAGATTCTAACCTACGCTTCCAAAGGGCATTGTATTTCTATTCGGACGTCTTAACCGCTCGACCAGGACGGCTACGCAACACACAGGTTAAGCGTTATATTAAAAGGAGGGTGACGACACATGCAATCAGCTTCACGCGCTATTAAAAGTCGACGCAATTTAAAAATATTAATAAGTAATTAGAAAGCTCAGAGCCTTTTGTATTATTTTTATACTGGGAAGGAATTAGAATTATGGTTAGTAGGGAAAACACTTATTTGGTTCGGTTTAACCTGCGGGCATATTATTTCTCATCGCTCGTGAAAGTCATTTAAGTAATCATATAATTTTTACTTGATTACTTCTTTCACTAATTGAACTTATTATACCGTTTGTCTTGTTTTTATAGCTTTAGGTATTAGATCTACCAGTATAGATTGTTAACAATTTGGTTACATACAATCCATTCATTATGTAGCTTATTATGCGAAGTCATTAATTAAATTCCAGCAGTATTAATTTGATAATGCCTTCGACCTTGCGTTCTATGCATAAGTCTGGTGGGAATTAATTATTTTTTTACATTGTGTATTCTTACATTATAGTTTGTTCGAAATATAGTTCTTTTTAGTTTTTAGGATTTAACTTTTCTCATTTTATTTGATTTCTTAGAACCTTTTCAGTTGAAAATCACAGCAATGTACAGTAGCTATATCTTAATGAAAAGACGAATGTTAAAAGGTTCTGTGACTTATTCCATAATGTCGTTCTGCTAATGAAAATTACATTTGTCAACTGAAATTCTCGAAGATTTTAAAATAAAAGTTTATTGTATCGTAACTGCGTAATGTCACACCAAAGCGTCAAACAATCAAAACACACGTTCTACTGCTTTTGTTATGCAACATGCCTGCATAATTATGCACAGAGCGACATAAAAAGAACATTAGCGGGATAATTCTCGACCTGAAACGATAGCTAAAGATCAAGGAAGCGTTGCCTCAATTTTCCTGGTTCCTGTTCGGTGCAACCTGCGCCTGTGATTCCGCCAGTAACCCAGATCCTGGTCATAATTATGGGAAGCGAGTGCAATTAAGCTTTATTAATGCATTTGTATAATTTTGCTGTGAATGGGAAGCCAAGATGCAGCTGAGCATCGTTATTGTGCTGCTTCATTAAGTGAAAGCGATAGTTCAGATATCCGGAACTCGCGGGACCTTCTGGCATCTAGCATTTTAGTAATTCGCTCTTGAAATGGAGCGGTTCCTCTTTATTGTTTAAAATTTTATGTATTATAATAATTAATTCCTCAAGCAACCCACGGTTGTTGCTAACTGCAGTTTTAAGCAAACCGAGTCGGGCTAAGCTTTTCAGTAGAATTTATAGGTCACTTGTAGCTATAATAGCAATCAATAGAGAACCTGTTCGGCTCAGTCGATATGTTTTCAAGGCGATGAAGCGGTCGCTACTTAGCTGATAGCATATAGTATTATCAGTATCTTCCAAATTCTGTGTCCTTTTTGTTCTCGCTAAACTAGTATGTTTTCTTAATAACATTAGTGGTATTCGGAAATAGGATTGAAATTTTACACATTCTTTAGCTTAGAAAACAATATACTCGTGCATTATCAAAACTTTGAAGGGTTGACCATTTAATATACAACAGTTAGTTTTATATCAGTAGGTAGTAATACTGCTTTGTTTAGTTTCGACTGCTAATATCAATAGTTATATAAGCATCGAAATTATTGAAGTATTAGAAATACATGGTAAATCAAATTAACACAGTATATAAGTTGAAATATAGGAAACATGATACTATCAGAATAATCGAAATAATTTACTACTGTACTTAAACAAACTTTTGACCTGGGATTTGACCAGACTCCTTCAGCTTGTTCAAAGTAAACAAGCTAGATACGCAGTGCTTGCTAGCGCTTTCCCATTTAGTTTTATGCCCTTTACGAAAAAGTAGGGTGGCTTATTATGTCCGGCTGCCTAGTACCACTCCGGCTTGTAATGATCCATTCTCCATCGTATAGAAATTTCGAACCTCGCTTCCCGACACAGTTGAGTCAACCCTCTCCGCAGCTGTTGGTGTTTACGGCTAAAATATTGCATTTTTTTATGGCGTTATTACTTCAGCTTATTTGAAAAGGGTTGCACGCCCGCTGGGCCAACTTCGGAAACCCCGTAGTTTGGTCTTTCTGCTCTTTCTTCTGGACAGCGTATTTCGCGTCGCGTTTCACTTGAACACCCATTGACTTTTACATTTTATTAATGTCTATTGTAGTATTTCCGCGGAAAATGATATCGCAGGTGTTGGAAAGTTCGATAAAGCTCCTTCACAAAACTGTCAAAGTATGGAAGATACCAAACATATTGAGAGTATTGATGTACCTACGCATTGGAAACACTGAAGGTACCAAACTACTGGAAAAGTGTTTCAAATCTACTTAAGCTATCGAACGTATCGAATACTAATTCATAAGGAAAATATCTATGTACAAAAGGTGTTTAATATTGGAGCTAGTAGATTATCATAAGGATTCGAATTTCGAAAATTGAACGATATCAAAGCGATGGCAGTCTTGGCGTGTTGAAAGTGCGAAATATTGGCAAAATCACGGCATTAACAGTAACGAAGCATTTAAATTGTTTGATATCAAACATGTTAGGGAGACACAGTGTATCTAAGAATTTACATCAGCGGAAGTACAACACTTTGATGATATTATGTTACTGAAAGCAATGAGCATCGAAGTGTTGGTATGGAACACGGATATTCTAGATAAGAAAAACATCAATATATTGAGGACTAAGTAGTTAAATTACAGTGAATATCAAAAGTGTAGATAACTTGAACAGCGGAGGTGGGTCAGTGGTAATTCCAACGGCCGCAAAAATTTAGCACTTAGTCCAATGCGATTTTTCAATTCCACTTGCACCTGTTAAGCCGAAAACAGAATTATAACACGGAAACAAGATATAGAAGTGTACCTATAATAGCTCAATTAAGGAGGGCGACCATGACGTCACATATGGTTAACACAAGGAAATTTTTAGTTACGTCTTGTGGTGCAGTCCATGTCGGGAAGTTTTGGTGGCCTTAAAACAGCATGATTAGTGAGCAGAGGGTGCCTTAAATAAATACAGTAAGAAAATGCATAAAGCTAGTTTCTTAATTACAATATAATTTTTAAACGTTTTTAACGTGCAAACACCATTACATAGTAACTTAGCCTGAAGGGGTCATTCCTTGATCAGAAGAATTTTCATTAATGTAAGGATCGGGAAGCCCAATTATCCAACACTAGATCGAAGAATGAAACACTATCTATGGTATGCAATGCACAGGCTCTCAAAATGGTATATTATAAATACTAGTTGTAATCAGACGGGCTTCCACACATGTGGTCAGCCAAGATACTCGGAACGCACACAACCTTTGCGCAGAAGAGTCTGAACCCGACTGACTAAAAGTGCTTGCATCTGAGGAACTGCAGGCGGCACCAACCCCCCTCCCACCCCATAAAAAGCCTGCCGCAATCCCATGGAAGTGAACATTTTTAAACGACATAAAAAACCGTGAGTTTTTAATGCTTGAAAACCTTCTCAAAGAGGTGACCCTGCAATGTGGATGCAAAAACAATTCTGAAGATGACGATGATACGATGAATAAATTGAATATTGAAGTACAAGGAGGTAGTTAATATACGAATTTTAGAGAGCACCAGGTGCTCCAAATATGCAAGTGTGTAAATATTTAAATATTGAAAGTATTTGATGATCATTTGATCAAGTCGGTAGCTATATATAAGTAAAGTCGAATAGGAAAATTATTGAAAGTATCCGAAATATCCAAATGTTGCATATAGCAAACTGCTGAAGGCAAAGCAGTATTGGAAGTTCAGGTTTACAATCCCATATCCGAAATTCCGAAACTCTAAAAGACCGAAATCTGGAGTTTTCTCGTTGTCATTTCAGCATTAACAAGGCTTGTTTGGCGCGCAAATAGCTGACTCAACTCCACACCCACTACTACTCGACTGGCAAGGGTCAGTTAGGTCTCAGCGCTTGTACTGGTTACACGTACGTCTGTTGTTTTTGCTACAGTATTGATGTTTGTGTTATGAGATTCTGACCAGAACCCACTGGGGCCGCACCTATATCCTAAAATACGAAAAGCAACTGGCTCCCAGTGTTTCAGAAAAGGCATTGTGGAACTGTATCTTAACGTCAAGCAAGACGTTTTGACACTGAGAAATATAGAAAAAGTGAAAGAAGTCACAGCAAGAAATAAGGAACGTACAGGACTCATTGAATTCATAGAAAATATCAAATGAAAACGGTGCAGGATCTCAAGTGTTGGAAGTATAAATTAAAACGGTAATAAATTAAACGCCACTTCAATAAAATCAGCTCGCAGTTTTAATACGCTGTTAATTTATTTTTGGTATATTTTAAAATATAGAGCAGTACAATGAAGATATTTTACATATTTTACAGTTTCATAGTGATATTTTACGTAAGAGTATCTTTATTTGATTATACATTCACTATAACCTTGGTTTAAAATCGTCACTGTTTAAAATATTTCTAGATTTTTCCCAAGTGATTATTTTATTATTTCATCTGACCTACATCTCACTATTGTAACTGGTAAAACACATGTCAGAATTAGTAAAGCGCATGTAAAATGCACTAGACGTTTTAAGGCGGCGGAGTAGCCTTGGGCGAAGGATATTTTGTTGCAGCAGCTTGTAAGTCAGGAAATTTGGCAAAACTTGCACTTGTCGTCTACAAGAATGACATCACGGGTAAAAGGTTAAATACTTTAACCTAGTGTCTATAAATGTTATGCTGGATACCGACCCTGTCCTTATTTAAAACTGCAAAAGTAGAAATACTATCTCTATCTACACTTATTTTATCTATTTGCAAAGTTGTAGCAGGGTGACATTTTCAAATTTTAAAATTGTCGAACGTAATATCTTTGGCTTGTATATTTCTTTTCTCAAACTGTAAAACGGTTAAGGATGGACCAAATGTACTTTTAGTTCATTTGCGGAACAAATATCTGATATCTGTATTAAAAGCATAGTTTAGAACTACTCGAATGTGAACACGAGGATGACATTGTAATTATTAACAACAATTTCTTAGACTCCTCAATTTGTCTAAAGGTCAAATTTAATTCGGGCAATTATGTTTGTATATTATGTAAAGGTACCTACCCAATGGCACTAAAAGCAAAGAATGCCATTTATGAATTTTGAATACTTCGCCCTGAAAGCTGAGAAAACCGCGTAAAGAGACAGCCACGTTTAAAATGTTTTATAGCATCCAACCAAGTGAAAAGCGCCGCCTCTGCAGAACATTTTAAATGTTTTCGTCTATGCTTTGAGCAGACGTTCTGGAAGATGCTATCACTCGCGAATTTTCCACTTGAAGGATTATAAACGCGGAAACGGCAAAACGCGATTATTTAGAGGCCCGTGTTTTAAGCACATTTGTCTATTGCATTTTTAAGATGAAGAAACGCGAGCTGGGAAGTACGTGTTACTCGTCAATCACACGACAACTTCTACTTTCAACTTTTACACGTAGGCAATTTTATTCCATTATAACGGATAAAAAGATGGAAAGTGGCCGTAATTGACAACTATATACACGTTAGATCTGTTTTTAATAATTAAGCGTTTTGATTTATCGGTTATACAGCAACGCTGCTTTTAAGCCTTTGGATTTTGATTAAAACATATTGGAAAGCGCTGTCATTGACGTGTTTATTAGTGTAAGGCATGTATTGCCGGTAGCGAGAACTTATCACATTTACCCTATTTAGGCATTTTAATAGCTGTACGATCTCACTTAAATCTGAAAGTGGTGAGATGCCATTGATCTGTTTTTCCTTAGAAAGTGAGATGAATCAATTTAACCGAAATGTTTCAGTTTACAATAATTTTTTTCCAACACGAATCAGTGTGTGCCTTAAAATAAAAAAAAAATCAAGAGTAACAATTTAATATACAGTTTATCTAATGTAGGTATCATTTGCATATAATATGAATTGAAATGGGTCGTTTGACTCGTTTGGGATGTTAAATTAAAATGAAGCGTCTCGCATGTCTAACATTTTTATAAATGATATAATAAAAATCCGGCTTTGTGATTCACGAACGTATTTATTTGTTTATAAAGCGCATTTCTTTACGGTGCCGCAATATTCACACAACCCGAAGCAAACGCTTATCACTCAGACTGTAATCATTTTCTGTATCAGGTTACCTTATACTCATGGCTGAAAACTGGTACGCAGCGAATTGGTCGGGCATACGTCAGCCCTTGAATGTCGCGTTGTAGGAACCTTTCCCACGAATGCTGAGGGAAGTATCTGGCTGCTAATGTCGCATCTCTGGCG
The DNA here is from genome assembly GCA_940337035.1 of Agriotes lineatus. Taxonomy (NCBI): domain Eukaryota; kingdom Metazoa; phylum Arthropoda; class Insecta; order Coleoptera; family Elateridae; genus Agriotes; species Agriotes lineatus. Next base: position 28,776,609 of record OW679199.1, read on the forward strand.
ATTGACGTAGGGATGTCACAAAACTATTAGGCATCTTTGGAACTGCGTTTACTTGAAGTGCAAACATAGCTTGCTACGCACACACACTTATGCAGTAAACTTTATTTTCTTTAACCGCTTTTGATATAGTTTACTGAAAGTTGCCTACAAACGTGCGACTTCGGGCTTAGTCCACTAGCGACCACTTCAAGTTCCTGCGTTGCGCGAAGACTCCTTATCGATCGCTGAACGCACTAAAACAGGGCGGTACTTATTACAATGGTTAAATCTAATTAACAATAAAAATGGGTGCAAACGCAAACTGGCTGTATCCATATGTAGTTGTTAAAACTAACAATCCAGTGGTCTCCTAGATGCCCGTTTTAAAATAGCAAAGAACTGAAAATGAATCCCTGTGAAATACATATTTTTATTAGTAGTTTATTGCTATAGTAATTTTTCTACTAACCTTGCGGAACACCATTTCGTATTTCGTTCTTCTGGTCATTTTATCCGTATTGGATTGAGTACTGGCTTTGTTCGTAGATATGCGTTGTAAATAAAGAGACGTATAAATATAAGTATACATGAAAATCTGACATCCTAAAAATCGACCTCTCTTTGCTGTGCCGCCAAGTGACCAGAAAGATGATATGGACGCACTTACAATATTGTATTGACGTTGTCTGTTCAGAGTCACGTGGACGAGAGAATGAATTAATTGGTAAATTTGAAATGGATTAGGGGTTACTATAAAGTTGCGTTTTCTACTACTTCGGCAATACAGCGAGAATGGAATAAACGGATAAAGTAAGCTACCGAATTACCAAATTATTGTAGGGTGACTTTGCTGAACGATACGTTAGGGCTAGAAAAGAGCTTACAAATTGGGTTGTCATGCCGCCACGAATCCTGTACTTGGATTTACGGTTGCTCCCTAGAACAAGTGATGCTTTGCTGATATTCGTACTCTGTCCGTTAACTGCTGGAAGTTTTCGCCTTCGACGATGTGCCAAAAAGCAGCTGTGATTAAACAACCGGGGAAGATGACAATTAAATTTTGTTGCCGTAAGCGGAAGAAATAGAGTAGCCACTATGCGTGAACCAGGGAGTAGTTCAACTCAAGCGGCATTATTGGCCCGGTGGTACACTCGTACCGGTGATATGGTCTGGAGAACCTGGTATATATCCGGCTGCACCGTAGTTAGAGACGTAACTTAACGATATTGGGTGACTAGTAATCTCCTGCCCGTTATACTGCATCTCGCTTAAGCAAGTACATGATTTGAACTTTGAATGACCGAACCATCTACGTGGTGGTTGAGGAATCGAAAATTATAGGCTGCATTGGATAGCGACAAGCTACTATTACGCGCCTGATTCCTTGAAAATGAACAAAAAGTCCTAAAACAAATAGGTCACAAGTGGCGTTAATAACTAAAATTAACCTAACAATTTACTAGTACGCTCTACGTTCATTCGCTCTTGTAAACTGAATTTATCTGCATGCATTAGGTTTACACCTGTCACTCCATTCTTTCTTGGTAGTGACATCTTTAACATAATTCATCTGATCTTTTATTCTTTGAAGATGTTGCTTTTAGTTTCGCCTGCGTTATTTTCTTTTCTTAATTCAGAGTAGCCTTAAAACTTCTCTTGTGTGTTTCGGGCTGTTCTTCTTGTGAATTTCATTTCTGATATCTGTAGTCGTTGTCCATTTTCCATGGTGGTTGTCCAATTATCAGTACCGTATACGGCAAATTATCATGGTTTTCTATTGTCTGATTCACTCATTCGCTCATTGCAGTCGATTCATGATTTGTTCTAATTCCTCAGTGGCCTTGGAATCTGCATACGTAAAAAACACCGATGAAGATTTTTTTTCATAATTTTGAAGAGCTCTCATCATTGTATGTTTTTCCTTAAATACTAACTAAAATATAATACATTGCATTTTCGCTATATACATTTCGATATTGCGCAACATCCCGTTGCCCTTAAATCTAGAAACCTTTCGGTAGTAAAGTGGAGGATGTTCGAAAACCCGTTTAATTGGAACCCATAAAATAAACTACGCAGACAATAAATTAAAGAGGACCGAAAGTTGCAGCAGGTAACCTTCAGACAAATTTACACAATTTGATATTTTGTGGGAACCAGTGCCTCATTAGCAATTGCTTGCTTACGAATATATTGTGCAAAGTGAGCTGCTGTGATTTTCCAAACCTCCATTCATTTGCATTTAGACCTTCGCCTAGAGCTGGGAAAAATATATAGCAATAGTTATAATACGAATATACACGAGTAGTTCTGGTTATTTTCGACTCTGGAAAAGACATTAGCCTGAGCTAATCTTAACCACGACAGTATTTATAGGACGGATCTGCAAAATCCGTAGTAGTTCAATCTTGATGCAGATTTTTCGGCCAAGGGACGCGATGCAGCTGATTTAGGATGAAGCAAACCTAAACCGCGTTTTGCAACTGCGACTTTATCAAATCGTCGTTAAATTTATGGAGTCATTAGATACGAGCCTTTCCTCATTTCTGCGTCAGATTGGGCAAGTGGCAATATTTGTGTGCAACGTAATGGTACATCTCGAATTGCTTTTCTAGAGCGGCGACTAGGAACAAAGTCGAGGGAGTAGCGAGGCTCCGCGCCGGTTGCGTGATCAAATATTTGTGGCAAAGCTGAGGTGTTTAATTTAGCGTTTGCCGGCCGTTCCGTATAATCATTGTGAGCATTACGTAAAATAATTATGTTTGACTTTCAATTAAGCCTTTGGTTATGGCAGGGAGACCATGCATCGACTAATGGCGGCAGTTTTGGTGAAAGACATTCGCGTACGGATAGCATTTCCAAAACAACGGAGAGCTTGTTATCGCACGCCAATGATTCTTTTTGGTCCTCCACAATTTATTAATTTTTTTAAATAAATTCTATTATTATGAATGTAAATGGTTGTTAAGATCACACTGAGAGATATAAATGATACCGAGACGACTATTTTACGGTCGCAAGTTCGCGACTGCCGAAGAAAGTGCCAAGGTGATGCCTAAATTAGACGAATAGTTACTGGTTTTGCGACCTCTAAAATGCAAATCTGGCACAGCAAGGTACGGGCTTGAATTCCACCTGTTAAACGCTGTTTATTATTATTTACTCCTGTCAGAGTACACCGGCTGCACTGCTGACCTTTCCGAAGTCATGGGATCGATTTGATACGCGCCTACGTTCTTGGCAAATTCTTTGCGTCCAGTTTACAGTTACGTGTAATGTTTTTATTTTTGTATTTCGGCTGAGTGGTGTGTCAGTTTGTTTTGAAACTATTTCCGAGTGATGGTTGTGGACTAGTGGTAGCGTCATACTCGTAGCATGTTCGTAAGTACTGCAGTACCACGTGCGTATTTAATGGTGTTTAGGTTAGAAATATTTAACAAATTCAATTTGTATTATTTGTTTACCATATTGCAATAATAAAATTTACATGCACTGAATATGTATTAATAATAGGTTACTCTACACGTGTTGTACAAATATAGCGCATTTGCCTTCTTTTTTCTTCTCTCATTCTTCTTCCTTTCCTTTATCTGGCCACTTTGTACGTATTTAAAATTTCTTCCTAACACTTCTAAATTATTGTTAACCTATTCAGATTTTCGATGTAACTTACAATGTACGAACATTGAGTGATGACTTAACGATAATGCCATCGATATTGTTTCCAAAAAAGCATCGGCTTTTCCAAAATGGCTGTGCATTTTAAACAACGTTGGTATAATATTTTTCATTAACATTTAGGAGACTGTTCATATGCTTCACTCATGAAAACAGTGTCATCACCATTTTCCAGTTCCTCTCGTAAGTTACGTAACTTATCGATCTCCTAGAAACTGCATAATGCAATACCGAAATATTGGAGACCATGGTGGTGAGCAGAAGGAATTCAAAAGTAACTAATAACGTAATAACCATATTTCTACCTATATCTTGCTGAGTGCAAGAGAGATAGGGTTGATCGATATAAATCTAAAACATGTAGAACTTACCTCCATTAGTATCCACGTGTTGACCTGCCATAAATGTGTCGCTGTAAATATTCGTATAACTTCCGTTTCACTTACTAAAGCACTGTAAATTTCAGTAAAAAATGCAAGAAACAGCGACATATACCACAAGGTGTATGGGAATTTTTTTAAATTACGCTATTAATATCTGGGTTAAAGTATAAACTTTAAAATTTATAGAAAGATTTTCACGTATTGATGAGGTTCTGCAAGATCTCAATTTAAAGTGCATCGCCCATTCGAACCTCTAGGTTGAGGGCGTCTAGTCTATTTTTTCCATTCGTACAGCATGCACGTTTCCCGTTTTTGTTTTGACATAGATTCTATGATGTATAATTTGACACTTTATTCAGCCACAAATTTTTGTTTTAATCGTTTACTTTAAGGTCTACCTACGCTCTACAATCATGCGTTCTGTAGCTCTTGGTGTTGTACGCATTCATGTGCATGTGTATGTTGTAACACTACGTGAGATTTAGCCCCTCAAGTAGTATTTTAAACTTGAACAAGACGTCTCATACGCCTTAATATTTTTATATTAATTTGCCATTTGTGTGTATCTTGCTGGCTCAGTGAACATTAAACGCTCGTAATACCCAGTTCGTGGCTACGAAAGAACACTATTTGCCAAAACAGAAAGCTGGTACCCTCTGTAGTGTTCTCGGGCTGAAACTAGTTTCAAACAGTGCACAAGAAAATCCAATTACAGAATCTATTGACTTCATAATACATACAGAAAGAAAATAAAAGAAAACTAGAAATAAATCCTTTGCGGACAACGGTGGGCTAGTGGTTCCTCAGCTTGCTGCCGAGGCCACAGTGAAGACTCGAGCACTAGAGCAAGAATTTGACTCCCGGTGCGGGCGTTCCGGTTTGGAGCCCGCAACTTCCTGTAATAATGTGAAAGTGAAAGATATAGCTGTATCTACTCGCATATAAATACACAATATACATCAAAGAATATAAAAAATAGCGTTAAAATAATTGTCTTTAAAACGCAAGCATCAACATGCCTTAATAGACAGCTCTTTGCGTTTGCAAAGGTTTATCACAGTTTAATGCAAGCCTTATCGCATTTTGGGCCACTAAGAACTACTGCGTGCCTTTGAATCAGATTTGCATGACCCAAACCTTGGATGGCGTGATGCATAGAAAGCTGACACAACCAATGCTGTTCGAGAAAGTTACGGCTGCTCTTATCGCTACAAGCCTAACGACGACTGCCTGATGACACGACTTCGTAAAGAACGCAAATACACTTTTTATCTCTAGCTATGCCTACTGCCATGCCCTTTCAGGACGCTTCTAAGAAACTTAGCTCGCCTTGGGCGATTGCAGGTTGCCCTATGTAAGGCCACACACTCGAAATATAAGTACTGCATACCCAAGGACGGTTTTGCGCACTTTTGTTCTAGAATACACTACCTAAAATACAACTCAGCTTGTCTTTTAAGTATGAAAATAAGCACCACAGACGAGGGATACGAGGACCCGTTTCACTTTACAGTTCCCAATTTCGTCTTTTCCTTCTATTACTGCTTTCAACCCTGTCTATGCGTTTTCTTGTCAGGTTTTCGAGTTGTGTGCAGTCTTCTATATTTAATTTGTCATGGTTTTGTTTAGCTAATTTTTAATTTTAAGTTCACTTTTGGTATCTTGCGGATTATTTCTAATCAGAGTCGTGTATTCGGCAAACGGTAAATAATTTAGTACTTCGCTTCAATGTTCAATGTTTTTTCCCGCAATTGTATGGAACAATAACTCTTCACAGCGTTTATTTTTTCTTGTACTTTTATGAGAACGTCGTATTTTCGTATATAACCTGGGTTCAAGTTAATGTCAAATCGATTTGAAAGTACCTACATTTTATAATCTATGAAGCTAACCATAGCGGCAGTTGATATACTGTGACCTTCTCATTACTATTCAAATTGTTTGATGATCTATGTGTGTATGTCAGGCAATCCGGTTGACACCCAGTCCTTTTTTGGTTCTGGACAAAAAAAATGAAACGAGTTATAGGGCACATGATAGTACTCATCTTCATGGGCGAAATGCACTATAAGATAAAACTGATACATAACCTCAGACTGGAAACATGAAATGTACATACAGAAGCTTCTTTAACATCCTAAAAAACATTTGACTAATTGTGGACAAAGAAATTAGGTGTTACAAATCAACATCCTTTGCCTGTTGGGGACACACTGTCCTGGAAATGGACATTTCAGAACATCGACAGGCAATACCGTCTACTTCTCTGATCCAGCAAAAGACTGTTAATGGTGTGGCTGTTGTCATTCCACCGTATTTACAGAATATTGTGATTGGCTATGATGCAGTCATATTCACATACGTTTAAAAAGTTCTTTCTACACACTAAATGTACTACAAGTATATATGCCAACATCAGACGCGGAATACGAAGAAATGCGAAAGAGCCGAGTGTAGAATTTCGGACTGAAATTAAGTTCAGTAAATGAAATATTCCAGTAGAGTAACAAACAAGTAATAATTTACGAATATAAGACGGAAGACTATGATCAATACAAGGTTAGGTTGGTGTAGTTCTACGAATCTGGCATTTATCTCTTTTAGAGAAATAAGTTATCGCGTCTTTGATTTCGGTTTACATATTTTTTATACGAATTTCAAGATTATTCTCATTTCCCAAGCAATCGACAATTGCACTCGCTCTATAAACACTGACAAGACTAAAAGGAGAACAAAACATCATGTTTTATATATCGACAACGCTATTAATGGTAAAAAATAATTTGGCATTTTAAAGAAAGTTGAAACGAACGTTTATGTATCTATCCAGGTTTTTGTTTTTTGCTATAGTACTGATAGCATTTCTAGGAATATTTATAACTAATTTTAATTTTTTTATAGTCGCTATGCAGTCCCGAGTGGTGTAGCTTGAACAAGCGTTCACGTTCAATCAGCAGAGTTAAGCAACGCTGTCTCTGGTCAGAACTTGGATGGGAGTTCCACGGCTGCATCTTTCGGCGCCTCGTGGTACGGCTATCACGGAAAAAAGTTGGTCCCGGCGGTCATACAACATCATGACGGTCGTTAGTGGGGTTGGAAGTCCTCATAACTGCACAGCGACGCCTATAATTGGCCTAACGGCTGTTGGCTGAGTGCGAATTAAATAAATAAATAAAAATAAATAAATAAATAAAATAAAAATATGGAAAACAAACAACCGTAACCGAGCCCTGTGCTTTCCAGTTGCTAATGACATAAAATACATATTTACAATACTACTCGTTTTTGTATAGATTGCTACTGCAAATTATTATTTGGGTTTTTACATGCGAGTTGAAGTTCACACAATGCCACTTCAATATACGGCGTTCACAATCCGAGCTGGCTCAAAACTCTCGGCGACTTATTGCCATGAGTGATGATCAGGCAATGATTCTTTTTCTTTCTTCAAGTGACATGTTTTTAACCACAAAGTGATTCTAGGAGCCTTCTTTACTCGTAAGTCGGAGGAAGAGGAAGAGCTTCCTTAATAGGAGTTAACGACTACGATAGGTGTTAGTGTGGTAGCTGGGGAGATTATGATTTTTAAAATTTTTCTAAAGCCGCCAGGAATTTAACCCGGGCAGACCGCCTTAGGGGCGAGCATTTGCTCGCTTGGTCACCCGTTTAGCTGGTTCACCAATGGTACTTAAGATTAATAAATGAATGAAAATAAATCAAATTATAAAAGGCCGCAAGTTGTCAACCACGACAACAACGAAAGCAGTCTAACTCACAGACTAAATAAAATTCACTTACCATGTACGGATTTTATTTTAGAACAGCGGAAAAACAAGTAGGTATCGTTAAGATCAAATGAAATATAACATACCAATAGTAGGGAATAATAACGAGGCTTTAATTGTTAAACTGTTTGAATACAGTTGTATGTAACAAAAAAATTAAAATAAATAGCGTCTGAGACGCATAAGCATTATACCAGCCCCGTTAATTCAAAAGAACCTGTGGTTAAATGATTTAAAATATGGGTACATAAATGTTAAACTGGGTCGCTAAATGCAAAACGACCCAGGTAAGTTATGTAATCAAAGTTAAATGGTGAAGAAATTATTAAAATTTGATTCAATATAAAATTGCGCGTTCCAAATAGCACGAAGTGCTGAAAAATTATTATGGCTGGTTACGGTTAGAATCAAGAAAACATTTGGCAATATACAAGGCGGTTTCCAACTATGACGAGCGGGAGCGGTCCAGTGGAAAAATGTTCCAGGCAAAATTCAGCATGTCGGCGGAACCGAATGTAGCGTAGAGTGCCTAGCGGTTTCTAGCGGGCCTAATTGCGAATCTCATAAGAATAAACACTAACTCAAAGAGAAAAACGCCTAGTTTTAGGTGGGGAACGGCATTTGCACGGTTTCCATCATGATTGAAAGTAACTGCACCACCGCTTTAGAAAACTGAAAAAACTTTCTAGCTCTCAATGACTTTTAAAAAAATGCATGGGGAACCAAATCTAAACAAAACGGCCCCACGGCCAACATTCAAACGACTTAACTCGCTGGATCGCGAACAGGAAGTGCACGCGAATCTAAAATTCCGCCGCGTCACATTCAAAAACTATCTAAAATACGTGAAGCTAGTAATGAAAAGGGAGTAGGCATGCATTCAAAAGGAGAATTTAAGGCGCAAGTGACAAAATTAAAGAAGCTTCAAGCGAGATAGACTGATTTGAATTCAATTTGAATGGCTTGTTTGTCGATTTTAGTTCCCAAGTAATGTATTTTTATCAAATGTATTGGACAATTTTCTCAATAATGTATGTACAGGGTGTTTCCTCAAAATTTGACAGCTTCTAGCGACTTTATTATTCCAGATAAAAAAATTGTTCAAATAAAAATTTTAGGGTATCATCCAAACCGTTCCGATTTGCTACTTAAAGAAACAATTGAGCATCACGGGTGAACTTTTTGACTTATTGTACACTTTTTTTAATGGAATACCCTATATATTATGTGTTTATTGGATAGCTCTTAAAATTATCTTTTCAAAAATATATAACTTGCCTATAGTTACTTCATCCATTGTTAAAATATCCGCTATTAAAGATTGATTATTTCAATGGTTCAACGGATATTTTAACAATGGATGAAGTAACTATAGGCAACTTATATATTTTTGAAAAGAGAATTTTAAGCGCTATCCAATAAACACATAATATATAGGGTATTCCATTAAAAAAAGTGTACAATAAGTCAAAAAGTTCACCCGTGATGCTCAATTGTTTCTTTAAGTAGCAAATCGGAACGGTTTGGATGATACCCTAAAATTTTTATCTGAACAATGTTTTTTATCTGGAATAATAAGTTGCTAGAAGCTGTTAAATTGTGAGGAAACATCCTGTACATACATTATTGAGAAAGAATTTGAAGCTGTGTCGATCGAAATGAAGATATAGTAGTAATAGTGACTACATTGGTTTATTGTTTGAGTAATAATAATAATAATAAATATTTTAAAATTATTAGTATGTTTATAACCACGTTAATTATCAACGGAAGCAAAATGTAGCCGACCGCTTAACAAATTGCCAAGGTAGAAGATTAAAGTTGGAAGTTTAAGCATTCGGAGAATGTCGGAATTAACCGTTCTGAAAAGGAGAAGTTGATGGGTACATCGCAGCGAAAAAAATTACAAATCCACTGCTCTTAATTATGGGCAAAAATTAATGGCAATGATAACAGCCCGCTCAAATTGTCTATTTCGCGCTGAATATCTATAAATTTACGTTAAAAACCAATTAAATACGCCAAGAGAAAAATTAAGCCTTTCCTGAATAATCAAGCGACAAGTGGCCGCCGGCAGAGGGAGCGCCCTACAAGAAATGGAGACATTCTGCACAAGCCGTGGCATTCCGAAACCCCGATTTTGGATACATAACGGTTGTTAAATTAGCCTTAAATTATCAAATCTTGTCGCGTGTAGGTGCAGTTTTGCATAGCGTCGGCGTCTGAAGATGCGCGTCCTTTTGCAGTAGAATTTGCATACCGAAATTCAAGGTTGAGGTCGGCCGAAGCAAAGCGCTGGCATTTGCGCTAACCTATAAATTTTGCTAACGCAGTCGAAAGTAAGAGTTGCAACCAAGTCACGAATTTGGAGCACAAATTCACTTTTACTGCAGTGATTGCATGTTAAATATGAGCAGTGGTTTCTCAATTTTGTGTTGACTAGCAATTATTAATCGTAGTGCCTGACATGTTTGTTGCAAAAATCCAACTTGCAAATTAATCAGCTCGCAGCACCGCACCGGCATCGGCACCTGTAAAGTTTTAATTAATAACATTTGGCGTTCCCATTAACAAAAGTAAAGCAGTAGGTAACTCGTCTAATTTTTGTAGAAGTTTTAGGACATGGACCCGCCCGCGCGCCCTTTGATTACGCACTTTTCTACGCTGTAATACGCTATTAGCGAAGTCCTTTTTTCTGCACTATAACGTACGTGTGCTTATCACCTCAAGTTCTTAGTTGAGTTCAATGTAGGCTGATGGCAGTTCATTAATTGATTCCAGCAGAGATCTGCCTAATTGCTAGTACCATAGAGCTTTTTAATAAGGTTAGACTAGTGTTGTGTGTCGAAGATTGGAACGAAACGTATCTGGAAGAGAGGATGTAATTATAAACTAAGTCAGCCATTTAATGCCTGATCAATAATTACCTGAAATAAGCAGAGAAATTATATTCATAAGAATTGTTGAAGCGAAAGGTTGCATGAACTGCCAACGTCCAGTCGTGTTCATGAAAGTGTTGTACAGTATTTGTGCTTTGTGAATATACATTAATTACACAAAGTTCAAAAAAGTGTTGAATATATAAATATTTTGAAAGTATATATCGAGGTTTACTTAGTTAATGATACAGTGTGAGCCTTTGTTGAGTAATAACACAACCATTAATAAACTTACAACTGTCGCTGTACAACACATTTTTGAACACCACTGTACACTTTGGATAAAATAAATCTACATAACCGATATAAAGATTCAACGTAGAAACAATTTTAAATTAATAATAATTCAAAATACATGTCCCAACTTGAGTAAAGAGTTTCATAATTAAAAAAATATTAAATGAGCTAGTTTTGACGTTTAGTTGACAGAACTTAATTCGGACACCGGGTAAATGATTAATATAAGAAAGTACATTATCATAACTATCTTAGGTTAAGTCGATCTGACATTTGAGGGAATACAGATTTGTGCAAGCTGAGGTGGGAAGTACTTTTGCAAAGAAGTAAGTAATATAAAAAAATATTATTTCATATATCCAAAGAGAAGAATATTGCAGTACAGACACGGATTTGGTTAAACCTTCATCTCTACAGAAAAAATAAGTTCATTTTATTTAAATTGAACTGAAATCAATCTTCGGTACTGTACGAAATGTACAAATTCAGAATAAAATCAAAATATAAATCACACTGCGACAGTAAACGAAGCTAATAAAAATCCACCAAAATAATAAATTTTTAAACAACATTAAAATGGGTACACCGCAAGGAAAAACTTTATAGCTTAGGCTTGCCTGTAGCTGAATAAAACTCCTTTAGATATCTCACATCTGTGATAAAAACGACAACGAAAATTAATATAATAGATTGGCGGTTAAATAATTTAAAAATGGACACTAACACTACAAAATGGCACAATTAGCACTGCCCGTTATTTTTACAACTAAAGAAACAGATATTGATACCCAAATCTGATTGTGGAAACAATGAAAAACAATTTTACAGAAGCAGCTTAGAAAACAACATTAAAATTTAAAGCAGTGCAAGTATTTACTGTTTTGTTTAAACCTTTACTCAAAGCTCTATTTATGCGGTCGTGCACTGTAGTGCACACAAACTAAAATTAAAATGTGTTTTGCATAAAATCGATAGTGTATTTTTTTCAGCGTATCCTTCACGGCTTTCTACAAAATTATATTCGGAAAACTTTGTAAAAATTGAGTAATTATTACTTTATTAAGTAGAATTTTGTGAAACTAAAGCTTTATTATTAAAAAGCTTCAAAGAGTATAGTACTTACAGAACTAATATAGTGTAGTTACTAGTTACTCTTATGTACTATGTTTAACGAGAATTCTAATTGTCTTTTTCTGTTTCAGGTAATTCAGCAATAATTAACTGTTCCTACTCTTTTTGGAAATGTCTCTTCTAAACATGTAAGTCTTGTAAATTTTCCATTAAATTATGACTTTTAAATTTCATTTAAGCCAAATGGCGTTTTTGCTGTCATACAAATAAATCTGAATATTAATTTCAATTTGCAAAAACTTTCCTGAGTTGTTATTCAATGGCACCAGGCTATGAATTAATTATGGCAACAAAATTGCTCGCCCACGTAATGAATTGGCTTCACCGGTAATAACTCCGGTGAAATAAATGTAATTGAATTGAAAAGTTTAGTAAAGTTCAATTTTCGTGGAATCGTGTACAGATTCTATTGCAGGTTTTACTGGTATTTAATTGCCCTCTTACCTTTGACCTTTGTAATCCTTGAACTTTATTGACATATCAGATTTGTCTTTAAAATTACTGTAAAGGTCTAAATATCTGAAATTTACTATTAAATCGAATTAATTTTTATTATTCTTATCGAAGGTTGCTCTTTTCAGTATTTCGCTAAGCCGCTGCTGAAATTAGAGTCGATATACCGGGTGACCATAAATGCTTGTGATATTTTTTCTTAGGTTGGCACTGTTAATGTTGGTTTCACTGCCGTCAATTTTAGGTCTACGTCAAATTCGAGGTTTGCAGGTTAGGTTTTGTGTCAGTTTGTGTCAAAACTGACGGAAAACTTAACCTGCTAACCTCGAATTTGACGTAGACTTAAAATTGACAGCAGGGTAACCAACATTAACAGTGTCAACCTAACAAAAAAATCACAATCATTTATGGTTACCCGGTATTATAAGTCAATAAATAATATTGTAAACTGACACACAGACAGACGTGGATTGCATAATCTATGCCATTATTTTTACAACTTATTATACATCTCTAGAAATAGCTTTTATAGGCTATGGGCAAACCTAGGCTAATTAAAATACAGCATAATTACCTGCCTAATAACCTTTTTAAAGAAGCATAATAACGAAAACTCGCAAACTATGGAGTTGCGGAACCTCCGAACACATGATTGCTGTGATATTTGTTCAGTTTTGAAAAAAAACACCACACATTGTTATTTATACGACAGAGACGGTAGCCTATGCTGAAATCTAATCTCTGACATTTATTTTGCCTGTTACTTTATCGATATCGGTATCGAATACGTTTAACAAATCGATCCAGTGTCCTCCCACAAACGAGCGCGAAATTTGAATAGAATATGCAGCTATGGATCATCCAGTTGTACGCAGCTTGACTGACCGATGCATGGTTTATATTTTGTTGTTTATATCTTCCTAACTTCCATCGTTTTCAATTCTTCCGAATTTGAAACTGTGTAATGTGTAAAATTAGATTTTGTGTTACATTGGGCAATCAAGGCCCATCGTAGTAATTTTATTACTGAATCTGTTCGTTGAACGTAGTATACAGGAAATTGTAGTACCTCTACATACAAAGGTATTGCGCGTAGTCTATTTCTAGTTCTAATATGCGATATTGGCTTACGTGTACAAGGTGTGTATAAATATGCGAAAGAATTTTATGCCCAACATCGCCACGTGTAGCTCTTCGCCAATTTATTACACACCCTGTATTGGTTGCATTCAAACCTTACGTAATTAAAAATATTCTAACGAACACATCAGCGTCGGTTACGTCCTTAATGGAATTTTTAACAAAGTAGAGTTGGCGTAGAATTGTAATAAACTTGAAACACATCGTTGCCGTGATATGTAATCATTTAGATTTAGACAACAAAATCACAACTCATGTTTCTTACAAGACGTACAGTGTTGAGGGTAGCCTATGCTGTCATACGCTTTTGGCATTACTGTTGCCCATTGCTATACATCACCATCAATGATACACATACAGGGTGAGGGCAACACTAGCGGTTTTTACATATATTTTTTGGTACCATAGACTATAGCAAAGAAGGATGTACTGGTCTGTGCAGTCAATTGTTTTTTAACACTACACTGTTTTGTCAGCGCCTCCATCTTTGTAGTATTTTAAATGATACGGGTACTACTTTTATCAACTCTGATTGCTTTTTAATCCTCTTTACAAATTTACAAAAAAATCATGGTCGTCAATTCGAAGTTTTGTCAGTAAAATGGAAAAAACTAAACGTAAATCCAGACATTCTTTGTTAATTATTTGTTCAGAAATGAACTAAGTAAACGTTGACTGCTTGGAATTAAGAAACAAAAATCTTTTTGACAGTTCTATCTATCACAAAATTGTCACGATAGCAAATTATGATTTTTTTGTTATTAATACCTAATAATTATTAGAAAATATTAGCAGCTATTTATGATTCTTTTTTACACGAATTAAACGATTAAGTCAGCCATAACAATATATGTCGGTTCCATTGAATCTTCTTCAGTTTATAAAATGCAACGGTTGAATTTACATTGAATATATAGAAATAAAAGTAGTATTTTAGTAGTGCTTTACACACGTCATGATGTTTAGCATTAGCCTATATCTAGACCTAATTGGCGACATTACTTTTGCCACTTACTATATATTCTACCAATGTGGTGTAAGTCGGTCATAAAATATATATTTCAGTTTCATCGAACCTTCTTCGGTTTATAAAATTGTACGGTTGAAATTGCAGTGAATGTCTGAAAATAAAGTAGTGCTTTACATAAGTTATTAGGAATAGCCTATACCTAGTCCTTTCGCCTACATATCTCTACCTCAGATTTAAGCTTTTTGCAGCTGAACTTTCTTCATTAATTCTTGGAAAATGTGATTTTTTATGCATGAATTATAAGGTTAAGTCGATTATAAAAAATCAATGGAACGTTCTTCAGCAGGTAAGGAGATGAGGAAAGTAATGTCTCACAGCTTCCCTTAATGATCATTAAAAAATCAAAATGGGTTGGAATACTTCTACACCACTATACGTGTTATATTTTGCATCATCGCTGACACTTAATTGATTATTGAAATTGATTTTCTTTGAAAACAGTGTGAGTGCAAGAATTATAAAATTTGGTTCTTTGTCATATTGATTATTATTGAATTCTGTTTCAAGAACGTTTAGTTGTAGGTTAATTGTTTGGTTTTTGTTTTTGATTTTCAGCAATCTGCTAACATCTTTTCTATATCAATTAGTATCTATTGTACCAATAGGATTTCCAATTAAAGTTAAATCTAAGAAGTTTGTTGAATTGCAGTTATTTTGTTTGTTTAGTAAATTTCAATGTAGAGTGAATTTTACTGATAGTGTCAAGGATATCAGTTAGGTTTTGAGCGTTTGCTGCTGCTTTTATGTCATCAACATATCACCAATGGCTTATGTAGGTTATAAGCAATCCTAAGCTAATTAAAATTATTCTAAACTAACGCAAAAGCACACCGCAACTCATGTTTTCAACAAGACGCACGGTATTGCGGGTAGCCTATGCTGAGCGGTAAGCTGCGACACTACTTTTCCTAGTTACTATACATCTCTATGAATAATTTTTATAGATCATACACAAACATACGCTAACGAATAATATTGTAAACCGACACGCAAACACCAATTGCATGCTTAAATTACATTTTTAATGACACAGAGTAACGGGAGGTCGACACGTTGGTGCTCAGATTGACCTGCATTCGCAGACATACAGGCACGTACGTACCTGTACTGTCGATGGTCACTTCCTTTGATTGGTTATTACGGTTACGAGAAGGTCGCTCTCAATAATTAAACAAAATATAGAACTGCGAGTATACCGCAGTAGCAGCGCAATCTGTATTTAGACGATCCACATATACTTGAATGGAAGTGAATTAGCACATTGCTATAAGTAGAGACTTATGAGACGTTGTTGATATTGAAACTAGGATTTTGGTGTTATAAATGTATAGTGTGCTATAGTTTTAATAAAAACCACCCTTGTGGTGGATTTTCCTCTGGATTTATGGTTTTATCACTATCAATATCTGTACTTTTTCTGTTTCTTTACCTTTTTTTAAGTCCTCTTAGTTATTGAAATATCGTTCTTGGTATCTGAATAACCGCGTCGGCGTACTTAATGTCGTACCTAGTAGTTATGGACTGATTTTATCTTAAAAAATACCTAATTTAATGGTATTTTTATATGAGTCGTATTTGATTTTCGGAAATTCACCTGATTTTATTACTGAAATTTCACGCCTTTGTGTGTTCGCAAAATCGCCTGTTGCAATGCGCATAAAATTTATGTTCGAATAGGAGCTAGAACGAACTGTTACCGTTCAACATCATATCAATATGCAATTATGTTACTATAGCTTAAAAAATCCAATAAGTGAGGCAATTAAATTTGTTGATTTATTAGTTTACCTTAATACATGAATAAGAACCTATCCAGATGCTTTAAAAACATTGTATGGCCAATTATAGATAAGGCTAGTTGTGGAAAACAAAAACACAATCTTTATCAATGGCACTAAATTAATTGTATGATTCTCCTTGCTGCCGGAGGTGTTTTAATGTTTTATTAGACTGTTATTATAATCCAGTAAAGTTTCACAGGTGGAAAACTGTGAATAACTCTGACATTTTCGAAAATTATTTCCCCTTTATAGAAAGTAATCTAAATACTAACAGATTAATCGCTGTCCTTTCAATTTCTTCTTGACGCAATGTATTGCCAAAAGCGCACTTTAATGTAAATTTACTGGATAGCGTGAGGAAAAATGATCGTGAAGCTCTTAAATTCCGCATGTGGGTGCTTGTAACGCAAGCTTTAATTAAGAAAAAATAATTGGTGCCCATTTCAGCTCGGCAATAAATCTGGAGAGCTGAAGAAAATTAAACCGGTTCCATCCATATTCTGTTTGTGAATGTTTTGATAGATTTCTGCTAGAAGTACCGTTAGCGGGGGATCATTTCGAGGTTATAATTTGTAGAGGGATAGGGAAACGTTACAGAATGGAACAGTATAATCACATAGGAGTAAATAAACAGAAACACATTATTTGGTGCTCCGCAGGTAGCAATGTCTGAACCAGTATTATTGCGATATATAAAATTCAAACATAAATGGCTTGAGACCATTGCAAATTAAATTATCGATACTAACTTTATTTTAATTCAATTTGAAAATCTACCTGGAAACTTATACTACTTGGAACTCCGCAAGAAAATAGAGTAAACCAATTTGGGGAACGTCAAAGGCGAAATTAGTTTAGCTAAAATTGGAAATTTACTTTTAGTCTTTCGATTTAACTTATGGTAGATTAGAAGCTTCGGTAACTAATTGCAATTGAATTAATTTTAGAATCTGCTCAAACTCGTCGCTGAAAGTTAGCCAATGTGTGTTACATAAAACTAAGTTATTGATGGTTTAGAAATGTCAAATTTCAAAGCTACTTTCTGGTATGTGAAATTAACTTTCTGATATTCAAATGTCAATATTCTATAGGTGTAATTTGTTTCTGAATATGGAGAAAGTATGAAAAAATTGAAATTAGTTCAGATCTGCTTCATTCGAATTTGCTCTAAGTAAAATTAAATGCCCGAAAAGAATACACAAGGTGGCCCACGAGGATGAACGTTTTTGAGTTCGAGTTTCAATGTGGAAGTCAACAGATATTGAATGTAAAACCTGTAGAAAGCGTCCAATTTGCACAACATGTGTGCACGTTCTAGAAGTTTTAGTTGCATAATCGTGTTTCATATATAAGGTTTTTCTCCACTGGCAAATCACAATTGAGGTATTGAGTTTACCGTTCTTAGAGATTTTTTCCAGGTTATTAGAGACTTTATGATAAGTATAAACAACATCAGAATGTTAACAGTTTTTAGATTTCCCATTGGACGAGGCTTCTTCATTATCATTTCTGCATCAGCTATGCTGAATTTAAATTCGATTCCTCATGTATTAGAAAGTCGCTAGCGATTTATTTTATCTATGTTCAAATTTTGCAAGGCTTATTACTGTCTTCAGCTTGTGTTGCAGAATGACTTTTATCTGTTGTGTCGTTTTTCTTTGAACTATTATAACTTAAGTTTTATTAAAACGAGATTACGATATCATCGACAGTTAGTAGCGGAGTATTTTGTAAAGGCAACTCGCTGTTTTTAAATTAATTTATTACGGGGTCTTCCGATTGCTTTTGATCATGAATCAATTGTGTTTCACTGTTTATCAAATGTAAATCCTATTTGTCACTATGCCCAAGTGCTGGCAAGAGGTAAAAACAGTTGAAATAAAGTGAAACACAACTGATACAATGAAAAGCTATCGACAAACCCTGTATTTGTTGGTCTATGACTTGAATCCATGGTATCGCATTGCAGTGTTTATTTTATTAAGGATTTGTATCTAAATACAAATTTTTGTTTACTTATTTATACGTTTAACTTTTCTTCTAGAAAACTCTATTGTGTTGTCGTCAATCGCCAGCTGTACAAAGTAAGTGAGTTCTCGCAAAATACAGATGCTTCAGGTTCGTGCTGCAAGCAAATTCTTTCTGCTTACAGTACTCAAAAATCCAATCGATGTTATGGGATCCGCAAAAGTCTTATTTTACTTATTCTGCAGTTTACTCTGCGCACAAAGTATCCACACGGCGTTCCGCCAATTTCTTCTTGCAGCCGCGAACTCTAAATCTTATTTATGTGACCAGCTTTATGAGACATGCGAATACCGACCACAAATCAGCATTTAAGGACCGAAGTCGGGCAAGTTTTTCCTGAATAAATTTTTATTTGACCCAATATTTGACACATATTGGATGATAAAGAACTCGCGCTGAGCTTGCAGGTATCGTAACTCTCGCGCTGGTCGACTCTTCGTACTTTGAAAAGTTCTAGGGAATGGAAAGCAAAAAAATGTGATTTTTATTATTTCTAGATTGGTGACTTCAAACTCCGAATATTAAGGCAAGTTTACTAAATTAAATAAGGATTTGCGTCTGCCATACCTTAAACCGGTCCTGGTTATAGCCGTAAAGTTTACTCGAATCGCGTTTCAGTTTTACCAATTCATTAGCTGCTGCATGAGGAATTCTGCGGGTATTTTTTTGTTGTTTTTCGGGAGCATTATAATGGAATATTACATGGTCATGTTTCCACAATGGCACTTTTTGCCTTCGTAATAAAAATGCCGGCGTATAAAATTATTTATTTCAAACCGCAGCCTGCCCTAGCCAAAAATCGTAGTAAACAGCTTTGAACGAGTTCCAGAGGACACGATTGCAGTTTTTCTAGGTCACATATTTTAATCCCCCCGCAATTAAGGCAGATAAAGGAGCGAAATGACTCTGTCGAATTTACTGCTCCTCGTCTAAGGCACTAAATCTCGAAAGGTTTTACTTTTACGGACATGATTAAACCCCAGAAAACTAATAGTCCATAACCGCCGGAAGCTTAACGACTTATTACGAAAACATTTTGATGCTGGGCGTCGGCCTAACGTCCACCTGACAATTCAAGCAAAGTCCGATTTTTCCTTGTTTGCGCCAAATTCTGAAAAGTGAGCCATTATAAAACCCAATTTAGGATCCGTTTCGCAAGAATGGGTGAAAAAGTAGAATAAAGGACGGGATATTTTTCTTATTCTTTTATTACTTGGATCGATTTATATATTAGAATCAAAAGAGTTTAGCTAAATCAGATTTCGTGTTGCACCAGGGTGGTTTAACAATTATTGTTCTTAATTTAGAATAAAAAGACTTGGTTTTATTAGATTTTCATTAGAGTGGGAAGTGGGCATAAAAAGGACCTTAATTAATGCGCGAATCAGTAGAAGCACCAATAAGTCGATTAATAAGGGTGCCTGTTTTAATAACTTACATAAAATATAAAACATAAGTGTTCGAACAGCACACGACACCAATATTAAGCAATTAATTTAGCTCATCCCGTAGGGTACAAATCCAGCGAAATATTGAAAGTCTTAAATGAAGGATTGCGAATAACGCTTCAACAAAGCTACAGATTAATTCGCTTCACACGTAATGCTATCGAGAATGTCGTGTCGAGCGCGATAGTTTGATATGAACGTTAATTATCTTATCGGTCCAATTCTAGCGTTAACCTTCGCTATAATCGTCGATTAATTCGGGCGAATAGTGGCTATGAAGTCTGGCTGTCTGATATTCCTCCACAGTTGATAATATTACATAGATTTGTGAAGTACGCACAAACGGTACAAACAGTACAAAGATTAAGCGACTATAAAATTTATTTGGACGACAAGCTCTGGAATTTCCAACCGGGCATGCGAAACGCGTCGCTAAGCAGCAGACACGCAAATTCTAAGGCGTAGAGGAGCATCAAGCAGCTGCTGGGTATTGGCAATGGGCAAAGGAAATCACGCAGAAAATATGGGGAAAAGAAATTCATTATCACAGGGCATCAGCTCGTGCCGAACCAATCGCGAAAAACAGCTTACTTCGGGGCATTTCGCTTCCCAGTGGAAAACTATCATATCTCGGGATGGTCTGGTGATTTCAGCAATCTCGTACACGACCAAGGCTATCTCTATATACGCCTGAAGCGAAACAATCAAAGGGACTTCTTACGAATGCGTCGTGTAGCTTTAGAAGCGAAAATTGGAAGGGCTCGGCTTCTATAAGCAAGGAGGTGACGGTCGAAAAAGATCATCCCACCTGCAATTGATGTCAAAAGCAGACCAAGTTTTTAATTCATTGCATACTAAATCAAATATGCGATTGGAGCGCGCGAGCGATCTGAAGCAAATGAGGAGAAAAATTCACGCTGGCCGATTTGGACTCGTAACAACTTGCTCCTCAATATTAGCCAAGTATGCAATTACCAATATGGTGCTATTGTGGATCAAGGCGTGCCACATTTGCCATAATAACAGATCCGTCTAGGTTACCTTTCCCATATATTAAAATGTATACCACTTGTAAATAATGTTAATTTTGGTGCAGGTCATAGTCAGGCGAACTTGCAAGGTCACTTTGGCAGTTCTTATATCTAAAAATAGCTTTCACGCAAAACTACATGATATTAATGCTGAATCCTATTTTTGGCAATCTCGTATAATAATCATAAAATATCAGATTTATGAGAACCATTAAAAATGAAACAATATTGTTACTGTGAGAACATCTAATAAACCGGTTTGTCATTAACACAATGCTATTTATAAATCGATACAATGCCCACTTAAACATACAGTTGTTAAGTGTTATTATGTAAAACTATTTCCCAAACATACTGGCTACTCAGTAAGAAATTAAAATTTTAATCGATTGATAATGTCATAAACGTAATCAATAGTAAAACTTGTAAGAGTACCAAGTTCTATCCGTATATACTTACACATCTATAAGAATATTCTGCAACAGAGCAGGTTGTAGAGCTTTTAATTATAAACATTTTTACCTTGACAGCTGCCATATTTAAAACGCTGTCTTGATCTAATAGACGACGTTTACAACTGAATCGTAAGTGGAAATATAGTAAAACGTTTCTATTACGCTAAATCGATTTGGAACTTGCTGGTGCAGTGAAGCGTTTATTTAGTTTTATGGCCGTGAAGTCTCTCTCACGTCATAAAGTTATTCATCTGCTTGGATTAATATAATTCCAACAATTATGGAATGTTCTTAGGCTATCGTAGTAATTTATTGAATGTTTAATCTTTAAAAATTAACTTCCAGGATGATATTTACAAAAGCTTCATGCATAGTCGTTTTTTTTCTACAACTAAGTCACAATTGAGGTTTGAAATTTCTCAGGGACTTTGTGTGACTTAATTTTTTACACATTTTAAATTTACTGTTCGGCGAGTTTTCTCTATTATCAAACAAGTTTAAAAGCTATGGAGTGTGGTGAAATTGATATTATGAATCAGCTATGCAGGATTTCATTTGGATTCCTCACATATTGTAAATTCTCTCCGGTGAACTGATTTGCCTAGACTTCCTCGACTCTTGAAGCATAGTTCCTTTTTGTTCGTATTACTTGCAGACTTTTTTGTATTGAATTGTTTTAATTTGAACTATTATAACCCTTTTCTTCAAATAAGTTGCGAGATCATCAACAGTTACGTAAAATTTTATTTTTGTAAAGGCAACTCGCTGTTTTATTATTAATTATTTGCATATTACAGCATATACTATTTTTTTATTTAGGATTTAGACTCTAACTAGCAAATGGTGTATTAATTTATTGTATATTATTGGTAATTCATATTTTGTGCCATTGTAACTGAGGTGCGTCGTGATTTTTGTATATGTTTGTTAATTTAGGTTTGTTGCATTTAAATTTGTCAATCCATAATAGGTTTTCTGTGTTTATAGATTAATTCATTCTTTCATTAAATCAACCTAACTTTTTTATCTATTGAATGTACACAGGATCGTACAAAATTGGCGCCCATATTTTAAAAAGAAGCAACTAGCTGGCTGGCAGCTCTACTAGGTCAACTTCCAGAAGAAAAGAGTAATAATGCCACAAATAACATAAACATGTTGATTGTTTGTGTCGAAATAAATCACAATTAGTACAATTCTAAACTTGAACTGGCTGTTTTGCTATTAGTGTAATGAGTTTTCTAAATTTTGGCAAGTATTGTGCTTGAAAGTGGCGTTAATTCTTCAGTTTAGTTATTAATCGTTCATATCGAGGTAGCTAGTGTAAGTGGCAGTTCTATACTAATTAAAATACTTAACTTTTTTTAAACTTGTTACATGTTCTGCTTGTATTGAATTATTTAAGTTCTGCATAGTTTCCACAAAGCTTTTATCGATTTTGTTAAATGTGTAGAATTAAATGTCAGACCATCGTTGTACATCAATTAGATAGTTGCAAAGGCATTTGAGGCGATCTTAAATACCATAAGTAAATGGTTTGAAATCAAGGATTATTTTTATATAACAAGGGTTACATTACAATGCTGCTATCTCAAAATGATTGTACGAATCTCATTGGCATCATTAAAATATTTATTTTAAATAGCTTTTATACAATTTTGTTTAGTCAAAGTACTGTAATAAGAACAATGTGTAAGAAATTTGGCGACTAGATTGGTGCACAGGAAATGGGGGTGAAGGTGGAAGTGACTTGAAATAACATCATGCACTGCTTAGAATCTAGAATTGATTTAATCAGTATCGTGACTAAAGAAAAACACTACAGTCACAGCGATACTAGTACTCTACTAGCTACAACGCAATAATGGCTTAACGACTTCCGGGATTGTACCGTGTCATATTGATGTGGAAAAACTCAACGCTTCGCCCACTTTCGTAAGAAGCTTAATTGGAAATGTGACTTACGAAAGTGCTTCAACAATAACATCGTCCAATTCTGGTTGTTCTTTATATAATGGCAATGGCAGTGAATGTCTTTAAAATCAATGACGTAACGAGATGACACAAATAGCTAAAACTTCAAGTATGACAAGTATAGAAGAACTTCTACCAGTGGTTGTAAGTGAAGTGCTACCGACGTAAACACAAAATATTACCTAATGCTAATGAGCTATAGCAAATAATAACTGAACCTATAGTATGTAGTGGCATGAATTACAACAAAGGAGACTCAAACCCCCAGTAAGTCAGACTCAAATACTAAACCAACTATAATTCGTACCAAACAAACGTTTAGGCTGCATGGGCAAATCGGAAGGCCGACCAGCTACAATGAAGAGTGAAGACGGGTGCGGTTCTTTTCTCAATTAGCAAAGGGCGTTGAAATACCAGGAGACGCCAAAGAGTCTTTGAATAGCATTAGCTTACGAAAACCCTTAACTTCATTAAAATTTGCGTATTCGCATTCGCTATTACCTGAAAAAGACAATATAAAGATAATATAAAAAGAATTATATTAATAGTTTTTTATTTTATTTATTTGGTACTGAGCCAACAGCCGTTAGGCCAATTATAGGCGTCGCTGTACATTTATGGGGACTTCCAACCCTATTAACGACTGTCATGATGTTATTATGACATCCGGGACCAACTATTTCCGTGGCAGCCGTACCACGAGGCGCCGGGAGAAGCAGCCGCGGAACTCCCATCCAAGTTCTGACCAGAAAGAACTTTGCTTAACTCTACTGAACGAAAGTGGACGCTTGTTCAAGCTACACCACCCAGTACCTTCTTCTCAGTTGTTATTAGGTACAACAAATTAAAGCTATGGCCACAGGCGAAAGTTGTAAATACAGCTAGTTCAATTGCTGCAAGTTAATTACACGAGAGTACAGGAATCAGTGTTTCAAATGCTACAAAGTAGAGGTGATTGAAAACAGCAGGGTTTGTTTTCGAGAAATCGCTTAATTTACAATAATTTACTTAAGGAAGCGGGCACAAAAGTTAAACAAACAGTTACATTAGCGCAGCACATAAATATAGTTTAACATTTTAAGCGCATGGTGATGCCGTAAAGCCAAACATGGAGGGTGTTGATTACCACCACTATGACTAGAAATTTAGTTCAGTAAATGCACAGGTGAGACTCGCGCATGATATAAATTCATCCGGAGAGTTTAAGCTTCGGATTGAGCAATACACACAGATTCGTGTTTACCTTGGACGATGTGCGTAGAGACTCCCAGGATGATGCAGGATTTCACCGGGGAACGGCAGCATAAGCGGCAAATTTTGGCGAATTCGGGAGTCAGCTCTATAATTTGTAACGCGAGCACCTAACTACAACGATGAACGACAGAATGAACAAACACATACCTTAATTGATACAGAAGCCGGCTGACAGAACAATACGATACGCAACGTAAGAATCCACAAGAAGTATGAAAGGGCATACTCCTATATTTCTTGGATTAACCCAGTTATATATTCGCGAAATTAAGCGAGTGGACCCAGGGCACTGCTGCACTGACACAACCACTATAAAACAACCCCAAACCAAGGCAAGGGGCACTAGAAAAAGCTACGCAGGATCGGTACGAGAGACGCTAGCAAAAGGGGACTTTAGAACAAATGCAATACCGTCCACAGTTGCAAATAGGAAGCACTAACAAAAAGATCTAGTTACAGGCTTGAGGACAAATCGATAATCCGCTTCACACGAACTGAAGATCACCAAGCACGTTCACCGACCCTAAAATGTAAATAAAAAGGCGCTGGGGTCAACCATAATAGCGCGCGATGAACGGTAAAAATAATATCAAATGAAAGCGTGGCGCTTTTCGACTGTAACAGTAGATATTTTCCAAATCTGCCACCTATACAACATGCTCATTCATAGAATTAAGAGATATTTTATCGACTTTTTCTACTGTCTCGGGTGTTTACCACACGACCATTCCAGACTTTCTGATGTACTCCCGTCCTCAAGTGAATGAATTTGTGATTTGTCCTGAGAAGGACTGATTTTTGTTCGTCTTTTTCACGTACACTCGTGCCTAGCCCGGGGTTTGAACCCAGGACCACTGATCGCTGTGATTGCATAGAATGAACTTAAATTGCACACAGCAAAGCGCACAATACAATTATACTATCAGATATTTTACTTAGACGTACTATATGAATATAAAATATCAACGAGCGTGATTATATTACCATGTGTATCACTATAGATGAGAAATTGACTCAGAAAATGCATTTCTAAAAGCATTATTTGCATGGCAGGTAGTTTCTCAAACAGGGAATGATAGAAACGTATTTTTCACTAAGTTGACTTCAAAGATGGTTTATTCGATAAATTTTCTCAGAGCAGATGGAAGCATGCACCTTATAATCCTTGAACGATAGATACTAACCATAATAGTAACTCTTACCATCTCGGTGGCGTAGTGGTAGAGTACTACGTTTGCAATAAGCAACTTTTTTGTTCGAATCCGTGGATAACCATTCGATCCAACTCTTGAAGACATGATCAAGCTTGCAATATTCCATGTCGGTCACAAGAAATAACTCAAAAATTGAAGAATTTGAACTCTAAAGTGTCTAAGGTGAAGTGAATTTGAAACATGAGGTCAGCTTCCTCCAATTTTTGTATTCTTTAAACATAATGGATTTTCTATATCAATATTATTTGCCTAATGAGAAAGTTCTTGGTCGCAATTGATGACAAACCGTGGATTGATATTTATTTTTTGCGATGTTGCATTTACACTTGATGCGATGAAAATAATATAAAGTTTATCTCAGTTGATGATATTAATTCTTGTTGTAGAAAAAGAAAGAAGCCACAAAATGGTTTAGCTAAATTGAATATCTGACGCCTTCTGATAAATAATTAACTTCCTGTTAATATGAGCAGGAATTCCATCCAATGGACCTCGCACTATAGCTGCCATCAGCACCCTCCATCGCAAATTACGGCAGCGCCTCCTGCTTTATGTCAAAGATAACTACCAAATCAAAGTTATTGTAGGACAACAATGTCGCTTCATGCAATTTCGGAGCAGCGAGATATGCCATTTATGGCTTATGTGTTTCTCTGGGGCCTTAATCGTTGAGCGGTTACGGCCGTAACGTCGAGAGCAATTTTGTAGACGGCTTAGAATAACCTAATTCCCAGAGGCTGAGTTTTTGGCTAAGCGCATCCTTTACGGCTTTTCTTAGACCCGTTCCAGTCGCCTTTTGCATATTAAGGCGCCGGTTTTGACGCGACGTGACGCCCTTAAATCTGCGTAATTAGCGGGCGCAGATACACTTACTTTCGCTAGGGTAGCCGAGGGATTATGTGATTATTAATTTAAACAGTCCTGAAAATTCAACCTGATCGAGGTGATAAATCTTTCAGGGACTATTAAATTTTGAGAGCAACCCAGAGGGTTTAACTGCGAAAATAGCTTGATGAGGGTGCTTGCTGCTTGTGAATGTCAGCTTTTCATAATTTTGAAACTCCATATACGGACTAAATTATAGAGTGGTCATTAATTTTAATGGAGTTTTTTTACACATATTAGTTTTTAACCTATTGGTACTACTGTTTTCAAGTGATGTGTCGGGTAGGATTGAAATTAGCATTTTATCGATCCCATTATCAGCTTCTTATTAAGCTTGAGAGTGTTTTTCCAAGTATTACGATAGGTAACATTTCGTTTGTCCCTCCGCGCAGACCTTTCAGTCTTACTCTCGTCCTCGAGCAGGAAGGTTACTCTTGGAGTCGCCGCTAATTATTTACAGATTACGGAGAACATATGTTTTTATAGCCGGTGGGTCTTACACATGGCCATTTTCACATTGCCAGACACTTCGGTAGTTGCCAAATAATTAAAACGTCTGCAGTGCTTAAACCCTTGGGATTTATTTTCGTTAATTGAGTTATCGTTGGACGACAACAATTTTTATTGCCCCGATTTTTTTCGTTGACTTGGGTTTCCTCTCAACGCTGGCTGAATTCTACCAGTCGCCAAATTTTCTGAGAATCGAGGAGTCCCGTAGATTTTCGTGATCCTAGTGAAGCGAGCCGTATGAACCCTTTATTTTGTTACATGTCGCAAATGAGTTAAGTGTAACAATACACATCGTAGTAGCATACAAACCTCAGAAGTTCTTATTAATGTAACTGGAACTGGATACAGTAACTTACATGATACAGTTAGCGGCAATAATGTAACACTATCATTCTGTTTGCTTTTGTTATGCCCCGACTGCACCAATACGTAGACGTCAACAGAAAATCTGCAGCATCTGAAGGCGGAGATTAACATTAACACTATTTATACTATTTTAAACCATCAACTAACACTTCCTTAGTATCCTATAACCTCACTTACTTTGCAGTTATCAATCTGATTTGTATGTATGGAGAAATACTGCCCTACCTTTTAAACCTCTTCCAAAAGAGTTCCAACCTATAGAAATTAAGGTGTAAGATCAAGTAACATGAGTGTTTTATTCACATTTGTAACGATAGGATAGCATTCCTGATTGTAATTTAACAAATCTTACAAAAATTTAACTACTTAGTTACATCTAATCCGACCGCCATTAGTCTTATTATTCTTGCTCCGGCTACCGCCAAGCTTGGGTTTAAAGTTAACTTTAATTAGCGGCGGAGCTTCCTCAATTATATTACAATCAGCAAGGGCTTTGCCGGTTTGGTTAGCGCCAACTCTGCCCTGAGAAAGGCTAATTAAATGCCACTTCTTGCTGCTTGCCTAAGTCGCGGACTTGCTTTAATTAGTGTCGGCTTAGATGTTCATATTTTCAGGTTATGATTTACCACTTACAGAAATGTTTGCATAATTATTCAAATCAGATTTATTAGCGACCAGAGTGCGATAATTTGTCTTCTCAGACGCCGTTGAGTTATTAGCTTGTGGCTGGTGGGAACTCAATATACTTGTTATAGTTTTACTGCAAAAAAGCGATATGCCTCGTTGCGGCACTGATGCAGAAAGTGATCATATGGGAGGTTAAACATTTGAGTATACATCCTGATGGAAAATGCAACGAATAAGGCTTTCCACTGCTTTCGGCATTTGTCAACTACAACAAAAGCCACACAACGCAGGAATTGACTCCAGATACAAGAACCTTCTACCACACATTTATAAAAAAGTTTCCAAGTAGAAATCACAGAAGACGAAACAACGGGACGAGAGTGAGACAGCGTGATACAATCTCACCAAAATCTGCATTGAAACAAAAAATCAACACCTTCTTATTAGTGAGAACAGACAAGAGCTGCACGAGATTCTGATGGTACTTAAAACAGCCTCCGAATGTATTGGTCTGAACAGGGGTTTTGGAAAGACAAAAAGTATTACAATAGAAGTAAAAACGGATCCAGGGTGGGATCATCGAAAAGGTCAACATATTGTATATGTATACTATATCTGGCCCTTGTTAAGGAATATCAAACAGTGGAAGTATATACAAAAGTTCTTCTGACGTGGGTGGGTGCACTGGAAGAATAAAATAAACTCTAAAGAACCCTAGCATAGCCCTAAACCCAACAAATTGAGTAACACCTTTATTCTACCAGTGATTACCTGTGGAATAGAGACAGTGTCATTTATCATCAAATTCACAAACAGGCTCAGAACTAATGATGCTGGGGTTCAGCCTTTGATACTTAGAAACGAAGTAATCAGGAGAGAAACGAAAGTTGAGGACATAATTAAATATTATAATTATAGCAACTTAGAAATAAAGATGGGCTGGAGACATTTTCAGGCCAAAAGCCTTGAAATGGACAAAACATGATACAATGAAGACCAAGTGAGGCAAAAGTAAAAGACCTAATGAAAATTGTACCAACTTGAAGGTCAATATGAGTTGGGGACCTCTCCAGGCAAGAAAGCTTGAAATGGGCAAAATATGGTACAATGGAGGACAAGAGAAACGAAATTGGAAGACGTAATAAAAATTATAGAAAATGGGAGAGGAAGATGCGTTGGACACATCTCTAGGTAAGAAACCTTAGAATGGACAAAACATTACACAATGGAGACGAGGAAAACCTAAAGTGGGAGACGTAATAAAAATTAAAGTAGCTTGAATGTGAAGATGGGTTGGAGCCGTTTCCATGCAAGAAATCTTGAAACGGACAAAACGTGATACAATGGGAACCAAGAAAAATAAAAGTGGAAAATGTAGTAAACATTATAGCTACTTGTAAGTGAAGATGGGTTTAACACGTCTCCAGGCAAGAAATCTTAGATTTGAGACCAATAGGAAGGA
This sequence comes from Agriotes lineatus, assembly GCA_940337035.1. NCBI lineage: Eukaryota > Metazoa > Arthropoda > Insecta > Coleoptera > Elateridae > Agriotes > Agriotes lineatus. Next base: position 28,806,399 of record OW679199.1, read on the forward strand.
AATTGGAAGACGTAATAAAAATTATAGTCGCTCGGAAGTGAATATGGTTTGGGCACATTTCCAGGCAAAAACGCTTGTAATGGACAAAATATGATACAATGGAGACCAAGACAAACGAAAATGGAAGACGTAATACAAATATAGCAACTTGGAAGGGAAGACGGGTTGGAGACGTTTCAATGCAAGAAATCTTGAAATAGACAAAATGTGATACAACTGAGTCCAAGAGAAATCAAAGTGGGAAATGTAATAAAAATTAGAGCTGCTTAAAAGTGAAGATGGGTTGAACACGTTCCCAGGCAACAAAGCTTAGAATGGACAAAACATGATACAATGGAGGCCATGAGAAACGAAAATGGAAAACTTAATAAATATTATAGAAAATGGGAGGTGAAGATGCGTTGGACATATCTCGAAGTAAAAAACCTTGTAATGGACACAACATTACACAATGGAGAGGAAAAAAAAACTAAAGTGGAAGACCTAATAAAAATTATAGTAGCTTGGAAGTGAAGATGGGTTGGAGATATTTCCATACAAAAAATCTTGAAATAGACAAAACATGATACAATGGCGACCAAGCCAGACGAAAATGGAAAACGTAATACAAATTATAGCAAATGGGAGGTGAAGATGCGTTGGACACATCTCTAAGTAAAAACCCTTGGAATGGACACAACATTACACAATGGAGACGAAGAAAGACTAAAGTGGAAGACCTAATAAAAATTATAGCAGCTTGGAGGTGAAAATGGGTTGGAGACGTTTCCATGCAAAGAATCTTGAAATACACAAAACATGATATAAAGGAGATCAAGAGAGATCAAAGTGGAAAATGGGACTCAAAAAAATTATAGCAATGTGGAAGTTAAGATGGGTTGGACACGTTCCCATGCAAGAAATTTCGAAATAGACAAAACATGACACAATGGAGACCAAGAGAAATCAAAGTGGAAAATGTAGTAAACATCAAAGCTACTTGTAAGTGAAGATGGGTTTAACACGTCTCCAGGCAAGAAGATTGGAAAAAACATGATACAATGGATACCAAGAGAAACGAAATTGGAAGACGTAGTAAACATTATAGTAGCTTGGAAGTGAATATATCTTGGGCACATTTCCAGGCAAAAAAGTTTGGAATGGACAAAATATGATACAATGGAGACCAAGACAAACGAAAATGAAAGACGTAATACAAATTATAGTAAATGGGAGGTGAATATGCGTTGGACAGATCTCGTGACAAGAAAGCTTAGAATGAACAAAATATGATACAAGGAAGACCAAGAGAAACGAAAATTTAAGACGCAATAAAAATTACAGTAAATGCGAGGTGAAGATGCGTTGGACACATCTCTAGGTAAGAAACCTTGAAATGGGCAAAACATTACACAATAAAGACGAAGAAAAACTCAAGTGGAAGACCCAATAAAAATTATATCAACTTGGAAGTTAAGATGGGTTGGACACGTCTCCAGGCGAAAAAGCTTGGAATGGACAAAACATGATACAATGGAGACCAAGAGAAATCAAAGTAAAAAGTGTAGTAAAAATTATAGATACTTGGAAGTGAAGATAGGTTGGACAAGTCTCCAGGCCAAAAAGCTTGGAATGGACAAAACATTACTCAATGGCGGCCAAGAAAAAATTATAGCAGCTTGGAAGCGAAGATGGTTTGGAGACGTTCGCTTGAAATAGACAAAACATGATACAATGGAGACCAAGAGATATCAACGTGGAAAATGTAGTAAAAATTATAGCTACTTGCAAGTGAAGATGGATTTAACACGTCTCTAGGCAAGAAAGCTTAAAATGGACAAAACATGATACAGTGGAGACCAAGAGAAGCGAAATTACAAGACGTAATAAAAATTATAGCAGTTTGGAAGTGAAGATGGGTTTGAGCCGTTTCCATGCAAGGAATCTTGAAACAGACAAAACGTGATACAATGGGGACGAAGGAAATCAAAGTAGAAAAGGTAGTTAACATTATAGCCTACTTGTAAGTGAAGATGGCTTTAACACATCTCCAGGCAAGAAAGCTTGGAATGGACAAAGCAGGTGGAGATCAATACTATATAAACGAAGCGTAGAACGACCACAGAGGCGTTGGATTGATGACATAATAGAGCATGCAGATATAAAATGGCATTAACCAACTCAAGACAGAGAGATATAGAAAAAGCAGAGGTTCAAGAGGGGACTGTAAAGGGCTGTTGAAGCATTTTCAGTTAGTTTGAGTACCAATAAAATCATTTTCTTAACTAGTTCTTCTCGCAGTGTTTCACCGAAGCTACCCATACCGTGATGAAATTCTTGTTGATTACATTATCGCTGAAAAAAACGCTAATAATAGGGTCTAGCGTGTTCTAATGCTCAGAGCCCGAACTCGCCTGTTTAATCCCATTAATAATTGCAGGCTCGAGTAGTCCACTATTTATTAGATTATAAAGTGCCAACAATGGCGGTCCGTGCATAAATCAATACAGGTGAAATGTCAGAGATGAGGAGGATTGTGATTATCGAATTTTATTACACGCTCGGAGATGAAGATGAGGATGGGCCAGGTTATAATTATTTGCGACTGGCTATGTGGAAATTGGAAATCTTCCAAAATGTGATTTAGTAGCGCCCGCGGGCCTCTCCCACGCAATATACCGCGGGTTGATTGTAAGAAACAAACATTTCGCAAGCCGCAGCCTGCACGCGGCAAAACAAATATGGCCATGGGCTTTTTGTGCACCCATTGATCTGTTGCAGGTTATTAAAGGTGTCGAGTGCCGACTATTTGCTTAGAATATAGGCCAAGCAATAAACCTCTAATTTTAAACCGCGGTTACGCAAGCAATTCCACCTGTTGGGCGCTGTGTGTAGGTCAGCGCACTCTTGACACTGCATTTTATTTAATGGCGTACGAAGTTTTGATTACCTTTGTTTTTTAACGCTGAAGGACGCATTAATCCTGTGCCTGCACAAGAATTAGTTTTGCGGTAAACCTTATCTTTATGAAAAGTTACTGCAAATTTTGTTTTTAAATAGTCCTTTGTCAATTTTTTTCAATATGGTTTGAACTAGCATAGTGGGTGGGTCGATCTTGTATGTGTGGGAGTTGATTGTAACGGTTGATATCGCAAAGACTATTAGATCCATTAGAGCATTAGATGAAATTTTCAGTGTGGGAGTATAAGACCTTATAAGGGTTTTAAAAAAGGAAGACATTTAAAGATTTACTGTTCCTTACAACATTTGCTGACATAAACCAACTTCGAAGCGGAATAATATGGACAAAACATCGATCGATAAGGACGTAGTTTAAAGGTTAACCAACTGAAGTAAAATACGACGCATATGAATGACAGGTCTAATCTTATTCATTATCTTGTCTAACTCCTCATAGCCTTCTTAGAAATTTCAGCAGATGCAAGAACAAGCGGAAAGAAGGAACGGAAACAGACAAGAAGAAAGGGAAGAAGAATATTTCTACGTAGGATAGGTTCTATGCAACAACATCAATTGTGGTGGAAAGGCAGGATGGGGTGCATTTAACTTTTCGCGTATTTAATTATTAATTTTTGTTTAAAAGGTCTCAGTGTTTTCAAACAACTATTGGTTTATAACGGTGCATTGCAAGGTTTCTTTTAGAGATTGTATAGTTGTATAGTTATATGCGCCACCCTATATATAATAATATTTTCTTTTAGAGAAGCATTTGCTCAAAAGTCTCGCTTCATTATTTTCAAAGAAATGAAACTGTCCAATTATTTAATTTAAGGAAAATGATATTAATTCTGTTTTTTAATTAAAGCAACATTTATCCATCCCCTCAGGCTGTCCGACGATTTCGGGGAGCAATGCAATAAGCTTCTGTAAATTATTTTAATTAAATTTGTTTACTTCAGTTCCTCTTTTCTGTTTCTAAGAATCAAGCAGGAAAATATTTTGACATAAAGATGAAATATACAAAGTATTATCTTGGGGTTTTTCTGAAAACTTTTAAGGTCAGTGATTTTAAAATACGTAATTGGCTCTCATTAGTTAAAATATTTAAGTTCTAGCAGATCTGAGCATTATAGCCTAGGCTATCCAAAGTCTTTATATTTTTATGAGGTGCGGTGCTCTTTAGACTGGGGTATCTGAAAGGGTGCGGTTTTTCATCACGTACAGCACCCAGCTATGAAGAAGCAGAGGTCACGCTGCTTGTTACGTTATGTGCATTCCTAAGTGTAACACCTTCACTTTCTACTTAATTTTTGAAATAAAAGTTGGCGATGCAGATCGCCTTGGCAAATTAGACCAAACTTAATGGAAAGGGCTTAATTGACGTATCACTTGGAATCGCAAGCGAGTTGCTATCCAAGCAGGATTGAACCAATAAATCAGTTAAGATGTCTAACTTTTTGTCATGGTATAGATGAGTGATTAATTGTTATTTAGAACGGGAAAAAGTTGTGGCAATTCCTTTTCTATATTAGAATGATAATTTTCAGTAAGGAATTTATAGTGGGCAAAACTTGCCAATAAATTCGATATTACACAGCTCTAAATCGTTCTATAAAGCTATCAAGTTTGAAGCAAATTTCTATTGTTTTTGTCAATTTAGCCGAAGTATTTTTCGCAATTTTTAATTCTTTTATATGAAAAGGGCAGGTTGGCATTTTGCTGTTAAGTGACAATGATTGCAACACGTTTTGAAAATTGAAAAAAGTGAGGGAAGCTGCTTCACGCAAATATATGAAAACTAACCACTTTTTTGCAACCGAATGACATAAGAGTATTTTAATTCTAAGCTTTTCGGGAATTGTGTTAATTGAAGCTACGATGAACGAAATATATAATAGTTTAACAACAGACGAAAAGAAGAAATTCCTTAGTTTTTAAACAAACTTCAATAGACATTAGACTCCAAATATTAATAAATCATATTTGTAGACCTTATGCCAGTATTGGGAATACAACTGTACAAAGAATTTATGAAGAAATTGTAGAAAAGATTGTTTGCACATTTTTTTTACATAAAGAGCAACAGTATTACACTCTGGCTCAATACTAAAGAAGACAATATATACAGAAGCTAGTACAAGTGACTTTTTAACTTTCTCTTTTCACATTTTACCTCACGGTGTGGCGAAACTGAGCCAAAGTTTGTAATTCTGTCACCAACTAAAGTTTTCATTTGAATTATGAGTTTGCCTATTTTCCTGGTTGCTTCTGTGATCTGATCCTCTTTCATTCCGCAGTCTTCATTCAGAACAGGTGGCCATATCATTGAAGTTGTTTTAATGCTACGTTTTCCATTGAGGGTTGTAGATTGAGTTCATTCCGTACGCTATTGTTATATAGTCGATCTCTCCTTGTGTAGCCTATTACGCATCTTCAGCAGTATGACGGCTATACTGTTCTAAAGTATGATTTTCATCTAGTATTGCTATGGAAAAATTCCTAATTAATGAATGCAACTATGTTTATACTTAAATGTCAAACTTGGCGTATGATTTTTAAGTGAGTTATAGTTGCATTCCTAAATTAGAAACTATTCCATAACCATACTAGATGAAAATAATTGTTGATCATGCTATTTATAGATGTATTTTGAATTTTATGCTGAGTTCCTTTTTTCCTGTTGTATTATTTATCTCGTAGGATACTTTATTGGCTTTATTGTTGTTATTGTTGTATTCCCAGTTCACTCTTCTTCTTTCAGTTTTGCATTTTTATCTACACTGTCCTTGTTTGATTCCTTTTTATTAGAAATTCCTCTGACGCTTGTCCACTTGGCTTGCACCTGTCTTTTTTGTGTAGACTTTTACTTACCGTTTCAAAATTAGGTCTTATTTGCAGTTCCTGTTAAGCTTCCCATACGTATTTTTGTGGCACATGGTCAAAAGCCTTATTCCTCTTCATTGTTTCTTAGATATAGTTCTCACAGCATATATATGGTCTTGTGTGTATCTTCTTGGACGAAATGACGCCTGTTCTTCTCGGACATCTTGCTTTCCATCTCATGTTTCAGACGCCTTTCCGCTATTCTGCTTCTGGTACATATTTTCAATGCCACAGCGACTAGACATATTGCTCGATAAGTTTCACACGAGGTGGTGTCTAATTTCTTATATATAAAATGCTCGTTGCAATATTGTTTTCAACCATTTTATTATTATGGAACCCCCTTTTTTAAACATTTATGAAAGTATGTTATCTTTCTGCAGACTTTCCATTTTGTATTTTCCTCTTCTTTCGCTTATTTTATTGTTTCCTTCGCCTGATTCATTTTTGTTGTATACATTTTCTTATTTTGTTCAGTTTTGTTTGTTATATATACATATATTTAAACCAAGCTTCTTACTTTTCCTTAATTTTTACTGTAACATTTTCGTTACTACTATTTTTGTGCTACGCACCTCGTTGCTCCTTGTAAAAATGTTTCTTGGAACATATACACTTCTTGCTTAAGGGCCATCGGATGTCTGCTTGTGCTTCTTGTTCTTTTAGTATATTAAACCTTTCTGCTAGTGTAGCTTTATATTATTGTCTTGCCGTGAGATTTTCAAGTGCTTCTAGTAAAATGAAGCTGGTACATTTGAAAGGAAAATGCTACGTTATCTACTATAAATGAAAAAAAATGGCGCCCGGAAAAAATCCACCAAAAATATGCCCCTGGGAAGAAATGCCCCCCGAAAAAGTTGCCTAAAAACCCAGGAAAACTAAACGTAAGATGTACAATGACAGTTACAACTAACATTAAGTTTTGCTTTAAAATTATTGTTTTGTTAAAAAAATCAATGATGTAATCTAATATCACCTATATACCATTTATATGGCCATGTGAAGCAAAAAATACAAGGATTATTATTATTATTATCAAAATAAAACTTCTAATATCACTATATAACTGTTGTAAATATGAATCCACCTTTGTTTAATTTCAAAGCTGTTTTTCCTCTTTTCTTCTTGTCATTGTTGCTTGGGGTAGCAATAATTGACAACTCAAATAATTTTCTTTGATTTGACGTATTTTATCAATTTTATTTTGCTTAAAACAATAATGTTAAAGCAAAACCTAATTTATTGACGTGCAATTTCAGAATTAACGTTCGTGTCTATTTCAATGTCATTTTCTACCTTACGTTTGGGTTTTCTGGGGGCACTCTTCCCAAGGGATCTTTTCATGGGAATATTTTTCTGGGGGCTACGGAGGAAAGTCGCAAAAAAGCAATGTAGATGCACTACGATGTAATAAGGCCCCATTCCCGGAGAAAATCTATCTATGAACTCTCAAAAACGAAAAATATTTGTGAAGTACACCAGTAATATAACGCCAGAAGGGTACAGAGAATATACGGCAATCAGATATCGGGTAAATATAGGAATTATAGAAAAAATATTGGACACGACACGCTTTTTAAAGGACCTGGAGCATGATTTTATACGACTGTTAGAAGAAAATATGGAAGACAGTTAAGAAAAATGGATAACATAGTTAAAGCGAAGATGTGCATTAAATAAGAAGAGATGGTAATGACATAATAATACAATAAGTGCTATAAGCAGTCAGAAAATTGAAAAGAAAAGACGACAGGGACAAGTAATGTGGAAGAGAGCACTTTATCAAACAAATTATTCGAGTTTAAAAGAAAATCCAGACCTAATTTTGCTTTTCATTGAAAATGTTATACCGTCTGTGATTATAATTGCAAAAACGCAATAAGGGGTGTTAAAACGTTGTAAAATATTCATATGTAAAACAAAACACCTGAGGCCACTAAACCGTTATTTTCCGTAAGGATCTCCTGCTTTTACAATACTTTTCTAAATATGAGCCGTTTTAATGTTTGTTCGCACAAGGGAATCTTTGACGAAAAAAATCTGTAAAGGGCTTTACTCGAAACATTCCTCGCTAGTGGACGTTGTTACACTAAATAATTTTAATAAACTAAGGAAACTAGGGGTAAAAATATTCTCACGTTTGTAATAATATTGAAAAAATAGAATGAAACACTTGGTAATGCAAAGTACCTCAATTTTTACATAAAAAAATATTACTGGTGCTCATTCATTTCATTGTTCGCCGTTAGTTCTGTCCTTAGTCGCCTGAGCCACCGGTACACTTCGAATTCCTGCGATGCAGCTGCATTTAACGTAACGCACTTATTTGTTACTCTTTTTTTGTTTAAGGTGTTCGCCCTGTATATATTTGTCTGAAATTGTCTCGGTTTTTTGCCAGGTAGATATATAATATGTATGAAAAATATCGTGTTCCTCTAACAAATAGTTTACAGTTATACCGCCAACAGGCAGACACGAAATTGAGAAAACCTGTTTTTTGTCATCTAGACACCCTGAGATATATGAAGATCTGAAGAAATCTTGGAAGGTGATTTTTTGGCAATTACAATACTTCCTTCGTCTTTTAGTCGAAGGAAGTAAAAACCCCGGACAAAAACCCCCAGGAAAAAAATTACCCGGACCAAAATCTCTGGAAAAATTCTGAAAAACCCCAGACACAAAATCCCCAAGAGTAAAACCACCTAATTTTGTAGAACAGCTAGAGCTTCCCACTGGCCCTGTCATTTTATTTCAGAAAGCTGTTATTTTGCACAGTTGTCATCTCATTAGGAAGTTTTTTTCAATGTAAAACTACGCTAACGGCTGCATAGGGTGGATTCTCCCTCAGCTGTTAGAATTTACCAGAGACTTTATATTTAAATTAGATAAATAATATTAATAATGCTGTTGCTGATGGCATTTAAAAGTGCATTAAAGAACCCTATTTGGTTTTAATATTTTAACAAGCAAATGAGCTGTGACGTTGATTAGGAATGTTAATTTTTCGTTTATCTTAATAATAACGGAGATTTGCATTTAACTCCATCGAAAATGAAACACCCCACAATATAGTGGGAGTTTTTATCCAGGGGGATTTTTGTCCGGGGGTTTGTTTGCCCCGGGGTTTTTGTCCGGGGTGTTTTTAGTCCGGGGGTCTTATGACCGGTTGCTTTTATCCTGGTGTTTTTCATCCGGTTATGTCTTTATGCAGTTACGGCGGAAGCAATGAATCAACGTTGAATAGGGCGTGGTACAACTTGAAAACATCTCAGGAAAAGTTATTTTGCTTTTAAAGAAACATTAGACGCATGCCTAAAATTCGAACTTTTATACTTTTACGTTCGCCGTCATTGCCTTCGCTTATTGACTTCGCTAGAACACGCTGCATTAGGTCAGATGGTGTCGTCCCATAACCTGGATTGTAATGAGCAGAGACCGTGAAGTAAGCTTATTACTATCAAGTGTGGCCAATTGACCTCCGCTAAACTCTGAATCATGAGCCGACCCTCGGCCTAATCTTGAATGGAATCTCGCGGCGACCTTACCTGATGATTCCCAGCTCTGGGAAAGACGGAAATCTGCATTATTAATAGTAATTGTTTCCTTATTTGCTCAGGTATCCGCCGTAAATTGTGTTATGTAAATTTTGCACATAATGGCCGCTTTTTGCAAAAACGGAAAGCTTAACTAATGGGGCAATGCGACACATGCAACGTTTTTCACCCCTACAGCAGCAGCTGCTTCTGCAATGACTAAATCATTTTAATTTCTACCCGGTGTAGTAGGCGGCACTTGACTTAAGAGATTCTCCGGATTGTTAAGCTCTGAGAAGAGTTGCTAGCCATGTCCTAAATAATGGCGCTGATTTTGTGAGTGTCGTTAAGGGTTCCAGTTCCGGTGCCAGTGCTGAATTGACAGTAATTTAATCAAGAAGGAAAATGTAACTTGTGCTATTTTCCAGATTGAATTAAAATGCTGAACCTTCTTTTAACCAGTGGTAATGCTTGTCAAAGCATGAAAATCAATACTTGTGGATCACAGATCAAATCCACTTAGAAACAATGGCGGGTGTGTTTGAAACTGACGACATCGGTACATCAAAGACAAGGCAATTATTATTTATTTAGTCTCACCAGGCCGCTGTGAGTATCACTTAGCCATATGTTAATACAATAAATAACATTGTTACTGATACAGCAGAATTCTAAAAATAATTTTCTCACATGAATGCAACGAGAGGCAGGAGAAAGCTTGCAGGACTTCAAAATTTTCAAACTATCACAAACGAGAGCGGTGCAGTTGAAAAAATATCTGTATGCTGGCGCCAAACGAACGCATGGAAACGGCTTAGCGACTTCTGGCGTTTCCTAACTGGCCGAAACGCGAATCGCCTAATTAGCAACCTTAACTCAAAAGGTGAAAAATTAAATTTGCACGGTTCGCATCTTGGTGGAAATAACTGCACCACCATTTTAGAGAGCGGGGAAAACTTTCTAGAGCTTGATAACTTTGGAAAAATACGTAGAAAATAAATTCTAAAAGAGCCCACAATGCAAAAATACGACTTAGCTCGAAAACTACGGAATTAAGTTGGCTCCGCTCTCTAAGTACATGAAAGCAGCAATAAAAAGGAGGATTAAGCAAGAATTCAAAGGGTTTAAAGCCGCAAATGGCAAAATTAAAATGGGCTGTTACACAGTGCTAAGCTAGACAAGTAAATATTAATAGTAACTTCGAAGTTTGATAGTCAAGATACAATTTGAAAGGTGGTTAAATGCAATGGTCTTTCAATATAATACAAACCATACAGACAGTGCAAAGCCGATATTTCGGGAATGATATAATTATGTATCTTGATGTATAGTGAATATTCGATATTAGTAGTAGTCTAACTAACATTGAAAGGATACGTTGTTTATTCTACATTTACATAACCATATCAGTGAATAGTTTAAAATATTTAATTACCTACTTTATAGTTACTTCCTCCGCTCTATCCAGCACTAGTCGTTTATATTTTAACACACTTAGATCATATAATCTACAGTCGGAAAACGGTATCGTGAATGAGCAGATCATCTAACAGTGTAATGAATGAACAACGGTGCAGCCTTCTGGAGGATACGTAGTGCTGGGCGTTGAGCTGTGGAGCGGGTGGCCAACAAGGAGGTTCGTCCGTCGCGGGTGCGTAGTGCCCGGAGAGCGATTTGACCTAGACAGAGCTGTTGCGGAAGCCAAATTTGGTTCGGTCTCTTGGGGAAGAACTAGCTTCGGAGTGAGCATACGATGTGCGCCCCCCGAAGAGACTACTGTAGTCTGGGCGAGTTTATGAAGGTTCGTCCACAGAGAACATCGCCAAACTCTTATGCGAACGAGTTGGTTCATCCTGGAGAGTTTGTCTCTATTTTGCTACAGATCTTCGAAGTATTTAAGCATTTTGCGGGCGTTAATTTCAACGTTAGGCGTCGCAGTAGGGGTCAGGCTGCTATTTTTTTTTACTAAATTTAGCTATAAGTTTTTCCAGACGTCAGCCAGAATTATTGGATATGTATCATGTTGTAGCTAACCTAAATCGGCGTATTTTGACACCAAACACGCCCCCTTGGTGTACCAGGTATAGTTCATATTTTTGTATTACTTTTCGAATTTAACCGTTGATCAGTTATAAACAACGTTGCGTCATTCGACGGTTAATATTTGCTTCAGAAGCGTAAGTTTAACGGCTCTTTTCCAACCGTCGGCGTCGCATGTAAACAGAGCGGTGTTGATTCTCAAAGAGCGCAGAGATTAACATTGGTATTAATTAATTGTTCGATTTAAATAAATATAGACAGCGCGACGCCATCCCCAAAGATCCGCGGCTGCATTACACATCAAGTGTATAGTGTGTCTCGTAATCTTGACTGAATAGTTCAGGTATCAATAATAATAGCGAGAGGGAAACAGCGTCTTCTGATCGCTTACGCATACGTATTTATCAGTCATAATAGCAGTGAGCAGGTCCACGTACATATGCCATCAACTCTCATGATTGATAGTTTACTTACTTGAGCAAGGCCTGATTGTTGTTTTCGTTCCGAAATTAATAACTTTTTGATCGACCAAATGCTCAGTCAATTTAATTACACTAAAGATAAATTTCGACTAAATAAATCAACGTATAATGCTGATCTAACCCTATTCGATTTTGCTTGTGGTATTATCGCAAATCTAAAATCTACACACCGCCAAGAGATCTAAATCGGTAAGAAATTGAAAAGATTTCACTAGAAACCTCACAGGAGGTTATCTTATATTTGGCCAATGAGGGGAAAAAGAAGGAATGCATTTAAGTGTTGTCAATCCCTAGCTGTATCCATCTTTTTAAGAGGAAATTCTGCAACAAGTGATCTGATTGCAAAAAGTTCAAGATCGTCTCGGTTTAGCTCATGTTGTCACATGAAGTGGCTGTTTCGAAAGATGTGAGAATTGAATTGCCCAAGGAATTTTGTAACATGCCCCTAATTTGCATCGCGCCGTTAACTGAATAACATCTCTGCCTCAATGAACTGATTCGTAAGCGACTGTGGATGACATAGGAATTTGTAAAACAATTGCTCAAATTCCAAAGTTGACCGACCGTGAAAACATTTCAGTGTCGCGATTACGTTTGTGACTAATTTAAATTGGCAATTTCCTCAATCGTGTTTTCAGCGGTGAGTGATTACAGACAGGCCATATTTCATTTTACGTTTAAAGCATTATTTGAGGGAAAATTACGTTTAATGAGAAATCAAGAACTATCTACCTTTTGCTTCAAACTGATGTGATTACTATACAATTACATGTGCCCTTTTTTATTTTGATATCTAGAGAGAGACAGGGTCGTTTTATAACTTAAAGGGTATCACCCTTACTTTACTTAGGGGAAAACATGCTACGAGGGTAATTAGGGAAAAACACACAAGAATAAAAATATTAAGGCGAAGAGGATTGGGGGAGAACACGAAGAGTAACAGGAAACAAAATGGCAAATGACGGATCGAAGGAGATGAAGACATAAGCTACAAGAAGACAATGAATGAGTAAAGTGGAAGAGAATAGGAAAAATTATGTTGGTGGTGAGGTAGGTGGGGTACTTCGATGCCTCTCTTTTTTATATGGAAGGAACATTCCAACCTCTGTTCGGTAACCTGGATTGCGCGTGGGTGCATTGCAACGAATTAATAATTGTTATAAAGCTTACGAGAGAATTATTTACAACTGTGTACAAGTGTGGCACACATTAAACGCAACATTTTGCTACAAAATGAAACGTTTGTTGCGCCTACTCAGCGCAAATCTATCTGAACTTTATCGCCACGTTAAAATTGATTATTTTCGTGGGCGGCAAGAATCTCACTGTTTTTAATAAACCAGTTTTATACGAGAATAATCCATCACGGAGCAACCTTCGGTTTAGCTTGTGGAACAATGGGAATTGTTACTTCGCATTCACACGAACTTGTAAATACTTAGACGAAGTTTCTTCAAGCGTTCCGTGATAGTCGTTAACAAGGTAGTTACTGAACTGACAACTCCTTCAAACAATTGCGTAATTCCTGCCAAAACACACAGTCCGTAATGGAACAACAGGTTATGCCATGAATATTAGGCTAAATAATATGTGCACTGCAACAAAATTGCGTGAGACAGGTAGTTAGCGAAGATGCTATCGAGTGAGATCTTTACGTGGTTGGTAGCAGTTTGTGCTAGGCTCCGGTAAGTGTCAAATAAACCAAGTCGTCCTACCGATATTTCTTATTGGATAAAATTGTTCTGAACGCGTTGCTAATATCAAAATGTATCCTTAATAAAATGTATTGGTAGAAAAAATGAACAAGTAATAATGATAGAGTGTGCATATACATTTTGAACTCTTTCCAAGATCTTCAAATGCGACCCTCTGCATTTAGTATATAAAAAAATGTTGATTACAACATTTTCGCCAAGAGGAAAATGATTACGTAAATTTTGGTTAACTGTACAGCAAGACAGTTATTAATGAGACATATATTCGGTATTCAAACGTCCATAATAAAGGTGTTTGGCTGTATAGCAACACTTGTAAGGTGTACGGTGTAGAGTGTATGGTGTACGGTGTAGGTTTATTTCTTAGCCTCACGTCGGGTATATGGTAGTAAAACAAACTCATTAATTCTTAATATTTGAAAGTGATATCATAGTAATATAAACCTCACATATCATGGTCCACATGGGGTAAACGCTTTGCAGATGGTCACATTTAAACCAATATTTAAACCACGTTATCGCAAGTTGGCGTTAAAGGAAAGTTAGAAAATTAATAAATGCGAAGTATGTCCCGCCGGATGGATGTAGTCTCGAAAACGACGTAACCTATGAGGATAATTTCTGCATCAGCTTACGTGGAATATCGAATTAAAGAACTGTATAGCTTTTGGCCGAGATGTTTATTTGTATTCGCGTTACTAGTACGATCGTGTAGATACGCTGACAGATGGTGTAATGATGCAGTGCTGAGCTGCCGAATTTAATGTCACGAGTTCGAAACTCAGTGCCAGTAATATATTATTTTTAATTATCGAAACATTCGGATACAAATTTCTATCCAACACATTTGAATGAAATGCCACATTATAAGCCTTTTCTGCCCCATCCACACTCTCCCTTAATGGCAATAATAAATCACCAACTATATTTAAAATCACTTCTCTATCTTGGCTTCGTTGCAAATTCGCTTTAATCAAAGTCGTTGCACATGGGGCGCAATCAAGTATATAACATAATATGGTAACGACCATACCATATTGACAGTACCGATTAAAAAGACTAAATACATCTCAAGGAGTGCATGATAAAAACCGCTTCATGCCAACAGTAGTAGTAGCTGAAGTATCGATAAGAGGTTTGCACCGTCTCAGCTTGTTATTTATAATTTTATGTATGTATGTATGTCAATCACGTTTATTACCTATAATAGCACCTTATTGACTCAAGAAGATGACATAGTGGCTAGATGGTAGCAGTATTTCCAAAAAATACTGGAAGAGTAGAAAACCAGAGGCATGTCAATCGTGCAGCTGGGACCACAAGAACAAAACAGCAGTAAGGCTAGCCGTTAGGCTTGGTGGAAGAAGTCTACAGGACAAAACACTATTAATACAACGATGCAGCGCAGTGAAGGCGTTACTGCACTACGAACGTGGATATACCCCAAAACTCATTTCACAGCGGTGACCTATATATAAACAATTACAACATTTGACGGCAATGTATGCATGTAATACAACAGGCTCAGCTTATCCTAGCACATTATAATTTACTTGAAGTTGGTAATAAATAATACATACTGTATAATAAACCATAAATGACTGTAGTCCAATCGCCGGCTAAATGCGAAAACCAAGGAAAGTCACAGACCTCGGGCACAAACTCTTGGTTGAGCGTATACAAACGCTGCCTGTCAAAGTTGAGCGTTGTAGGCGCGCTCACAGCTGGAGCTCGTAACTCGGAAGCAAAACAGGGTGATTCTGCACGCGATGTTATGGTAGAACCTTTAGGGCTGCATCGGCGCAATAATAAAAAATGGAAGATTGCTGTTCAAAGAATTTGTACTGGCAATTAGTGCGGATCAACGCGCGGTGAACTGAAGGCTTTTCCAGAGTTTGTTGGGATGAGGGAGTTTTAAAAACTGAGTTGACGAACTGTAACGGCGCACGATACAAAACTTACTAGCGATACCGGATTCGGATTTTCAAATGTTTAGACTGCGTTTTGAGGGAGCTTTGCTACACGCACGCAACTTAGTAACCTGCAATTTAGGAAAGCTGGATAGATCCAACAATCATCCCAAGTGTCACGGTAAGGCTTTGCCAAATAGCTACATTTCCGAACAGCACACAAAAAGCTTTAATTCACTGTCCCTGTTCGACTCGTAGAATAAACGTGACGCTTGCTGGCCAACCATTTAAACTGAACTATCAAACTGAATTGCTCTCCCCTGAGTTGACATTAGAGTCATGGGTCAACCAAAATTACAAGCTCATCCCCTCCTTCTTTCTTGTTGGGCGTCGAACATCCGACATTTTATTTTTCAACGACCCCGACAACATTACAAAAACCATAAAAAAGTGAAAACAAATGCATATACACTTCGTGGACTGAGGAAGATGTTTTGATAAAATAATGCGGGAGAAATGGTGGAATCTACTAAAAACTGAAGAAATTGGCGGCACGTTAATATCTGCTATCAAGCATTATCTTGTAGCAGCTTCAATTTGATGAGAAGAAGATAGGAAGAACTTTCAGAAATCAAACCTTCATTCGCGCAACGGTCCAGGGTGACCGTTTACTTATGCGGGCGCCCCGATGTCTATATTTTTAGTCGAACTCTCCGCTCTCCGAAATAAAGACGGATCTGTTTACGTGCGACGGTTGGAAACGAGCCATTAAACTGCTTGATTTTCGATGCATATTCAACTGCCGAATAACGCAACTCAGTGCATAACTGATCAACGGCTGAAAATGCCAAAGGTATAATCAATTTATCAGCTTTACCTGCACGCCAATAGTGCCGAGTTTGGTATCAAAATGCGCGGATTTAGATCAGCTAGAACAAGATACCGATCAAATAATTCCTACGTCTAGAAAAAATTAATAAAGACATTAATCTACGCTGCAACGTCGACTGTTGACAATAACGGCTGAAAGGTATTTAAATATCTCCTGGAAGAGGTAATCCCGTTTTTTACCAGCCCTGCAGCCTCGTCTAGGTGGAACCTCTCAACGCTTGGAATTTTGCATTCTTCAGCGCCGCTATCGCTTCAGTGTTTTGAGTGACACATCAACTCCAAAAAGCCGAGCATTACAATATATACATTTATGTTATACTTTTCAAATTTGTAATGGAGGAAGCAATAAAAGGTAATAAGAAAGCAATGAGAAAATATAAAGCTAGACAGTAAAAAATAGAAAATATTGAAATCCATGCTAGCTACAGATAAAGAAACTTGGAAGGAAAACTTCAGGCACTTGGGTGTCATACTAGGAATGTATGGGGGGAGCGGCGTGGGAATAATCTTCAAATTAGCAAGGACAATATTGTTTATAAAGAAAGAAGTTCTGGGAAATTTACAAGGAAGTGGGAGCTCCAACTTTCTTATGCTGTTGCGAATAATGAAGGGGAGGAATTGAAAGTAGAAGTGGTGACTATTACAACAGAGACATATGGAATAATTAGGTCATCTTATAAGTCTAATTGCGGCTCTAGAAGCAAGAAGAATGAGGCTTTGTTTACACGAACTGGCTTAAAGTTTAAAATTAAGCAAGTCCGGTCGTCTTCCTCTGAAACTGTTAGGTTGAAACCTTATAGAACTACTTGCAGGATGAATGCCAGTAAGACGACAAGGTTATAAAATCTTCGTACCTCAGTTTTATCCTTTAATTAGACACTTAACCGGACTATATAAAAATAAACCACGAGCCGTCCCCACGCGAAACACAGAAGTTATCGTGAAATTAATTGGCGCAGATTAGCCGCAGTCCGGATGGTGCGTAATTAAATCGCATTTCGTTCAGAATGCAAATCCGAAACGTTTTCATTAAGCCGCGGCGATTCCCAACACTCGGTAATTAAGGTGTTGGATTTTTCCTAAAGCGTCCTTGAAACGCGAGTCGCTAATCCTCGGCTCAGCTGCCTTAATCGTGGGGCCGCGATATGCTTTTGCTTTTATCGGGCTTTTACTTTTAAATAATGAACACTTTATATCTGCATGTCCGCCTTGTTGACAATTGCGATAGCCAGGTGACAGAATTAATTTACGATAGAGTTCTTGCCGGCCGTATCGGATTTATTGTTAATTTCGCCCATAACTCTGCCATGGACCATCATTAACATTTCACTCTCCTATCTGAGCGTTAAGTTTGGATTGCTGATTATCGCTAGGTATTTACCGAAACAGTCCGGGATTTAACAGGGGTGATAATTAAGCGACACGTAGCAAATTTGTTATTTTTTCGTGTTTACTGGTCATCTGATGTTTTTGTTTGCACTTGTCATTATCGCGTATTAATTTGCATTTTTACAATCCATGTGAATTTACTGGAATAGTCTGTCAACGGTGCTAACAGAACGGTGTAGCAGGTTTTCATGTTGGATTGGAAGGTACTGATTTTTCAACAGTCTAACAATATGATAAAGAATCTTTCTGAAGAACAGGAATCTACTATCAAAAACGATTAAAAGTATAGGAAGAAGCAGCTAGGGAAGTAAGAATGTAGATTAAAAAAGAAATTGTATGAAGAATATGTAACAGCGCAAGCTGAAGTGTAATTTTGAATAAAAGTTTCTGTATTTTCCAAACTTGTATATTCATGAGTTTTTTTGTTTTTAACGTGGCAATCATCTTCTCAGCGTGTGTTTGTCCACTTGTAGACATAGGTCTCACCCATGGTTTTCTCCACTTTACGGAAATTAATACGTAATATTTAGGGTACCACCATAGTTTTTTGGATGACTGTGATGGAGTGGAGGTTCCGCTATATATAACCTCGTAAGCAATTGGAAATGTTGCAATACTCAGCTTCCGTTGTTTCTAGATTTTTCAAATGCTTAGTCGACTTCAAAATAAATGTTAAAGTCTCTATTAAGATAATATTCATAACATCACTTTGAACTTTAACCGCAACAAAGGGTTGCCAAAACAATTGTTAAGGATTCTATCTACTCCTTATCAGCAGTACTAAAAAAAGGGGTCACCTGCGAAAGTATTCCACATGCGAGCGCAAAATTACCACACCGACGTAGAGTGCCAAAGGCACTACTGCACTACGAACGAGGATTTGCCCCAAAACTTATTTCACAACGGCGACCTACAGTAAACACATAGAAAATTTGACGGAAATTCACGCATATAATAGAACATATTGTAACAGACGTGGTTACGAACAATCACTGTTTGCCAAGAAATAGGACGCTGGTCTCACCTGCAGTGGTATCGGTATAAAACTGACTTCAAACAATGCACCTACAACGCCAATTTGTTTAAATCAATCTATTGACTTCAAAACACAAACAAAAATAAAACAAAAAAACAGGTTTAGTCTTAATACAGTCTACGTGCGAGATATCTGAATCTACACGTATATACGTAAACTACATACATGAAATAACGTTGAAATAGAAGTTTTTAAGAAATTTAAAAACCAACGATGTCTTAAAAGACGGTTCTGCCAGGTAGTTAAAATCGTGCGGTATGTACACATATTGTTACCTTACGGAACACATTTTTTCTCAGTTGTAAATGCTTCTCACATTTTGACTGTAAACCTTTTCCTGTATAAAACTTACCTTGAAGTGGGCCCATGGGAAGTGCTGCGTTACATTATGTCTTGCTCTCGAATTACATCATCTAATCCTGGCTGGCGTGTTGCGTGGAATATAATCACACGAACGGCTATGATCGCCTGACGTCGCGAAGTTTTCGAAGGTAACAAATGCACCCCTTGAGTTTGTAATTTGCGACCTGTTTTGCACGCTGAAGAAGGCGTCTGCTCCAGCTAAACCCCATAAAAATTGAAATCCAACAAATGACTTACTGCGAGACTGTCGAAGCCCCTTGTATTTACTTCGCTTTTAGTATTGCGAAATTCGCTTAGCCGCAGGCCCCGCACCAAAAGGTGGGCATGTACGGACTTAGGAGAGCCGCAGGCACACCCGCCATTAATTTTGAGTGGCTTGCGACTGCGCTACGCAGGTTCGAACTTCGCGTACATTTGATTATATTAAATAAAAAACTTCAATCGAATGCACTACTATAAAACGTACAAGCATAACAGGCAAGATGGCCCGCTACAAAGTTTAACTTATTCTAGTACATTATAACATATCTAAAATTAACTGTAAATGATACATACAGCCCTCTGTAATAAACCAGAAACGACTGCAGTTCAACCGCCAGCTAGAATGTAGCAGTGATTAAATTTATTTTTCTTCTCTTTTCTTGTGCTTGATAAGCAATCTGCCTGTAATCTGAAAAATTTAAATGAAAATTGTTAATTGTGTGCAAATAATTTCGAAATTGGAAATGAAACACTAAAGTTGTTTAATGTAATATTGCTTTAGTTCCCCCTTCCCCCGTATACTCTTTATAAAAATGAAGTAAGGCACGCACAGGTTTCTTTGAATTTTATCTGTTATAAATAGCTGTTGAAAATGGTAGCCAAGGGTATATTGTATTCACCCCGGTTTCTAAATTAGTAACTTGCCATCTTTAGGGCCCACTCTTGGTTAATTAAATTTTGACATTTTATTACACCGAAGCTTTAAAGATTCCAGGCTCTCAAAGCGGTACCTGCGTGGCTATTAACGTAGCTGCTATTAAGATTCGAAAATTTTTATGCGAACCAAGAAGTGCAAATTGACATTTAATGGACGTATCGTAATTACTAAGATATCGTAAAAGCGTCTGCTCTGCAACATATAAGCGGATTACAACAGAATGATGTTCGTCTTTTAATAATTTGGACCTTAAACGCCACTAATTGTTTTAAAAATATACCCGCTTGTTACGGTGAAAATGCTGCAGCATTAAAATTATCTCCATTTATGACTGCAGAATTGATGGTTTACAACGTGCAATTATTCTTGCCACAAATTGCCTCTAATTTTAATATTACTGACTCTTGAGCAAATAAATATTATTTACAAAATGGTCTTGGTAGTTTTGAGGCTTTTTGTTTTATTTAGTGCGATAAACACTGGCGCCTCGTTCTTCGTTTAACCCATTTGGCAGCTTTAAATCCCCAAAATTAGATTCTGTCCTAAACGAGCAGATCGAGCAGTTAGTTCGTGGTTCTTTTGATTTGACCTATATAGTGACCACAGCAGGGTGAACACTGATTGCTATAGACAACCATTTGTCAGTCTAGGCAATAAAGCTTTCCCTTGCTAAATGATGTAAGTCATGACATTTAGCACCTTTGCCTCTAAATTTCGTTTTATATCTAACGTTGCAATTGGCACTAGAGGAAAGTATGTCGTAAAATGTTCCTTTGATTGGCGAAATTTAAGTGCACCTTTCAGGATTTTTTCTTTTACTAAGCCTGGAATGATTTTGCCGGAATTCAAATAAATCTCTTTGTGACCCAGTACGTCTTACGAGTTTTCCAAGTATTTACTTTTATTTCATTTGACATTCTCACACAGCTCCAACATTTTGTAACCATGTTTACAAGGAAACGAGTAAGGAATACCGATTAACTCCAGTCGAATTAGCAATTCTCTTATATAACACTGCACTCATCACTGTTGTAGCATCGTTTACGCAATAGCCAGCGACTGAGTCGTCACATATTCGCAATTTATGCAACTACTCTAAACAACCTGTGGCGGATTGGTGGCAACGCAACGTCGTGGTATTAACCCAGTGGCGTTACTGACAATTTTAGCTTTCCATACAGGTTCTGTATGCTATTAAAAAGTTATATACAGTACGGACTTGCTAGCTAAGTCATATACTTATAGAGGAAAATCACAAAAATTTCCCGAATCAAAAACCAAAATTTACTTATATTAGGAAATTTGGTTTTGCCACTCTAACTTTAATACAACGAAAATGTGTTTCTTGTAGTGTTATACTGTTTATGCAGTTATTAAGAAATTATTCAAATTACTCACATTTTTACACAAATTATGGTAAACTCGCTAACCGTAGCAACGATACTGACACTTTTAAGATATGGAATTTGGCGTGAGCACACAAATATCGCAAAAAACAACTTCACTTTGCAGTCATCCAACATGTGGCTGAACAAAAAGAAATATTTAAATATCCATATCCTGTTATACTATTTACAACCTTGGTGGCGCAGTGGGAAGAGTGTCGGGCTTGGACTAAACAAAGCGGAACTTTTTCCATAGTCCACTGCATGGGTAGTGAGCTGAGTGACCATTCGATGTTGCGATACACTTAACGTCGCTCTCCTTTGAAGACTGCCACCTGAGGTAGCACATCGGGCTCACCTTGAAGTCTCCACCTCTACCCAAAAATCCAAACATTTAAACTACATCTAATAACTAAAATTAATCATAATGGTATTAATTAAACAATCATTTAAAAACCCTTGTTGTGTATTGTTAGTTGAATAGCCACGCAGATATGTGGATTGGGGCACACAACCCAAATGGAACTTCGTTATATGTGTCGTGTTGTATGTGTTTCTGTGCTATGGGTGAAAAGCGATGTACTTTCGAGCTAGAATAATTTGGCGTAATTTTTTAATGGTTCGCGCCGTCGTTCTGATCTTGTACGCTTTTGTCGTGGCGAGCGCGCTTTCCTGCCTTTGCGATTCGTTGGCGTTGGCGATTACACTCGAAGAAAAGAGTAAAAGTACCCAAACCACTTTTAGAAATTGGATAGGTAATTATTAGCGAGCTATAATTAACGTAGACACCAAAGGACAAATCATTGAAACGAATAATAAAAAAATAGAAAAGTATTCATGTGCCGTAGAAATAATAATGATACAGTTAATTACATAATAAATATCAAGCCGTCCCAAAATTGGCGTTTCAGGAGAAGTCTTAGATTAAGTTGCCCAAATGGCTTTATGTCTATTAATAAAGAGAGTCAAAGAAATAATTTCCGCCCGTCATTTAGGGTAGGCCTTGGAAAGAAAGATAGAAAATTTATTCATGTCTTAACTTAAGTCTTTAGGTGAATGTCAGATTGCATTTTGTTTATGAAAACATCTGTCACTGTGACAGGCAAAATACATTGCATTAAGTTTACTTTTATCAAGCAAAAAGGAAAATAAGATGAGATGTACACAATAAGTATTTTTGTTGGAAATTTACTTTTGGAATGGAAGAAAAGTTGATGAAAATTGGATTTGTTCTATTGAAGACACTTTTAGGGAATTCAACGAGGAGTTTCCTGCGGTAGCAATACAATGTAAGGTATTTAGTGATGCTTTATCAAGAATGGTTCATAACTTCCGCGAAACTGGAAGCAAGGCAGTGGTCGACCAAAAATACGCACTGAAGAAGTAGTTAATAATGCGAGACAAATTGTGCAAGAAACTACTACACGGACAGCAATGAAATGTTTCGTATACAACATCTTATAGGATATTAAGAAGCAATTTGCATGATTTTCCCTACCGGTTGGAAGTGTATCAGGAACTGTTGCCAAACGATCCTCCGGATAGATTGGAATTCTGTAACTGAGCATACTTTTATTTATCTGGAAATATTCACAAGATATGAGAGTGCTGAAAATCCTCATACAACAAAAGTTGGTACTTGGATTGCTGTGTCTCGAAGATGTATTATCGGACCCATATTTTTCCACGAAACTGTTACTGCTCAGAGATACGGAAATATTATAAATGAATATATTAATCAGCTTCATGGGGATGAGCTCCAGCAAGGCTACTTCCAACAGGACAGCGCGGCTGCCCACACCGTCGAAGAGACCTTTGCGATCTTTTTTATGATCAAATAATTAGTTTACGTCCAAATCCAGACTTTCCACCTAGATTACCAGACTTGACTATGTTAGATTACTTTAGATTCCCTTATCTGAAAAACTGCAAAACAGAATTATTTAACAGTGTGCCAAAATAATTCCTCAAATGCTTAAAAATGCTTTTAATAGTATGAAAAGGTGAGTAAATTTGTGACTTAAAGAAAACGGGGGCCATTTTAAACAGCTTGGTTAGTTTTTATTTATTTTTTGTATCTGTGAAATAAAAAAATTATAATTTCCAATTTTAATGATTACTTACTTGTTATGATTGGTGTAACAGTTTGGTAATTTAATTGTTACTGTTATCGTCTAGATTGAAATAAAAGAGCCAATTTCTTCAAAAATTTGTTTATTTACAATACCCTTAACCTCCATGAACACAACCGCACACAACTAGCGCTTGCGCTAAGAATGGCTGTGTCTAAATATTACCCGATGGGTATTTAATCGGTTTACACAATCACAGTTAACTCATTGAATTTGGTACTAATCAGAATATAAATGATTTACGGAATTTCATTACTTATTACATGTCAGCGGAAAACCTAACCTAAAAATTATAAAATGAAATCGTGACTGCAAATTCTAAAAAGCTTTTGTTGACATTACTTTTCCATAGCCAACCCTTATGTAATTTCTTTTTGAACACACGGTATTAATCATAACAGTCACTAAAAATTGTGTGTATTAAGTGTTTTTTTATATTTTTAAGAAAATAGTTCAAGATCAAAATCTAATTTAGTTCTCCCTGACTGATAGTAGTTCATTTGCTACAATGGGTACGTATGTATAAAGTTACGGCAAACTTCAATTTGATCATGGCATGCTGCGAATGAGTTTTTTTAAACACACGATATATCGTTAACTGTATTCTCCCTATATGACCTATAATAGTTTTTTTCTTCCATTATCTTCCGTAAGTGCTTCTTTCTGACCTATCTGTTTTTCAGATGTTTGCTCCTCTTCTCATTGCGTCGGTCGTTTCTTTCAGTCATGTTTCTGATGCATAAAGTGCTACGTTCTGTATCATAACTTCTTTATTTTCCTTCTTTTATTGCTGTTTCGTCGGATATCGTTCAAATGCCCCGTCAGCTCCTTTCCTTTTCTTATTAGTGAATTGGAGAATCTAGATAAGATGTTCTAAATAATTATATAATCATTGGTCAATTCGGCCTTCCTGTGGTGATATCACGCCGGGGGGCAGTGGCCTTGTTGTTTTGGTGGTAGTGACTTAACGCCGATTGATCAATTAAATATAACCTAACTATCTTTCGAAATGTTCTTAAACTGTAACTGTGAGGAACGACTCTACCTCAAATTATTGTTAAAGCTTAGTGCCCCCTACACTGATGGACATGCGGGTGGGTGGTTACGCCACTGAATAAATAACCGCAGCTCAGCTTCTTGCATTTTTCTATGTAGGCCACATCAGCGGCGAAGTCCTCACGCAATAACCTGAAAGCGTAATATGCACAGAAATGGCGAAATTCATATGCATATAAAGGCCGGCGTCCTTCCTCGCGATGGTGAGAAAACCGCGTCTTGTTTTTCATTTTCCAACTAAAGATTCCCATAACTCCGTCTGAGGCAGCAGCTCCAGCGGAAAAGCGCTTTGGCAACTTTGCGCGCCCGCTGGAATATTAATAACATTTCAAAATTTAGAGTGTCGACGAATGCATTTTTCTTCTGACCCGAAAGCAATTTGCTCCAGACACCTTGCGCAGGGGCGGCTTCGTAAAAAAGAGTCCCAAATTTCGGAATTGCCCAGCTGGCTGGAAATGGGAAATTCATAGTTCAAAGCTAGGGTTGATTCTTGAATAAGTCGAACACAAAAACTTCCAGAAAATCTTCGAACCACAATTTCATGGTTAACTAATAATTAGAGAGTTTTTAAAGGTTAAAAACTCGACACAGAGATAAACTGTGGTCATTAAACGGGCCGACGGCGAATCGGGTAGACGGCGAATTTGACCTACGGCGAATCGGCGACGGCGAATCAGCGATGGCAAATTACCGAAGACCAATTGGCAACGACAAATTGCCCATGCACCTGGTGGTTTACTGCGTCGTATTCTATCTGATGGTATCTATTTCATTAGTTTTTTAGGTAGTTGTTCCTACAACACCTTTTGTACGTGCACATTCTGTACATTCTCTCTTGTATCTCAGCGTTTTTATGTGTTCTCTTCTAAATATACTTGCTAATCTTTTGATACAGTCCATTTCGGGTACCATCAATGTATTCCCTATTCTTTTAACTACCCTCACGGGCTGTGTGGCAAGTCTTGTTGGAACCAAATGTCGTTGAGATCACGGGCTTCAATTTCAGGCAGCAAATAGTCCGTTATCATGGCGCGATAACGAGCGCCATTCACAGCTACGTTCCGGCCGGTCTCATTTTTGAAGAAATATGGACCGATGATTCCACCAGCCCATAAACCATACCAAACCGTTGTTTTTTCTAGATCTCTTGAACCTCTTCGGGTTGCACTTCAGCTCAAATACGGCAATTTTGCTTATTGGCGTAACCATTAAGCCAGAAATGGGCCTCATCGCTGAACAAAATTTTGGGCGAAAACAGTGGAACCTCTTCAAGCTTTTCAAGAGCCCAAACACTGAAACGGCGACGATTCGGAAGGTCGGCCGGCTTCAATTCTTGCACGAGTTGAATTTTGTATGCTTTTAAACCAAGATCATTACGTAAAATACGCCAAGTTGTTCCATACGATAAGCCAAGCT
The DNA here is from genome assembly GCA_940337035.1 of Agriotes lineatus. Classification (NCBI taxonomy): domain Eukaryota; kingdom Metazoa; phylum Arthropoda; class Insecta; order Coleoptera; family Elateridae; genus Agriotes; species Agriotes lineatus. The sequence goes on from OW679199.1 coordinate 28,832,489, forward strand.
GTTGAAAACAGCGCCGAATCGATTCATCACGGTCATCGCGTACACTCTCTGCTACCGCCGCTATATTTTCTTCACTGCGTGCTGGATGTGGTCTATTTGGTCGCGTATAACGCTGATTTTCGTAATACAGCTGAATAATTTGTAAACGCTGTTCTGGGGTAAGTCTTTCCATGATGAAATGTCAAACAATACTGAACAAAAATATCGTTAAAGTTTGACAGTTTGACAGTTAGATCTGTCATAAAATTCCTACTGGAAAAAGTACCTCTAAATGAATCACCCATTATATAAAATTAACAAATCGGAAAGGCAATGGAAGAAGAAGAAAACTGTACATAAATGGCAGAAATTAAAGTTTACCTGATACGGCCATGTTGCTGGATGAAAGGTACAACGAACGCAATGGAAAAAAAATACTACCAGATGATGCATGTCCAAATTGAAAAAAAATAGTAATTCCTAAGGAAGCGGGCGGAGATGACAAGTTCGAATTGTAATGTTGTGAAGCTACTACTTATTCTCTGTCTCTACGAGCCATTTGGGCATCTTAATCAATGACTTCTCTTCAAACGCCGTGGTTTTATATTTATTACGTAATTAAGACAAAAAATGTATTATTATTAAGTGTATCTATTATTCTTATCTCTCCAGGAGTACTTTCTATTTTACTTTACATATTTGTTCCGATCGCATATTTAGATTCTACTTTGCTTTGTACGTACAATTGGCTATACTTTTTTACAATTCTGTTCTCTATGGTCCAAGTGCGATCATAATTTTATTGGTTCTGCTCTTCCTCTCAGGGAATATTTTATTTCTACGTGATGGGTTCTTATTCTTTCGTTTAGCAGTTCAGCAGTGCTTCGATATTCGATGGGCGGTTCTCTTCTAAGCACTGAAAGTGTAGTAGGTATATAATAGTTATTTTCATGACAAGCGTCGAAAGTAGCAAATATCGTGCGAGTGTTGATTAGACAAACGAGGGCGTAGCGAAGCGAAGCCCGAGTGGATCTAAAACATGAGCACAGATATTTGCACTTTCGGGCGAGTTATGAACACTATTTTTTAGACGACCACTCAAAGTAAATTCTATTTTTAAGAATTGTTTTTATTTCGTTTGCAAAATTTATCGTTATATTATTATTGGTACAATTATAAAAAATTAGAGCTCGTTAGAAGCAGAACAACGAATAAAGCAAAAGCGTCTGTATTATTTGAATCACGGTCAGCTTAATTGTGTGACAGTGTGACAAACGTCAAAGTGACGTTTGTCACACAATTAAGCAGGCCGTGATTTGAATAACTTTGTGCCGTTACGATATGACTAGCACGATATAATATCGTGCTAGTGTATGAAATTGTCAACTTTCTGTAGTAGGCTGCTGTCGCGATAATGTTACTTTCATACGTGGTCGTCTAAAAAATTATTATATACATATATACGTTGTGAACATGTGTTTCAAGCTAGAGTGACCTGGCGAATTATTGGAATTTTACGTGCCGTTACCCTGATTTTGTCCGTATCGTCGCACCAGGCGCACTCGTACTTTCTTTGTTGGTCTTTAGCGATTTTTTTTTTGGTACTGATGTCTGTCAGCGCTAAGGTGGCTGTATTTCTCTAGGTTGTTCTGATCCTGTATCGTATATCCAGTTGCTTTAATGCCGTACAATTGCAGGGTCTGGTCTGATCCCGTATAGCTGCTTGCGTATGTTGTTTCTTTTGATGCTTGGATTGTTAACCTGAGTCCCTAGCAGGCTTCTTCTGTATACGACATTAATTTACATGAGCGCTTGTTGCTGCCAAAGCCAGGATTCTTTAATCGCAGTCAGAAGACCGTCATTTGGTCGTACATGTAGCTATAATAATATTTTGTAATCTTTTGAGTTGTGCTACCGTTCGTAGTTATAATTTCTTTATATTTTCACGTGGCGTATTTTGCTTCTTATTGAGATTATATTGTTGTGCTAGTGTCAGCGTCTTCAATTGAAGTCCTTCAGGTTTCCTCGAATGTCATCTTTACTTGTATACATTTGTAACTATACATTTATCTGTGTTATGCGTTTGCTATTGTTTCAATAATATTAAAGTTGTAATTATTGCAAAGTGAATTATAAAGTGGTTTTTATTTATATTACATTTAAGAATATTGTGATATTGGTTAAGGTTTGAGTTTATGAATTCTTGTTTCGATATATAAGCACATTTTTGTTCTATAAAGACTCATTGGCGCCCCTTTTATGATGATTAATGAATGTAATCTTTTCTAACGAGTCCATGCCGTCTTCGATGTTAGCTAGCTCAAATGCGCCCATGTAGTCGCGATTTTGACATACATTTTGGTTCCACATTGTTATTGAGAAACGGGTGTTTATTGTGTTTTATAATATAAATTGGAAAAACGAAGGAAGTTTAGTAAACAACACACAAATATTTTCAGACCAACTAACTGAAGCACTTACAAACGAGCCGGACAGTGAACAGAAAATTATAAAATACTTTTAAGGACACTGGACTGTTGAATAAAATTTAAAATAGAGTAACTTGAGATTGTATATTAAAGCTGATGTGCTAATAACCTTCATGGTGAATGCACCAAATATTAAATAATAATAATAATAATAAATATTTGCACAAGGAAGACTCTTCTTGTTATTGGTGTAGTTTTTAGTCGTAACAGTTACACAGTTTTTATGAGATATGATTTTGAAATGGTAATTCGCTAATCAGTTAATTAAATGCAGTATGACATTATGCCTCGTTATGAGATGAACTTTTTTTAAAGCGGAATAAGCATTCTAGCTCCTATCATAAGGTATGGGTTGCTGAACTCATTGTCGGTGAGTCGAAATCAGAGGAGATTTGATACTTAAAGGCAGCGGTGGGAGATGATTGAAATGTGGCGATAGAAATCAGCATTGTACGACTACGTACGTGCTAGTGCGCGTCTCTCACGTCTATGAAGATACATATGGCAGAGTACTCGAAATAGAGCTAAAGAATATGAAATTCGGGATTTCTATTTTTTCCAAGTTTGTTCTTAAATCCCTACTGGTCGTCCCTAATAAGTTTTGAACCTGTACGAAAAAGAACATATTTGAACCAATAACTGATGCTTCTCAAAATCGTCGATTTATTTATTTACTTCTATGCAAACTATGAATTCTGAAATTTCATGAAGCTAATTCCGAAAAATTATTGGGCAATATTTGCCAATATCGCGCAAATCACTGGCCGCAGGCAGTTAGGCAAAATTTAATTAGTACCATCTGCTAAACACGGACTGTTGGCAAATTATTAAATTTAGCCGCAGAGCCCTAATTTAAATAATTTCCAGTGGGCTAAACAATCCGGGCAAAATATGAGGCCGCATGATGCTTCCAACAATTTTAATTAAACTGCCAGGTTCCGTAATTACGAAGTAAATATTACTGTTGCATTTTGCCGTGCTTCGGTGAAGTTTGTTGTAAGATTAACTTTTTAGGCCATGCCCTATTTCGGTCACAGTAGTCGCACAGTAAAACTGAAAGCTTGGAAAACTTTAATTAGTGTTTCGATTCCAAGCCAAAAGATGTAGAAATACAGTGTAAAGCAAGTTCGCAAAATAATTACTGTGTTTCTAAGAAAATTAAGGAACTCGAATTATGAAATAAAATTTCGGTTCTATGAAATAGAGTAGCAAGACTACACACAAACATATTCATACAAGTTGCATAATGTCTTGTAGGTAGCACAGCGGGCCCATTTTTTCTACCTAAATGCGCTTTGAACTTGTTCACCATCTCCCCACAGTCCAGGCAATCCAAAGACTAACAAGTATTCGTATCTGGAAATTATCTCATATATTTACATAAAACAGTTTTTACCACTTCCTTCGAATTCAATTTTCTGGTCACCTCTCTCATTCCATGTAGACATAATTTTGTGATAGTTTTTTGGTTAGTATAAATATAAGATTGTCTATGATAGAATTGTTTTCACATGATAAAATCACTGATAAGAACACGAAATCTGGTTCAATTATAGTTATGAACAGTGTTTTCTGATAAGAGTTCTTTCACTGTGGCAACAAATAAACATACATCGTCATGGTTTTGATTTTATTACAAATTTTAGATTTTTTGTAGTAACAGAAGTCTAAAATATGGTTCAAGAATTGCCTGTTGAAGATACCACTATAATTGTTGCACTGCCCATACCAGTGGTAAACATAGTTATTTGCAGATTGGAGCTCGGTTTAGGTTTAATAGTTACTTTAAGCTTCGCCCTAGTGGTACTTCTATGAACCACTCATTCATAGTTTTAAATTTTAAATTCAAATCTCAGTTATTTTATTATATGACCTTATTGATATTTTGAAATTAGGGTCAAGCGATAACATAGGCATGTAAGATATAATTATTAAAATATTTGTGATTTATATACAGTTTGTTCATTGCTTTATCACTTGTAACATTGCATTCGTCGAGTAAGACAGGATTTTTCGAAAATGTTGATCGAAGTTATCGTCTGAACAAACATAGTTTTTAGTGATAGTTCTACCAGCCAGTGTGTTTTCTGTCTGTGTTGTATACAATAATAAGTAGTCAGCCACCTTGATATAAACACGGTGGTGATTGCGAAAGAGAATAAATGGTTTAGGGGTGAGCACAAACGTTCTATTAACAATGTCACATACATGGCAGCAAGAAAAATAACAACTGACATAAATAGTACAGTAATATTTGCATAAGTAAAAGACGAGAATTGACTAAAATTCCAATAATCTAAAGACGGCCTCTCAATCAATAGCACCTTAAATCTTTTGTATGTTTAACCCTGATAAACGGTGATGATGCTTCGGTTCAGGGAGGACCCTGGTTAGTATATCCACAGGCATCCCTTCAGTAGAACGGTACTCAAGCAAATTCACTCTTGGACAACAAATCTCTGGCGAAATGGTAACTAATATCAATCTCATCATCATCATCATCAGCCTCGGTCTATCCACTGTTGAATAAAGGCCTCTTCAAGTTTTCTCCATGTGTCTCTATTTTGGGCAGTTTGAATCCAGTTTTTTCCTGCTATTTGTTTAATGTCGTTCTGTCCATCTTTTTTGTGGTCTTTCTCTACTCCGCTTTGTAAGTCTTGGTCTCCATCCAATGATTCTGGTGTCCCATCGGTTTGGTTCCTGTCGAGCTACGTGACCAGCCCACCGCCATTTCATTTTTAATATTCGTTGGTTTATGTCTGTCACCTTTGTTCTTCGTCTAATTTGTTCGTGATTTATTTTTTCGCGGAGACTAACGCCGATCATGGCTCTTTCCATAGCCCTTTGTGTAATTTTAAGTTTTATCATACTCTTTTTTGTCAGTGTCATTGTCTCTAAGCCATATGTTGCAACTGGAAGTATACATGTCTCGTAAACTTTTCTCTTTAAGCTAATGGGTATGTTGGTGTTTTTCATTATATGGCTAAGATTCCCAAAGGCAGCCCAGCTCAGACTTGTTCGCCGCGAGATCTCTGCGGTTTGATTTTCTTTTCCAATCTTAAGTTTATGTCCTAAGTATATGTATTCTTCCACTACCTGAATGTTGTTGTTGCCTATAGTGACACTCTCTTCGGATGGACCCATAACTTTCGTTTTTTTTTGACATTCATTTTCAGACCCACGCGCTCTGATCAGAGCGCAATATCAATCTACTCTGCTAAAAAAACAAGAAATTTATCAACTCCCTGTACAGACGTGTCTCCTATCGTCTTGAGCCTTCATCGTTGGTTAATCTTGTTCCAGGTGGATAGGAATATTGAGCGGTTTTGTTCGTTCCAACTTACAGTTCTTGCGTAATTTACGAATGTTTCCTCTTTAACATATGGTGATGCCACTGTAGTCTTGTGTGTTACAGTTAAAAAGCGCCACGCTTCCATTACCTACACATTAATTGTCCCCGTCCTTTACATGCTATATTGGCTAACCCCGTCTTAGCCCTCTTGTGATTTACTTTTGACACCGAACTCGTTTGGCGACCTTCAATTTGTATGAAGCAAATTGCCAAAACGTTTGTAAGCACGTGATGATTGTTTGCAGATGTTCCTCACAGGTGCGCTGCGTGTTTTGTTCATTGCGTACTGGGCTTCTTTCTCATTATTAGTGTCCCTTGAACCGATCGCACTCAATATTACATTGACCTTTAGGGCTATTATTTGGTGATGTGTGAATGAAAAACTAGTGTCCCAGAATTTACTCACGTTGTCGCGAATCTTTATAGGTAAACGTAATGAATATTTGAGTCTTGTCTACCCATCGTACGTGATTGTACATTCTTATTGGCGTGTGTATTGATTTCTGGAGCCGCGAGCCTGCAGACGATGTTCTTCCTGTTTCTCAACATTTTAACTGGATATAGGTAATTAGAAGGAATTCGAGAAAGATTTTTAAGAGTTGACGCTGGAGTCTTTTAAAAGCTCTGCTACTAGTTTTACAGCCGATTCGCAAAGTCACTGCTGAGGTCCCGTTGTTAGGCGAGTTTTTGTTGTGGAAAATAACTTATTGCCGAAGTCGTTGAAGACGAGTTCCATAGATCTGTAGCCGTTTCCTGAAAGCGTTTGCCAAGAACACGCCGTATATCCAATAACTTCTCTTGGTAGCTGTGTACGTTGCTCTTTTCCTTTCTGCGTTGCTCTCAGCCTTTTCTTTTCCTTCCTTCCTCGAACTAATATAGTTAATGCGATCTTTGGTATCCTCTTATTACTCATCCTCCATATATGGTCAAGCCATTTGATTCTATGCGCTTTTGCAATTTCCTTAATATTTGGTTCTCCATATCATTCTATTATTTCCCCATTCGCCTTTTCTGTTGTCTTTCTTCCACATATTTTGCTTAATATCTTTCTTTCCGCCGGCAATACCGCTGAGTGGTGTTGCATCTCTCACGGCACTTGTTAAAGTTAAGCTCCAGTCTGCTTGGTCAGTACTTGGATGGGTGAACATCTGGAAAGCGGGAGTAGTGTTCTAGCTTAGACAGGTTCCACTACCTCAAGTTCCTCCGTCGAATTGAAAAATGCACATACCCTTAGAGGCTCAGTGCGCCCAGCACCCCGACACTGTGTAAACTGTACGGGGGATTACAGATTATGTATGTATGTATGTATCTTTTTCTCCCATGTCACTATCATTTTTTTATCTATTTTCCCTATTATCCATTGGTTGCTCGCTCAGCGAATATGACTACTGGTCTTATGACAGATATGACCTTTATATTCCGTGAT
>OW679199.1:28839834-28916021 GCA_940337035.1 Agriotes lineatus
TTTAGACTTCATTGTCAAGCATAAAGCGAGCTTTTTTGGCTCACGGGCGGCAAAATTCTCAAGAAAACTTAAATGAACTAAATGACTGGCTCAGGAAATGGAAGTAAACCTCAAAAAATTTTTACTTTGCGAAGACCGACTACTCCAAACAACTTAGTAATAAATGGCCAACCAATACCATGGAATAGTTCTGATCAAGGAGTAAAGTACCTAGGAGCCTATCTTGATAAACGTCTAACTTGGAGGCTACATTTAAACAAGAAACTGAATGCATCTCATGCAAGGTTATCACAATTATATCCGATAATAAACCGCAAGAGCCCTCTAAAACTGGACTGCTCTCTGCTTATTTATAAGTTATTGCTACGACCAATGACCTATGCATGCCCTGTATGGGGTGCTGCCCCCAAAACAACGTTAAAAAAGCTGCAAGTTTTTTAAAATAAAATTCTACGAATAGCCACTAACTCACCATGGTTTCTACGTAACGTTCAAATACATAGAGAACTACAAATGCCTACAATTGAACAATTTATCAAAAAATGCATTAGGACCTTCCACGATAAACTCGGTGAATGCCCTGGCGCTACCCACTATGGAAGAGGAGAAAAATCGATCCACAAGCGACTCAAACGCAAACTACCGCAAGATATATTGTCAAGAAGAAATAAGTGATTGAAGTTATTCAGTGAAATGACTTCCCAATGCGATTATAGTGACAAGTGAAAATATACAATGAACAGTTCTGTGTACAGCTTTTGTATAGCTGATCCGGAAAAATGTATAATAAAAAAAAAGATGAATATATAACTACTTTATCACTAAATTTTTAAATAGTCGATGTAGATGGCCACGCGTTATTCAGAGACAAACTAGCCAATGTTTCTGAAATATCAAAAACTAGCTGAAACCCGCGGCATATGCCGCATTTAAAATGTAGGACGAATTTAATAACTTTTGTTGCACTAAAGAAAGTTTTAAAAGCACGCTAGAGAATGGCAATAAGGAAAAGTTCCAAAAAATATATTTTCAAATGGAAAGTTTCTGGAAAGGAAACGCTCGCCTCTGGAAAGCGTTTTATGAACATTCTTGGATAGCCTCCAGGCAACTGTCTTTCATATTGGATACTGCTAATACTGCTGAATTGAATAGTGTCTTCTTTTTCTGTTCATTATTAAATGGTAAATGGTACAGTACACGCAAGCATGAAAGATAAGCGATACAATGTTCAGGTAAGATACATTTTAGCTTAAAAAGTATAATTATTTAAAATACTGATTGCTGCTTCAGATGGATTCTAAGCAGTAACGAATACTAAATATATATTTTTACTTTGTAGATCTTCCTCGATGAAGACAAAAACATAACCTCAACTTCTTGCACATGTCCTCGTGGACAAGTTTCATGTCATCATGTTGCTGCACTGGCACTATTTGCCCATTACAATACATCAGTTACAGACCAGTCATGTAGCTGGTCAGTGCCTAAACAATCCAAAGCACTTGATGAAAACGTGAGAACAATCGATGAATTGTTTTTGCCGTCTAAGGAATATCGAGCTTCAAAGAGAAGTGTTACCAAGGAAGAGATCGAAACGCTTAGAGAAAAATTGGATTCGTTTGGAGGGGTGGTAGGATTCAGTTGGCTTCTAGCACCTAGACTTACTGCACAGGAAGATATTATTGTTCCGCAGATTAGTTATATAATTTTCTTCGCAGAATATCAAAATATATCTGAAAAAATTAGTTATTTTGAACAAAAAGTGAATGTTTCTCCTAAGCAATAACTATATTTGAGTAAACCATAGGGCAGTAAAAAAATCCCTTGTGCTTAATTATTCGCAGGTGTCGTTTAACAGCCAGTTCGTTCGGTACGGTGCTAGCAGCTTGCAAAAGAAATCGGTACCCTGCATCGCTTTTCAAAAAACTACCAGGTTTGCTTTGCAAAATATTTTTCACATTTTTTCATAAAGTTCTCTTATTATGCAGGCACATATAACTTAGATGGAGTATAGGCCATTCGGTGGGGGCGAGAACATGAAAATAATGCAATAGAAGCATTTGGGGCAGCAACTGGACTTCCTGTGACATCTGCTGGACTATGGCTCCATCAGTGTGGATACCTTGGGGCCACCCCAGATGGCCTTGTAGACGAAGAAGAGCTTGTGGAAGTTAAATATCCATTTAAATATCGCAATTCCAACTTGATGGAATCATTGCACATGATAAAGGCTATATTTGTTCTTCCGATAAGGTACTGCAACAGTTTGTGGTAAATGAAAACCATGAATATTTACACCAAATACATAAAAAGAAATAGTATCTAGTTATCTGGACTCCTCAAGTCATAGCAATAATTCCAGTTACAAAAAAAGAAGAATGGGCAGAAAATATAGAAATTTTGAAGAATTTTTATCATACAAAATGCCTTTCATCTCTAGTGAATGTCGAAATTAAATAAATGTGAAACTATGTTGTGAGTAAAACAGCATACATACCTCGTGAGAAGGCTTATTCCAACTTCGCGCTTTTAGCTGACCTCCCCTATACGGAGCTCATCCCAGCGCGGGAAGCAATCACGGAAACAAACTGTGCACATCATCAAATATTTAGTTATTAATTTAAAGTTACTGTTTGATGACGTGCACCGTTTGGTTCCGTGATTTACCTATAGTTAATCATATTTATTGTAACTATAGGTAAATCACGGAATCAAACGGTAACTTTAAATTAATAACAAAATATTTGATGACGTTCACCGTTTGTTTCTGTGATATTGCTGTACTATTAATAAGAAATTTTTTATTAAATAGCAGTTAGAGCAATATTTTTGTAAATACTTTTATTTATTAAGTTAAGTTCTGTAATTAACAAAATGAATATTTGAGTAAACATAAACTAACATATAGTAATGTACAACTATACAATAATAAAAAAAATTCTTATTTAAATAAATAAGCAGTTGTTAATTAACACTCTTATTTCTATTTTTACTGTTCGCCTTCAAAATATGTTTCAACTTCCTTTATTGGTGGAAATTGGTTAGTGCGCCACACACTTTCCAGATTTTGGTTGCCGAGTTCATTAAATTTTGGGGTATTAGATTTAGTATTTTGTATGCCTTAATACGACGAATTGCTCTTTCCACATGAATTCTAGCACGAGCAATATTTTTGGTTTGTATTACCCGAGAAGGAGTAAACTGGTTGGCACAAAAATGGTGGAATATTTAGAGAAACACCTGCCGGTAAAATGTCGCCAATGAGAAATCCCTTATCTGCAATTATCAAATCTCCTGGTTCAAAAATAGTAAGTACTCCACAGTTCTGCACAATTTTCTTATCAGAAGTGGAACCAGGATACAATAAACTCAAGTAAATCACAACTCCATTTGGTGCAACTCCCACAAGACCTTTTAAAGTGTTACGGTGCTTGTAATGGCTATGTCGCTTTTTGCTTTTCAAGCAAACATGGAATTTCAGAAAAAATTTCGGTGCGATCTAATACCATTCTTGTGATCGGAAAGAAAGCAAAACAATTAGGTAAACATGCTTGATTATCTTTAACAGATGGTACAGATGACATTAAACTGGAAAATATTACTTCGCGTAACAAATTTAACCAAGTTAAAAAAATATTAGTAACTGTTGCAGTGCTACAGTTAAAGCGCTGAGCTAAATCTTTATGTGGGGGATTCTGGCGCAGATTATATAACGTTAAAAATAATTGATCGATGGCAGAAATACGTTCCACGTTCCATTCTAAATAATAATTTTTATCAATATTTTCCAACAAATTGAAAAGCGATAAAAAAATTTCTTTGTTGGGTAGTCCAGTATATAAGACAAAGTTAGTAATTAATAATAAGTACATAAGAATGCTATAAATTTTAACAAAAAATGCTCATTCTATTTATGGTAGTTTCTACACTTGAGCCAAGTTACGAAGGCAAGCGACGTAAACAAAGATTCTGACAGTTCCCGGTGCATGCTAAACCAGTTTCACACCGGTGCGCATTTTACGTAAACTTCCGTCGCATGTTGCCGTAAAAGAAATTACCGCACAACAAAACAACGCTCATTCCTCCTCTAGGTTAACGACGCGTATAAACGGTGTTCAACTTTCTATTTGAAAGGTCCAACCGCAGAACGCCTTTCTATCACGTGATATTCACCGACTAATTGCGTTTGTTTACTTGGCTTGCCTTCGTATCTTACCTCAAGTGTAATGATTATTACACACAACTGTTACATGACTGATATCATCCAATGACAACCATGCATTTTTTGAAAATCAACCAATCCGGAACTGATTACTTGATAAGCTTCCCTAGTGCTAATTATCAACCCCGTAGATGGTGGCATAATTAGAAATAGAAATGCAAGAAACACGCAATTTGAGTTTGTTGGCATTATTAGATCAATTTTAAATCATAATTCGTATATGTGTTTTGTGTAATAATCTTCCAAATATAAACGCGGGGGACACAGTTACATATAATTTTGCCCGTGCCAAGAGTGATCGTGCTGATTGAAAACTGCCCTCGGAACAGTTTTCATTGCAACCAGCACTCGACCCTTGCCGTGTGCAAAATTATCGGTAAGTATGTCTCGCCCTTGTTATATTACTATTGATAATACTTGTCGCTTCGCTCGTAGAACAACATATACGACTGTTAAAAATTAAAAAAATTTCCACAACCGAGAATAGAAATCAGTTTCTAGGTTACAAAAATTGTGACAGAAAGAACACATTTTCTCTATACGGAGGAAATGGGCAATATGAAAATGTCTGTTGTCATGGTATTCATAAAATAACACAATCGGCAATTAGAGTAACAGCCAAGGAGGAGCGTGTAACAGGAAATATGGTGAAAGTAGGATACCAGTAATGTCATCAGAAAATACTATAAATAATCGGACTCGGTAAATGGTAACATAAAATAAATAACTCCCTTCGGCGATTTCATGTTACATACTCAGTCTCTTGCAACATTTGTCTACCCTGGGCCCAAGTGGTTTTGGATTTCCTCGTGGTTTCAGTTGGTCAAACTGAGCTGGCACGAATACTGGCTCAACTTTCGGTTCTTCTGCTCCAGGAAGCCCCTCAACAAAAATTAATATTAGAACTGCAGCACTGTATTTATTTTATTTCGTACCTGGGTTACAAAATGGTGCAATGTCATTAAAATATTGCAATTATCTTCCTCACAATTGGAACCAACGGAGTGCTTTGAAACCAGATTATTCACAAGCCACCCTGGACGCAGTACATTTTGTCAAAGAACACAAGGGCTCTTTGCCAAAATTCTGGACGCACTGATTTCTCTGCTTTGACATCTACAGCCCACAGCAGTTTTCAATTGTTTCCCATGTTTATTGAAAGGCAAACTACCGTTCGCACTGGCGAACAAATTGCCCATAAAATGCAAGAATTCTGCAGTGTCTGTAGCCCGGCTCTCCATTTTGATGGCCCCATCTTGGGCAGCGTATTCTAAACAACTTTCGGTTCTTCTGCTTCAGGAAGCGCCTAAACAAAAATTAATATTAGAACTGCAGCACTGTATTTATTTTAATTCGTACCTGGGTTACAAAATGGTGCAATGTCATTAAAATATTGCAATTATCTTCCTCACAATTGGAACCAACGGAGTGCTTTGAAACCAGATTATTCACAAGCCATCCTGGATGCAGTACATTTTGTCAAAGAACACAAGGGCTTTTTGCCAAAATTCTGTACGCACTGATCATAAATAAAACACTTTAGATGGGAAAGCTCTGTATTACCGGGACGGACAGAAATGCTAGCGCCATCCAACGGGTGCGGGAAAGAGCTATAACATAGCGGGAAATTCAAATTCGTGGCAAAGAATATTTTTTCATCCAATAAATTGCACAATTGTAATTTAGTTTTTAAGTTGACATTTTCTTTACAGAAATGCTTATACAAAGCTTCTGTAAAGCAAATCTCGACTTAAGTTAAATCACAACTGAAAATACTAACCATATTTACTAACGACAAATTAATGAAACAAATTTACAGTATGATAAATATATTTTATATAAATGTATTCAATACACAGAAACAATAAATAAATTATTAGATAGAAATATGTGCAAGATTATCTACAGTACGTAGGAATAAAAACACACTTAAATTACGTACATTTGGTTGCCAGTATCAGAGCTGATTATATTTTAAAATAACATTGAAAAAAAATATTAGAATTAAACCATGCCACTATCATACAGTTTATGAGTTATTATAGACCAGAGAATTATTCTTGGATCATGTATATAAAATACAATACGAAATGAGGCTATACGACAAAGGTATAGGACCATTTCACTGAAAAATATTTGTAAAATGAAATTATAGGTTATAAATATTTTATATAAATATAATAAATAAATTAGTAGATAGAAACATGTGCATAATTATCTACAGTACAGAGGTATAAAACACACACTTGAAATACATTTGGTTGCCAGTACAAGCCAATATATTTTAAAAATTAGTAACATTCTTATCTTCTAAATTGTCAACAAAAAATTGTAGAGATTTAAATACATATACATACATTTTGTAAAATTTTTTACAGCGAGGAGTTAAATCCTTTGCACGTATAACATCCACTGCTTGCAAAATCCCTCTTTTTCTTTTTCTAGTTTTCTCTGCAAATTAATGTTTATTTATAGTTGAACAACAAAAATTTTTGGTTTTTTGTACCTGGTATTCTGGGAGTACAAAGATGAAGTACAGTTTCAGCAGTTGAACTTGTTGCAGCACAAACACCAGACAAACTTCCTTCTTGCGTTATTGCAACGCCTGACGATTGGCTTCCCTCAATCTTTGTACCAGCTTTGTCTGTAACTGTGTACTATTAATACAATTTTATTTTTTAATTTTAGTAAGTACCTGGTACGTTAGGAGGCCAAACAGCTGATATTTCTCTACTGCAACTTGCATTATTGTCTATTAAATGTTGTGCACCGGTCGAAGCAGTACAAACATCCACTGAACTACCCTCTTATGGTAACATATGTGTACCTTCTCCTATCACATCACGGCCTCCTGGATTAGTACGTGACTGGCGTCTCTACGCGGCCCGCCACATTTGCATAATTTTTGTGATTCTGGGGCAACGTACTGTAGCGCCTCTACAAACTATAAAAAACGCCTTGAACTAAAAATGCGGCAGGCCGCGTAGAGACGTCAGTCTCGCACTAATCCAGGAGGCCGTGTATCACATTAACATCTGGTGTCGTTTCTTGTGGAGGGTGTACAGCTGGAGCATCATCTCTATCCATTTCTTCCGATACAGCTATAAGTTACCAATTGCCATTGACAACAAAAAAATGAATAGGTGTTTTCCTTACCATCAGATAAACAGAGTGTGGGGATTGCATCTTTTCGAAGCCCTCTTCTTGTGCCCGGAACCAAACACTCTCGCGCAAAATGCCTATCACAAACATATTGTGTACGATAGATTTGGTCACGCTGCAAATCCCTCAGAAAAGTTTGGTTAATTTTTTCTATCCACTTCTTCTTAAACCATGCCACTATCATACAGTTTATGAGTTATTATAGACCAGAGAATTATTCTTGGATCATGTATATAAAATACAATACGAAATGAGGCTATACCACAAAGGTATAGGACCATTTCACTGAAAAATATTTGTAAAATGAAATTATAGGTTATAAATATTTTATATAAATATAATAAATAAATTAGTAGATAGAAACATGTGCATAATTATCTACAGTACAGAGGTATAAAACACACACTTGAAATACATTTGGTTGCCAGTACAAGCCAATATATTTTAAAAATTAGTAACATTCTTATCTTCTAAATTGTCAACAAAAAATTGTAGAGATTTAAATACATATACATACATTTTGTAAAATTTCTTACAGCGAGGAGTTAAATCCTTTGCACGTGTAACATCCACTGCTTGCAAAATCCCTCTTTTTCTTTTTCTAGTTTTCTCTGCAAATTAATGTTTATTTATAGTTGAACAACAAAAATTTTTGGTTTTTTGTACCTGGTATTCTGGGAGTACAAAGATGAAGTACAGTTTCAGCAGTTGAACTTGTTGCAGCACAAACACCAGACAAACTTCCTTCTTGCGTTATTGCAACGCCTGACGATTGGCTTCCCTCAATCTTTGTACCAGCTTTGTCTGTAACTGTGTACTATTAGAACAATTTTATTTTTTAATTTTAGTAAGTACCTGGTACGTTAGGAGGCCAAACAGCTGATATTTCTCTACTGCAACTTGCATTATTGTCTATTAAATGTTGTGCACCGGTCGAAGCAGTACAAACATCCACTGAACTACCCTCTTATGGTAACATATGTGTACCTTCTCCTATCACATCACGGCCTCCTGGATTAGTACGTGACTGGCGTCTCTACGCGGCCCGCCACATTTGCATAATTTTTGTGATTCTGGGGCAACGTACTGTAGCGCCTCTACAAACTATAAAAAACGCCTTGAACTAAAAATGCGGCAGGCCGCGTAGAGACGTCAGTCTCGCACTAATCCAGGAGGCCGTGTATCACATTAACATCTGGTGTCGTTTCTTGTGGAGGGTGTACAGCTGGAGCATCATCTCTATCCATTTCTTCCGATACAGCTATAAGTTACCAATTGCCATTGACAACAAAAAAATGAATAGGTGTTTTCCTTACCATCAGATAAACAGAGTGTGGGGATTGCATCTTTTCGAAGCCCTCTTCTTGTGCCCGGAACCAAACACTCTCGCGCAAAATGCCTATCACAAACATATTGTGTACGATAGATTTGGTCACGCTGCAAATCCCTCAGAAAAGTTTGGTTAATTTTTTCTATCCACTTCTTCTTAAACCATGCCACTATCATACAGTTTATGAGTTATTATAGACCAGAGAATTATTCTTGGATCATGTATATAAAATACAATACGAAATGAGGCTATACCACAAAGGTATAGGACCATTTCACTGAAAAATATTTGTAAAATGAAATTATAGGTTATAAATATTTTATATAAATATAATAAATAAATTAGTAGATAGAAACATGTGCATAATTATCTACAGTACAGAGGTATAAAACACACACTTGAAATACATTTGGTTGCCAGTACAAGCCAATATATTTTAAAAATTAGTAACATTCTTATCTTCTAAATTGTCAACAAAAAATTGTAGAGATTTAAATACATATACATACATTTTGTAAAATTTCTTACAGCGAGGAGTTAAATCCTTTGCACGTGTAACATCCACTGCTTGCAAAATCCCTCTTTTTCTTTTTCTAGTTTTCTCTGCAAATTAATGTTTATTTATAGTTGAACAACAAAAATTTTTGGTTTTTTGTACCTGGTATTCTGGGAGTACAAAGATGAAGTACAGTTTCAGCAGTTGAACTTGTTGCAGCACAAACACCAGACAAACTTCCTTCTTGCGTTATTGCAACGCCTGACGATTGGCTTCCCTCAATCTTTGTACCAGCTTTGTCTGTAACTGTGTACTATTAGAACAATTTTATTTTTTAATTTTAGTAAGTACCTGGTACGTTAGGAGGCCAAACAGCTGATATTTCTCTACTGCAACTTGCATTATTGTCTATTAAATGTTGTGCACCGGTCGAAGCAGTACAAACATCCACTGAACTACCCTCTTGTGGTAACATATGTGTACCTTCTATCACATCACGGCCTCCTGGATTAGTACGTGACTGGTGTCTCTACGCGGCCCGCCACATTTGCATAATTTTTGTGATTCTGGGGCAACGTACTGTAGCGCCTCTACAAACTATAAAAAACGCCTTGAACTAAAAATGCAGCGGGCCGCGTAGAGACGTTAGTCTCGCACTAATCCAGGAGGCCGTGTATCACATTAACATCTGGTGTTGTTTCTTGTGGAGGGTGTACAGCTGGAGCATCATCTCTATCCATTTCTTCCGATATAGCTATAAGTTACCAATTGCCATTGACAACAAAAAAATGAATAGGTGTTTTCCTTACCATCAGATAAACAGAGTGTGGGGATTGCATCTTTTCGAAGCCCTCTTCTTGTGCCCGGAACCAAACACTCTCGCGCAAAATGCCTATCACAAACATATTGTGTACGATAGATTTGGTCACGCTGCAGATTCCTCAGAAAAGTTTGGTTAATTTTTTCTATCCACTTCTTCAATAAACCAAGTTCTCTCGGAAATCTATGCCTCTTGTTGGCGTGATTGATACACCCAGGTACACAACACTTATTTCTCTTGTAATCTTCCATTTCAAACCGAATTGGTGGAAACTGAAAGACAAAAAAACTTCTTAACCGGGTCACTCAAGTCAATAAAAGTAACAATGCAACCCTACTCACTCAAAGCTGGCACAAACAAAGCACACAGGGCAGCGCAAACTTGTAGAATACACTTTGGACAAAAGCTTCAATGAATATAACGTATCGGCTTCTAAACAAATGCAATAACAGAACACAACAACAACAAAATGTAAACTTTAACGTTCGTTATTCGTCAGTTTGTCGGTAAAGTCGAGGTCATAAATACAGCACTTCATTTATGAGTCAAGGTAGCGCCATGCAACGGGAAAAAGCTTCGCACCTGGTTCGTACCTCAAATTTTATTCCAAAGTCGCCCATAAAGCTTTCCCATCTAAAGTGTTTTATTTATGGCACTGATTTCTCTGCTTTGGTAGCCATGACAGTTTCACTTGGCAGGAGGGAGATTTCGTACCGTGAAACAAACCGTCAAACCGATCGACATCGGCACCACTCGGGTCAGAATATGCAGGGTTGCCAGGCTGAATGCATGCCCGTTTTCACGTGTTACGTCCTAACGATTAAAAATTTTTGTCTACCAATTCCGCTTTGCCTGGCTGATCTGCTAATTTATTTTTGAGAGTTTCGTCTAATAAATAAGAATGAAAATGTACCAGAAATGTTTTAAAAATATACTTTTGCAGAAACGGTTTCAGAATGTACCAGATTCGTAGAATTGTACCAGGTCTGGCAACGCTGCTAATATCAAGACCACGCCCACAATACCTAACTGCACATAGACCAGGAGTTGATATGTTTGACCTTGGGAAGTGTTCTGCTTTATTATAGAGTTATGATGATGATGATTATGATGACTGCAACTTATTAAGGCCTATAAGGAGAGAGACTTGAACTTGTGATTACTCCTACTTAACTTTAAATAGGCAACCAACCTTACTCTTATAACTCGGCGGTTTGACTCACACTAGGTACCTGCATTCCTAAACGATAATAACCTTTCTTGGAAAAGGATTAGTTTGCCGATCACCGGAATGTTTCAAAAATAGTTTTTCTAGCAATTGGCAGGCAGCGTCGTGAATAAGTATACAATATACATTCTCCATAGCAAAATGCAATATCAATATATTAACAAATTCATATTTTGAAACACTGAAAGATGTTTACTAATGTTGTTTAATTATAATATGGTCTTGTCTCTTGTACTCTTTTTCTACGTATTATTTCTGTGTATTATTTATTGGAATAAATCAAATCAACTAATACAATAATAAATATTATACACCAAGTGAATTAAACATATGTTTATTCACGAAAAGATGTTGAACTTACGAGCACGTACCTCATATCTCTGAGTTAATAAATGTTTAATTGACGTGGCGTATATATGTTTTTATTCAATTTTGACACACTACCAATAGAAAGAATCATTTAATGTAAATATTTGTAGAAATAATAAAAATATATTGTTCTTCATTGACACTTTTTTAATTCTCTAGTGAATTAAAACACTTTTCTTGCACTTGTGAATCATAGACTGTTTATGAAGGTTGTTATAGTGTTAATAATGTCACTTTAATCTGTCAAAATTGAATAAAATTCAGTTTCTGAAATTTTTGTAGGTATCTACGATCATTAGGACTGCATGATAATTAAAAAAATATATCTTTTGGCCTAATAGTAACAGAGTTGAATTCATTTTGCATGTACTAAATTCCGTAAGAATCGACAATAATTTATAAAATGATTAATCAAGTAAATCAATTTTAATAAATCACTTGTTAGCTCACAATAATATTTTCTGATTCATCAACTAATTATGTACTGTATCTACCGTTTTTCATTATTCATTATTATTGGATTTCAACATGTACATGTTTATATTCAGATCATGGTGTTTGAATTGCAAACTTTTCAATAAAATTAAACCTGGCGTTGATAATAACAATATATCAAAAAGCAGCAGCAATAAATAGTTATTTTTTAAATTTCATTTAAAAATGTAGGCTTTTTCAAATTAATTTCGGTGTGTGTGTTTTTTCACTCAATGAAAAAAAGTGACACTTTGCTTTTAATTTAGGAATGAACGATTTTAAATAGAGGTTTCCTTAGTTACCGGAACTGACCAAAGCACGTGACTAAAATGAATGCAACTAAAATTCTATACAAAATAGGCTTGGATTTGAATGTATAATGACATTTTAAAAAATCTTAAAAAAGCTTATGGACAACTCGTGTTAGCGCGCTTATTTTTCACGCGTGTGGAATATTAAACTCGGCTGCGCCTCGTTTAATAACCCTCCACACTTATGAAAAGAAGTTGCACATCTAACTTCATTTTAGTCAAGTGCGTTGGTCAGTTCTGGTAAGTAAGGAAACGTGTATTTAAAATCGTTCATTTCTAAATTAAAAGCAAAGTGTCACTTTTTTCACTGAGTGAAAAAAGTGGCACTTCAGACACTGAAAGTAATTTAAAAAAGCCTACCTACTTTTTTAAATGAAATTTAAAAAAAAATATTATCTCGCGATACCATGACAGACATCTCATTTTCCAGTTGAACGTTTGGAAAATTAGAAAATTCTTATTTATAATAGATCGGGGTAGATGAACTCCGTAAAGCTCGTTCTTCCAGATTTATTTAATGTTTGTATTGATTTGATATTCTTATGCTTCAATTTGACAAATAAGTACCTAATGTCATTTCGTACGTCAAACATCATTACTTTTCATATTAGTGTTATAATAAGCCGTTTCTAATCCAACTGACTAATGTTAATGATTGCGACAAAAAAAATTTAGTTTCGATTTTGTTACGTTACGTCATTGTATAATTATAACCATTAATTCTTTGTGATTAAAACAAAAACAAAAGTTCATATGAACATCTTATTAATAATTTAATTTCCTATCGATTTACTTAGAAATATAGAGGGTTTACTATTCGAAAAACTAAATTTGATATTTTTGAGAATAGAGGGCAACCCCTGAAAAATAATTACACTGTTTCATACATTATTTCTTTTATATACATAACTACCAATAGAAAATTGTATCATATTATTTCAGACTGTGGAATAATTTGATAAAAAAGCCGCTGTCGTACTCGGCCAATTTATATTGAAGCAATAAATTGGCAATTCGTCGACCGCTCGCGGTATTGTAAGTATGTATATGAAAATTCTCAGGAAGTTATGAGTAGTTTTTTACTTCCTTTTACGATAAAGGAAGTATTGGATTCACCCCAAAAATTCGAAATTGAGTTTTCAACAGATCTTCACGTTTTAGAGTCCCTTGATCCCAAAAAACATATTTTTTTTCAATGGTCTGTGTGTCTGTCTGTGTGTCTGTCTGTGTGTCTGTCTGTGTGTCTGTCTGTCTGTGTGTCTGTCTGTCTGTGAACAGAATATCTCAAAAACGAAAAGCGGTATGGCGTTGAAACTTCATATATAAGTTTTGTGTACTATGTATATGAGACAGCAAGCTTTTGAAAAAAATCGCATAACCGGAAGTAGGTGTTTACTCTTGTGATTTTTGAGTTTTTTTCGATTTTTTCAAAAACGGCTCTAACGATTTTTTTTAAACTTTACATTTTTATTACATTTTGAATGTGTATTGATGTGAGATAGGTGATTTTCCAGTTGAATACTTCTAAAATGGGTTTCTTTTGTTTTTTTGTCTATTTTTTTTATTAACTCTTATTTTAAATAGAACACCCGGTATATTATTACATTTTTGAATTCAACTTAAAATTCTAGAGAAAATTTGTCTCTTCAACTAACGCTCTATTTTGAACCGTTTTTGCAGAATTTGTAATTTTTGAAAATTTTTGACAAATGCTTAAAACATTTTAAATAAAATTTTTGGCTAATTATAAGATCACTGTAAAAGGAAGTTGTGTGCGTGTATCACACCAGATTTTTATATTTTGTATATATGACGAAAATAAACTATATCATGGTGCCAGTAACAGCTGCGGAAATAAAAAGCGGGACACAAAATTTTTGCCGAAATTAAATTGTCTGAATAAATTCATTTTCGATGCTATCCCAAGCTTCTTGTACTGCATTAACCTGTTCGTCTTTGTTCATTGACACATGATAGAAAGCATTTCATAAAAAATCAGGAAGGCAACATTACAACGTTCGAATAGTAAAAAATGACCCTACAGAACTTGTCCCGGTTTATGTTTCCGCAATGTACCTATGAGTAAATAAAAAATATTGGAGTGGAAATATTTCGCCCCTCGATTACTGACATTACTGTACTGTAGAGAATAACGGAATTCTTCTGAAACGGAATCACAATTATTATTACCAAGTGCAAGGTTTATTGCATATAACCAAGCGAGAACTCTGTTATTTTGTGATCTATACCAAGGGAGGATTTAGGATTACACGTAGAAGAGATTAATAGTAATTTATTATACAAGACGATAAAGTTAAATTTTATCCACGAGTGAATCGTTTAACGTCGAGACGAAGTCGAGACGTTAATGATTCAAGAGTGGATAGAAATAACTTTATCGTCGTGTATAATACAATATTTTTTTCTATAGCAAGAACTTTAACAATTTCAAAAGAAAATAAGGTCAGTCAATCACATTTCAAAATGTCAGTAGCTAGATTGGGTTGCTACGATAATGTGCAGCTGTCATATTTAATTTAAACAAAAGTTAGAAAATTAAATTACTTTATCTATCCTTGATGTTAAAGTGCTACTTTATCTACCCTTGCTGTTAAAGTAAAACTTGACCTTTTGTTTTGAGTTGATAAAAGCACACTTTAACATGTGGTATAGAAAAAAAGGTAAATTTTAAATCACACGTACTTGAATTTTCATGTCATATCTTTATTAATAAAAATGTGGCGTTTCGGCAATTCAAATGTTTGAATCAAAACTAGACATACCGTTTTTAATTTTTCTGTCTCATCGGTATTATTGTAAATAAACAAAGAAACAATTTTATCCTGGTGTGTTTCCAAAACTATAATATGAACTGGATTTAAAAAATATATAGTTAAATAGTGTATTTATTTTATAGTTAACGTTTGTTCTATATGTTATAGAGATGACAGATGGAAAGAACAAATGGCAAAGAAGCTTAGCGAATTTTATATGCAATCCTTCTTACCCGAGTTAATCGACTCCAGAAGGTGTCATCAGCAATGTATATGAGATGTTTACATGAGCTAAATTAGTGGCCCGATACTGTTAAGAGCTTATCGCATTTTTATTCAAATGACTACTTACGTGCCAAATCTCAATTTATATTCATTCATTCATTCATGATCTATAGCCTCATTTAACTTTTGGTGTCGAGGACCATTCATACTATATATATTATATTTTTGTTTTGTACATTACATTTGTAGTATACATTACAATAAATTACATACATTATACGTACATGCTTTTAATTTTTACTTTACGCATTGGTTTCTATATGAAACTTTTTTTTTGCGATCTCGTGGTATATACCTATGTTTATTATAATCCAAACGTGTCTTTACCTCCACGCATTGGGTTATGTTAAAACGTTTTTACTATAAATCAAAATTCTATTGTTATTCCTTACCTCAACTGTGATCTGATACTAAGATAACAGTAAGTGCATCACTATTTCAGAAAAAGATGGGCTTAGTTGATAAGACGTTTTCTAGAAACCAGAAAGAGAAAGCGACTTATACGTTTCTGCCATGTTGTGGTTTGCCTCTGTATTAATGACTTACATTACATCATCCTTAACATACACACATAAATTGCGGGTGATAACAAAAGTTTAAAATGTTTATCGATATTTATTGTCAGTCTAAATATGTGCAGAATTAACCTTTCTTGTCAACTAGTTTTTGGAAAGTATTGATTTTTGATTAAAAATTAATATCACCAACAAACGTTCTGTTATTAGCTGGGGCTTTTAGAGTACATGAGAACCTACAAAACTAATGGGGCCATTTAACCCACTAATCTATTTTTATATTTCAAGCAAAATCAAGCATTTACTTTTAAAAACACTACAAGATAAGTATCACTTTAACAGATTATATCAATTAGCTCATAATCCCTCTGCAGGTAGAAAGTTTTACGGCGGCTTGTTATATTAGTTGCCTAACCGACAACGACGTAGGCCTTAGAATAGGTAAATAAAATAATCTAAAATAATTTTTTCAACAAAATTGTGAGGCCTAACAAAGAGATACAGTATTTCTCGATGAACTTTTTGTTTAATAATAGATATAGAATTTGACTAGTATGTAAATTTTTTTAAAGAAGACTTTAGGTTTTAAAATATTTGTCATGAAATAATAATAGGAAAATCGTAATAATGAATTATCTGGGTCCTTTAGATCGAATAACTTCATACAGGTCAAATTTGATTGATTTTAAGAATTCTTTACAGCAGGGAGGCCTACTTAGAATTTATTGCTGAAGGCAAGAAAGTGAAAACAAGTTTCGTCTCTTTTGGAATAATTTAGCACTGTATAATTGGTTGCGAACATGACTCCTTAGAAGCCTTAATGTTATTTTTAGAAGCAACACCCCACACAACACAGCCGTAAGTGATTATAGGAGGTAAAATACACAAATAAACGTGACCCGACACTTAATCACGCGACACATAATCATAGGACATTTAAGCACGGACAGTTAAACACGCCGACATTTAAACACGCCGACAGTTAATCACACCGACATTTAAACACATAGACATTTAAACACATTGCGTTTGAAGTGATTTCGGAATAGTAATAGCGTGTTAATTTCAAAAAATCCCTTCTTAGCACTACCTTACGCAACAAATCGAACCTTCCACCCAAATTTCAAGTTTCTAGTACCTGTGGTTTCGGCTCTGAGTTGATTAGTCAGGGTTATGACTTTCCTTTATATATATATATAGATTAGATGATAGCGGAATATCCGTTTCATCCCCTTTGCGAACCCTTCCCCATGTATTTTAATATATATGTATGCATGTATAAATAATATTATGTATAATAATCAACAAAGCTCCATATTTTTTTTATATTTTAGTTTTACTGCAGTCTTGGTTAACATTAAGTTATGTTTCTGTGCATTACTTAACACGCTATTACTATTCCGAATTCACTTCAAACGCAATGTGTTTATCTGTCCATGTGTTTAAATGTCGATGTGATTAACTGTCGGCGTGTTTAAATGTCTATGTGTTTAAATGTCGGTGTGATTAACTGTCGGCGTGTTTAACTGTCGCCGTGTTTAACTGTCCGTGCTTAAATGTCCACATCGGCATCCAGTTCAGGAGTGATAATTTTTGGATTTGACGATTATGGGCCATTGAAAAGCAAAGGGAGAATATTTTTAATGAAAAAGGATTTCATTTGCTCAAGGTATGGGGTCATTAGGTTTAGGATTGTTTGAAGAATTGTGTTTATAGCAAGAGGAGGTTGAGTGGTGTCTGATTGTTGTTCATGATTGGTTTGGTCTCTAACTGTTTGAGAAAAGGTTCTTTGTGGGTTTACATAATTGTATTGTTTGGAATTTGGATGTAGATGGATTATTCAATGTAACATTAGGTTTTGCAGTTTGTTTGTTTCCTTGTATTTTCGTTTTAAGTTCAGTGTAGTGTTTGCATCCTCTGTAGTTGGCAGGATGGGATTCACCGCAGTTGACGCAGTGAGGAGCTTCATTTGATCTTTTTGGACAGCTTTTGTAGAAGTGGTTACCGAGACATTTGATGCATCGAGGGTCAAGATGGCAGTAGTTTTTGGTATGCCCAAACCTCTGGCATCTATGGCATTGTGGGACTTCGTTGGTTTTTCTTCTAGGTTCAACGGAGATAATCGAATAACTGCTTTTAGTGTATGCCAATTTGCCAGATTGTAATAGGTTGTTCTTAATAATTGTTCTTATTTTCTTGTAAATTTCCGACACTTTTATTACAAGAGGGGTAGTTGTCGCCGTTTGTACCTTTATAGCTATTAAGTCTTCCTTTTGTTAATTATGTTGGTTTTTTGCAAAGCTTCTTCATGCCAAATTTCATTTACTTGTTAGCATCAAATGGTTCGACAGCTAAATCTCTCAAAAATATAACATCAATGACTACGCGCATACAATTTCCGGCCGGCTAATTCAGGGAAACGGTTACAGTTCAGTATTGGCTTGGCTGGGGAGTGGGCTGAGCAGGGAGGTTTGCCACCGAGCTATCGGCTTAGCTCAGGAAAACGGTTGTAGTAGCAGGGAATTCTACCACCCAGTTATTGACTTGGCTGGAAAGGAAGGTTCAGGAGGGTTCTTCAGGGAAAGGCTCTGAACTCGGGACTCACGAACTGGCGATATCAGTTGGGTAGAGCTCCGGGTTGCTCTGGTTTCAGAGCCTCCCCTTTTCTTGGGATAAGGCTGGTGAAGCTGGAGTGCTGGATTTAATTGTCTTTTACGGGCTCACCACCTCGATTTTATACGTTGTTGGTCGTCTGCTTGGGGGGGTTATATTCTATAGATCGTTCAATACATAAAATTTAGTAGGGCAATATAATTCTTATGGAAGTTTTCTGACCGACGTTGCCACTTCCTGGAAGCGACCGACGCAGACGGGCGAAATTTAGTTACGCTAACAAAAGGCTGCGGATTAGACGAAGCAAGTTATTAGTAGTTCTTAAGAGCTCGAAATACAAAAGCGGGATTTATCTATGATTGAAAGGTGCGTATTTATTTCCAAGGAGATTTGTGCTGACATGTGGCATCGTCGTTCTGCATAAGACGGTGTACTGAATTTTAAGTATGGAATGATCTATAGTGGGGTTCTGGTGGACATGCGCTATGGTAGCTGCCTAGAGACCTTCGCGCACCGAGGGGTTCTTTGTGTTTCTGGCAAATCAGCGCGTACTCGAAGCCGAATTTGACTCCCGTTGGTGGCGTTCAAATTTCAATCACACTAATTGTGTTCTAGATTCAATTTGAACCGACGCTAACGTCACAAGGACCTACTGGACACCTCAACTCAAACACACACTAAGTTGATAAACAATAAGGGCTATATAACATATGTGGAAGCAAGACGTTCTACTAGAATTGAGGTAGCTTCAACTCTTAAGTGGATAGTGCGTATAAATTCAATTTTCAATATTAAAATGTGTTTGTTTATGCAATCGCTGATGTTATAATGCCAGAAATTATTATAGCTTGTTTTCTATAGCTAAAATTTTCTATTCGCGACTCAAAATATTCACGTCTAAAATTAATTTGAAAAACAGAAATTTGTTCGATATGAAGCTTTTGCAATTTTACGTTCGAAAAAAGTTTAGAACATCTGCCATATTTACTTAACTTAGGGATGCATAAATTTTGATTATTGTTTCACTGTAAAAGAAATTTATATGAAAAAAGATTGGAGAATGAAACTGGATGCATCCCGAAAGAACACTACCTGGAAGCTTGTCAATAGTAGAAGGAAAAGACTGTAGCATGTGCACGAATAATTAGACAAAAGCTTGCAGCGCAATTATTTAACGCAATAGATACAAATTGTGTTCATTCTGTAATAATACAAGATAAGGAAATTTTAATGGTCTAAGTATATTGTAACGAAAGGTTTCCTAAAATTAGCTACGATGAATTGAGTGGGCTGCGAGACTATTGTTGGAGATAATATTTTGCAATGATTAGGAAACTAAGTGCGTGGAATGACCTCCATACATTTTATCACTAATTTCCAATTGATGAGGACATTATTGTTGCTTGTTGCATTGTAAATTTTCGGCTAAAATGTTTCACATATATTTGCTATACAGAAGACTGAATTAAATTGTATTTGTTTTTAAATAGGCAAACCCTGTTGATGTTTAGAGGTAGTATTATGCTATGCGTCATTGCACTTTTACTTCCAATCATTTTAATAAATACTTGTTATTAGAACACATCCATTTGATATTAAAACTGCGATGGTTCTGTGCTTCGGCAAATATATTTGATTTGATATTTGTATTAAAGATTGACACTATTTATACTTATTAATGTTTATTAGTTCAATAATACTACATACTATTTGCCTTATAATTATTAAATAAAGCTAACACTAAGAACCTTATTCCAAAATGGGCCTAAATTTACAATTAACTTCAAATTATTTTCCGTTCGTTTTCATAATATGGTGGATAGCTCGGCAATGCAGTAACGTTGTGAACAAGCAGGTGTACAATCTGAAAGGACAAGAAAATTAGTAAAGTATACAGCAAATAAGGTTATAACAAGTGTAAACAGACAGTTAAGAGAAGAAGGGAAGAAGTCAACGCAGCCGATTAGGCAGAGCAGTGGGAAGATGCCAACAGTAGTGCCTGTTAACGTAACATGTTTGAATTGACACCGCTGAAGAAACAAATAATTCAAGTTGTGAAATTTAGGTGATTATACCACTCCTTCTAACATCAACCAATGAAAAACGACAAAATGCATAGTTACGCATGTACTAACTTTTGATAATGTACATAGCAGCTGATAATCACATACCTTCCTGATTAATAGATGATAATCACACGCCTTCACAAACATCATGTTATTTGCTGTCAGTACAATTGTCATAACAACCACATTAACTGTACCTTTAGTATTTAAAATACACTATTCAAACGTTGTTTATTGACTCGTGTTATAATCTAGCCGAATGCAACTCGTGTTTTATTGATTATCAAATCATTTCTGTTTCCACTCGATATATTGTTTTAGGCAATCACGCGAGTCCTTCGGACTCGCGTGATTGCCAAAATCCGGCATGATGACGCATACCAGTGCTCAGTGCTACGCTTGAACAAAACAATGATAAA
The DNA here is from genome assembly GCA_940337035.1 of Agriotes lineatus. Taxonomy (NCBI): domain Eukaryota; kingdom Metazoa; phylum Arthropoda; class Insecta; order Coleoptera; family Elateridae; genus Agriotes; species Agriotes lineatus. Next base: position 28,860,919 of record OW679199.1, read on the forward strand.
TATAATCATTTGGGGCCGTAGGTAGAAATTATATTAGGTTTCAGTAAAACTGAATTTTTTAGTATCTTATCAGTTAATTTTTTATAAATATTGCATGAAAATTAGAAAAACCAAATTAAGCAGGTTACTATGAAAAACGGTAGTGGCTAGACCCGTTGCTTAAAAAATTGTCATTTTAAAGAAAGTACAGCATATTTCCCATATTAATAGAAATACACAAATAAATTAATTAAAGATTTTAATTATACTCATACTTCTGAATTACTATTTTATTATTTGTTACTTACCTTATCGGGAGTGCCAGCATCTGCACATAACGTGCAGAGGGCTTGTCAGGAGTGGGCTCTGCAACTGTTTAATGACCGTCAAAGTAGTAGTGATCTTCATAAAAGGTTAGAACAGTCATAGTTCGAAAAACCGGTCAAAAATCTATCTGAAAATCAAGATTAAATAAAGAACCAGTCAGATCTATAATTAACAATAAAAAATTACCTGAGAGAAAATAACAGTTAATATTCTAAAAGTGCTGCAGACATTCTGAGGTTAAATAAACTGTCAATTCACAACTTTTAATAAGGATTCTACCCTAGCGGCAATTTAAGATAGAACAGAAAATTAATTACAAGTCATTCATTAGCTCGTACCAAATCGAAAATCGCGTGTCGCTATATTGTCAGTATGGTAGAAGGCCAATGTTCTAAATTTAAGAGATGATGATTGGTGCAAAATTCAACGAATTATATTTTCACTTATCCAGCAAACTATCGAAATATTCAGACACAACATCAAACACCAATTAACGAGGCTCAGTCCTGTTCAAAGTACTTTATCCGAACACTCTGGTAAAGCAAATTAATTTAATAACTCTGGGTTCATTAATTATTAAGTTTACATAGTTGCTGACTACATTATTAAAATACCCAATTTTGCGTTATAGCGAGAATGGAAATTTTGAGCCCAAACGTACAAAACGCTGGTGTGGCTTTGAAGGAATGTGGGGATTAATTAAATTTAGCGTTGTGGCTTCTAATTATCTGTACATTTTAACCAGCTGAGCGAAGTTTATGATAATATATATCGCAATTGTGTTAAGAATAGCAATTTATAAGCCGAGTAGAATTTACCCGAAGCCCTTAAATTGCAGCAATCATGGGCGTTCGCTCATCTTTTTCCAGGTGGGGGGGGGGGATATATTTTGAAGTTTGTACTTACTTAAAATATATTTACCAGGCCTTAAGAACCACAACTGCTGTTTTTCTTGGTATCTCCATACAACACAACTACTTACCTACTGTATTGTATAAAAACATAATAATTTTCAAACTCAAAGTATATATTCTATTTACATAAAACATACAACATATAGAATATAGGTACTTACTTACTTATCTATAATACCATAACTACAGAAATTCATTGTACACGTAAGTAGAGTAAGTATAAGTACATACACATACAATTTGTACAGTAAGGGATACTTTCCATTGGGTGAAAATAAGAATAAATTGTATTCGGCGCAGGTTTTAACCGAAACGGTCGATTACCTTGTTAATAAATGTAAATTTATCAACCAAAATTAAATCACCGTATATGTTCATCGTGCAGAGACCACTAAGGCCATTTTCTGCCATGGTCGATCTTAGCCAACTTTTTACTCGGCGTATGGTGCTAAACGATATTTCTGTCGTACAGGTAGTACACGGTAGGGATGGGCGCGTGACGTGAAAACAGTCGTGTCACGGCGTGTCACGTCGTGAACGTGAATAATATTTGAAAATTGTGACGTGAACGTGAGTGAAAATTTCAAAGGCGTGATTCACGTTTCACGTTAATTTCATGTTAAATATTTAGTAACGAATAAAAAACTGCAGGGTGCCCCGGGTGAACCTGTTTTTAGAAAAGTAATGTTTCGTTTTGTATACTCGACTTAACACTGAAAATGTCGATTACGTTTTATTTTTAAACCAATTTATTGTGTAGATGTGTAGATAAACTTATTATCAGCGTACATAAATCAAACAAGTAGAGATGACCTTGAACGGGTCCTGGGGAGTACTTTCCGATAGTACTAACAGATGGCGCCACTACTTGATCACATCATGATTGGTAGCAGAGCCAGTAACTGGCTCTGATTGGTAGAACTTTGTGCTGCCATCTGATAGTCAAGCTTAGAAATACCCCCCAAGGCACTGTCCCAGGCACTCTAGACGGGTTTCAACATTTGGTATGAGTGTCTCTACTTGTTTGATATATGTACGCTGTTATTATTCTAATAAAAGTAATGTTTTGTTTTGTATACTCGCCTTAACGCTGAAAATGTTGATCCTTGTACGTAAAAGTACTTTTAAACCTGCGAATTAAAAGTGTTGCCTAGCAACATATACCTTTTATACTCATACCAATAAGGGAAACGTCAATTCCAATGACAGCTTTTGGTATTATAAGTAATGTCTTTGAAGACAGCTGCAAGAAATGTATTTGCGAGAAATCAGTATTTTTCCCTTGTCGTAAGTTATTGTAGTCAATTTTCATTTTTTTCTTTTTGTGTCAAGTATTCTGATTGCAACATATCACGTAAATTATGTCACGTGCAAAACATATTTTTAGTTCTGTTTAGGGTTTTTTTCATTGATTTTAAATTTGCACATTCTGTTCTATCTGAATTTAAATTTTGAAATAAAAGCTGCGTGTCACGTCGTGAGTGGCATGTCACGCCGTGAACGTGAGTGAACGTGAGCGTGAACGTGCGTGAACGTGAGTGTTTAAAGCAAGCGTGAAACGTGCGTGACGTGAGTGAAAACTCACTCACGCGCCCATCTCTAGTACACGGTAAGCTTAGTAAATTTAGCAAACTTATAAACTGCAGGGTAAGACAATTTGGCTTTCTGTGGATAATGTATTAATATCATCTTGAAAACTTTTCCAAAATTCAAATCATGTAAGGGATTCTTCTTTAAAGTTATCAATTATTGCAATGGTCTTTATCGTTTTGAAAAATATTTGAAAGTGTATCCATTTGACTCTTCACTTTTGTAATATTTGTTTAAACGCCCTGTAGGACATTACTTACTGATTCTAGCTTAACAGAGTGTTTACTTATAATACACAACAATATTAGAAATACAGGTGTTGTTCCAGCGGCGTGTAACTGAAATGCTTTCTGTTTTGTAGTGCTATTCTTACTCCCTGTACTTAAGTTGTGAATAACTAAATTTAAAGGGTGAGATTGGAATATAACATGCAGATGCATGCACTATTTCTTTTTATTTTAAAATCCACTTAGTTTAAAAGGCTATTAAATGGAATATACGTACAAATAAATGGTAGTAGTCGAGATAGAAACAGGTTACTAAGAGTGAATAATATTGACTTGAATAATTTTGAAATCACGCAAAGTGAATACTTATTAGTTGTAAATAATCATGTATAATAATATACACAGTGGCAATATAGCTTTCCCTGTGATAAAATTTGAAAAAATAAATCGGATTTTTATATTTCAAAATTAAAGTCGGTAAGTAAACCTGATTTCTTTTGATCTATTGAATATGCAATAGAATGTATCATTCATGCTAGCGTAGAATCAGTGAGTGAGTGATTGTGCCAATGAAGTTATTTCTATTGAAGAGAATAGAAATATTTTTGGAAAGTTCTTCAACGGGCGGGCTTCTGTGGTAGCAAAAACCAGTAAGGAGTTTGACAACGGAGAGCAGCTTTAAGTTCAGGTACCTCTGAAATACAGTAAAGGTCAGTGAAGTTTTTATTGGGATTTGGATGTGTGATGATTAGAAGGTTTGATTTGGTATTATATTAAAGAACCGCCGAGATTTAATGTAACTGTTTTATAAAATAAATAAGTAGTTAATTTAATAAATATATTTTATAAATTGAAGTGGCATCAGCAAAGATTGTTCTTCGGTTACTTTATTTTCTAAAAGTTGAGATTTAAATTCGAATTTCCAGGAAATTCTAGATTTGAGACATTTTTATTATTTTTTTGCAGTATTTTCCACGAAAACCCTAACTTATATATGCCAAAATAAAGGAAATTAAAAATACTACCAAAATATCTAAAAATATACAGGGTGTTCCATTTATAATAAAAAAAAGTTGAATATTGATAATCGAAAAATTTGACTGTAATCTGCACACTAATATCGTCGAACAGACAGACAGACAGACAGACAAACAAATATATATACAGACAGACACCCAGACAGACAGATGAAATTGAGAAAACATGTTTTTCATCATCTAGAGACCCTGAAACGGGGAGAAATATCCGAAGGTAATTTTTCACGATTACTGCATTTACCTTAAACGAGGGAAATAAAAAAATATTTTTTTTTAAATTGAAACTTAATAAGGCTGTAATTTTTTAATTTAGCCCTTTGGGAAAAACATTATTTGAAAAATATTCACCATTTTTAATTCCCTCGCCCAAGATGAGGTATTGTAATCGTGAAAAAAAACACCTTCCAAGATTTCTCAATAAAAGTAAAAGTTTGCGAATAGCTGAGGTTTTTACCTATGAGGAAAATAGGCATGTTTTGTACCCAATATATACAGGGTGGATACCTTAAATAATTATTTCTTTTTTCCTTTGATATTTTCAAAACCTTCACTTGCGCAGTAAGCCTAAAAATTTTGAAACCAAAGGAAAGATTTTTTTAAGGTGGATAGCTTGTATATGTTGGTTCAAAATATTCCTATTTTGTCAATGATAAAAACCTGAACTATGTGCAAAGATATTTATTTTTATAAAATGACGGGAAATATATTCGATTTCGTGCCAGGTAGACACCTAATCTGTATGCAAAATATCGTCTCTCCAACAAATAATTTTTGAGCTATACCGCCAACAAACATACAGATAAACATACAGATAGAATTGAGAAAACATGTTTTTGTTATCTCGGGACGTTAATATTTGAAGAAATTTTGGAAGGTGATTTTTTCACGATTGTAATACTTTTTTCGTCTTTTAGACGAGAGATGAATCGTCTGTATCTAGTTTTGTAAGTTGTTCAGGAAACCCAAATTACAGATTTTGAAAACCCAGCCTTATTTCAAGGTTAATTGAAACTTGAACCTTGTTACAAATAACTAATTTTATTAAAAAAAAGAATGTAAACATGTCCATACAACATTTTATAAAAAATAATACTCAAAAATGTATTATATACAGTTAGATCGCGGCTACTTAATTGTGATCTAACACTAGGTAAAGCTTGAGTAATTACATACGGAAAAATTCAGTAGCAAGCCAATTTTCTGGCACGTAATCAACCTCGCGGAAATACCGTAAGTGAATTTTCATGCAACACCATATTCCCAAGAGTCGTAACAGTTCCAAAAAGCAATTGTATAATTAATTTTTGGAATATGATTACTTTCATATGCTATTACAAAATACTCAACGTAAACAAACTAGTTGATGTGCCGTGGGATGAGCAGCAGCTAGAATGCGTTCTAAATTTTGCAATTTTCTAGGTTAGGGAGTGGTATGATTGACACCAGTCCTTTCGGTTTTAATATTTACTCTGTAAAATTACTGAAAGTTTAGTTGATTACAGAATTAACACCATTGCAATGGGACATGGACATTTGGAGCGATTTAGGGTGCCTTATAAGATTATTGATTACACCAGATATTAGTTTTTATCTAACTTTCTAGCATATGTACTATATCATTATATGAAAATTGAGATTAACTTGGCTTAAGTACATTTTAATTTCGGCGTTTTAATTTTCTGCTAGATGAGTTTTCTAGCTTAATGGACTGCACTACTTTCAAGTTGTTTTTATAATATTCAGTTCTTCATATATTTTACAAATGTCCATATTCTTTCTTATAAAAGCGCATGGGAATAAAGGAAGTATCATTCAATTTGCAAAGCAGGTAAAATGTTTGAAATCATATGTATTGAGGTTGAAAGAAATTTTGAAAACTGAACTGACAAATTTCTTTTAACGTTCTGCAATATTATTCTTGATGTCTTTACTTTCCCATGCCACAATATAATAATCATGCAAATGTTTGTAGATTTTTGTAGACATTTCTACATTCAATTTAAAAACGTTTTTTATAAAAAATAAACATGCGTGCATGAACACGAGCTGCATTCCAAATGGCTGCGCCGATTTTGTTTGCCTTATTTAAAAATTTGATTTTTTGCTATCACACAATTCTCCTGAAAACAATGTCGTTTTCCGTAGTTTATAGTAAAATTTTACTTGAGCAATTATAGTACCTATAGTCCGTTCAGTTTTATTCATGAAAAGTTCTAGTTTTAAAATTAGGCTTAATAATTTTTAAATATTTCCTACTACTTTTGAATGTCGTTTAATATCTATTGAAATACTATTGTTGATTACAGAATTTTGCATGCAACGCCCTATGCAAGTTAAATTATAAAAATCTGTAATTTGGCATTAATACAGTTGGGCACGAAGTTTACACACATCAAAAACGTGAACATTTCTTTTCTGTTATTATTCCTATTGACTGTGGGCCAAGACACAGCTATAGAAGCTGTATAACGACTTGATGGTCACTTTCTAGAGAAAATGTAGACATATTCATACTAATTTATTCAAGAAGGTTCGCGAATAACGTGATTTCTAGCTTATTGTAACTACTTATACTTTGTTCTCATATTTTTGCATGAAGTTTGATGTTTGACCATGAAAGTTTCCTCAATTTAGCGGTGTAAAATTACTTTGTTGTGTTTAAACAAGGTTTACATTTGAGGTTATGGTCCCCGTCCCCGTCCCGTCCCGTCCCGTCCCGTTTCCTCCCCTACCATCCCATCCCGTCTTGTCCCGTCCCGCCTCGCCCCTCCCCGTCATTTCACGTCTCGTCCAGTCCCGTTCCGTCTCGTCCCTTCCCGTCCCGTCCCGAACCGTCCCGTCCCTCTCGGCAAACGTTGTTCTGTCCAAAATTTATTTGTCCCTGAAGCCCCGTTTAACCACTATAAAGTTTTAATTTTATGTCATGTCCATCGTCTTAAAAATAAATGCCGTTTTCGCAATCAACGTCCCAAAAAAACTCAATAACGACACCCATATCGATTTTTAGGCTTATTTACCCCATTGTATTCTCCATAGCATAGAATTTCGGCTTAGACCGCGTAGTATTTGTATATGAACACCCAGCATTTTCTGGCTTAATGTGCCTTGCACCTTGTGAAGTCGAGCAAAAACCCGCGCGATGGCCATGCTCTTTGGTGGCTCGTGTTGTTTGAGTATCTTGAGAACGAGGATACTTAGGCAGATTTGGCCGTTTTGCTGTTTGTGCATCCATATTCACTAACGTTTCGCAAGACCTTGCAGCTTGCATCATCAGAGTGAAAGTCAAAAATGCTGGGTGTTCATATACAAATACTACGCGGTCTAAGCCGAAATTCTATGCTATGGAGAATACTTCGAGTAACCGCGAAAGCCTCAAGCAGTACATTATTTACCCCATTTCACCCCCTAAGGGGCAGCGAACCCGACAGACGTTGTCCTGTCCGAACATTGATTTGCCTGCTATTAGCGGGTTCAGCAAACGTTTTTCCGATATTCGAATTTTTGATTTCTTTCATTTTAAAAACATGCTAATACGACTATTTTCATTACCCGTAGCGCGCTGGTCATCATTGCGGTTCGCACGTAAAGTAGATACCCGAGCAGCTGACTGTCTTCGACGACCTATGTTAGCTCGTCGTACCTTTGGCATTCTAACGGTCACTATAAAACGACACGGAATTGTTTTCACAATCACTTGTGCGCAAACCAAATTTGTATGTCTGACTGACTGACTGTTACGACTTATGTAAAGCATTTGGAATTACATATATTGCTATTAGTGTCTTATCTCTTTCGCCTTCGGTTACCTGATGCGGATTATGACATTATGGGGAAAACCCTTCAAACCATTAAGCACAGGTGTGACTGCAACTGCAAACAACAAACTTTCGATATTTTCCAATTTTCCGGCTTTCCTTCTGGATTTTCTTAATTTTTCTTTCCGTAAGAGCCTTCTACAAAGTATTAGAAAACTTAAAAAAAAAGACGAATGAAATCGGTAAAGTCGTTCTCAAGTTATGGCGTGACCAAGGGAAATAGGGATTCATTTTTATATATATAGATAGCGCAAAAAAGTTGTACGAAACCCGATCGTTTAGTACTTTATTGGAACAGGTCTCAAAACTTTTTTAAAAATTCGGCCCTTAGGGCCTCGTTTTTTAAGCTTTTTATCGATTTGTTCTAAGGCACTATCCGATCTTGTAACGTCATGTACTTTATCGATAAATATGTTCATGTGAAATATAAAATATTTGAGTGGAACACAAAATTACAATTCATTAATGACACATATTTAATATTTGCTGATGTACTATCTTTAAAATTTTGCACCAAATTGTAGATAGTCAAAAACCTATTTCCGATTCGAAATGATGCGAGATTAAAGCTTTACATGTTTGATAGGTTTATAATGTGTTTTGGTCCGCCTTGCTAATGTGGAAAATTCCAGACGATTTATACCCCCACTTTATTTTTTTGTGACTAATGAAGGTGCTTCAACACCTGCTGAGAAATACAGAACCATCAATAAACTTTGCTGTATGTGTACCCTACGCATTTTTTTGTTATTTGACTTTGCTGTTACTGCATTGAAACATACAGTATGTTTCGTTTTTGTAAATTGTTATGGAAAAGCTCAAACATAACAAGTTTTGTTTATGCGTAAATATTTGCTCTAAATCTTATAATTTACAAACACAAGTTTTTGCTAGAATTTAATCTTCGTTATGTGGATTATCGAACACACCTGACATGGCCTAATCTTGTTATTTTGACCCTTATCGTTTATGCTACTTCAATTGAATACACTCTGTATATGCAGCAACTACTATATGTTAAATGTCAGATTGTCGTTCACTGTTTCACTCTACGGAAAGAAGTACCTGACGACTAAGCCTTCCAGAGGTGTAGATTCTTTAGCCTTTTGTGTCATAGTCTTGTCTAGCGCTTTTCGTCTGGCTGTAGTTGTGTATCCGTTTGTAAAGAGTCGAATAGATGTTCCTTTTTTATTTCTCTAGATTTTCTGTATCTATGACTATGACACAAAAGAATCCCCACTTCTGGAAGACCTAGCATTTCTACCATACGTTAAAGGCTCGGCTGATAAGATAGAACTGTCCTCAAACGATGCAACATCAAAACTGTGTTCACGACCAATGAAACTTTGGGTAACGGCTTCAGATCAGTAAAAGACAAAATTCCAAGTTTAAAAACGGCTGGCGTATATCGCATTCCTTGTTCTTGCGACTCGAGTTACATTGGACAGACTGGCCGTTCCATTGATCTAAGAATTCAAGAACATAAAGGCGATTGCAAACACAAATGCATCATAAAAGCAGCAGTAGCTGAGCATACATTTACAAGAGGGTACACATTAGAGTTTGAGTACCAGAGTACGCCAGAGTATTTTCCAGAATACCTCACTACTTCTCACGAGTGATACGTGAAGCCACAGAGATAGAAAAACATCCAAATAATATAAACAGGGAAGATGGATTTAAGTTTAGTAAATCATGGCCTCCTGTGATACACGATCTAAAGCATTACAACTACTGTGCGTCATACGGCCACGCCCAACGGATTACAATGCACTTGAACGACCAATCAGCATTACGTCGCTGCGAGCGGCTGGCACAGAGGACTATAAATAGATCCACAGCGACCTTCAGTTCTTAGTACGGCTTTCACTCTGATGATGCCAACTGTGAGCTCTTGCGAAACGTTAGTCAATATGGGTGTACAAACATCAATAGGGGCAAATCTGCCTCGTTCTCAAGGTACTCAAACGACACGAACCACCACAAAGCATAGCTCTCGCGTGGATCCTTGATCGAGTTCACAAGGTGTAAGGCACATTAAGCCAGAGAATGATGAGTGTTTGTTCATAAAGACTACGAGGTCTAAGCCGAAATTCTATGTTAACGAGAATAATTGGAGTAACCGCGAAAGCCTCAAACAGTATATAACGGAGCTATTGTTAGGAAAGCTATATAACTTTAAGAGTTTTTTTGCAGTCTAGGGAATTAGGGTTGAACCGTTTCTTGTACTCGCTGATGCGGATAAAGAAATGCAAATACTCGTGGTACCCGATAATTTGAGCAACGTTGCTTATGATTTTGCTTCATCAATATCTGCCATCTCCTAAATGTAGTGCATAATGTAATCATTATAAATAATTAAATAAATATAAGTTTGTCGTTCTGTTATCTATTCACAAAACTCGTGAACTGTCAATGTAAATTTTTTAAAATATCTTCTAAGTATACCTGGAAATTACAGTTTTTTAGAAATGTACTTCGGATCTAGTGATTCCTAGTAATAATTGAAGTTAGGTTATGCTACATGTGTCAAAAGTTAAGCGAAGTTTTTCCTTGTAATAATTAACTACCCATCGCCTTTTTTCCCTTTTCCATAATAACACCTTCTTTCGTTTCTGGCCCATTGCAATTGCAGTGTATGCAAAGAATTTTGGAGATTATTTAGTGTGCAAGGTCTTGCGAAACGGTAGTGAATATGGATGCACAAACAGCAAAACGGCCAAATCTGCCGAAGTATCTTCGTTCTCAAGATACTCGAACAACAAGAGCCACCAAAGTGCATGCAAGGCACATTAAGCCAGAAAATGCTGGGTGTTCATATACAAATACTACGCGGTCTAAGCCGAAATTCTATGTTAAGAAGAATAATTCGAGAAACCGCGAAAGCCTCAAACAGTATAATGACGTAACTGTCACATATTTAGAACTAATACAGTATAACGAGTATCAGTTAGTCTTTTCAAAAATATGCAAATTGCATTGTCTAGGTTATTAATGGCTGCTAATCCCAGACATTTGCTTCTGCATATCGCTAACAGGCAATATGCTCCGATATGTACCTTTTTTGAGACTTAGTGATAGTTCTCTTTTCCGTTTGTTTATACTTTATTACTTCTTTTAAAATTATGTATTCCCAGATTTGACTCACACTGGATGCATGTTTTAAATACATGATTCGTCTTAACTTAATTATTACAATATAAGGAATACAGTTTGGCTTAAATCTAGCAAGGTGATTATTAAATACCAAGGTGACACGAACCAGTCCGTTATAGTAGTCGTCTTATCTTGGTTTTCCTGCAATTAGGGTCCCTTTTTTACATTGTTTTGCTAATTCTTAGAACTATTGTTATTTGCGTGCTTGCCTACGCTTCCACTCACTTCAATATAGAGGATTCGAGTTTATAGTTTTGTTAACTTTAAATTTGCGATTGGTAAGGTATTTTGTTTAAAAATTTCCAGTTTATAGCCTTAGCAGAAGAGGGGCTATTTCCTGTTCCCATTTTAAACATTGATGTGGATTTATCCTCTACGTCGTTCGGAATCAGATTTAAAATTTATGTGATGGTTTTGTGATTTGCAATAATCTGTATGGTTGAAACTGGATTTGGTATTTAAGAAACAACCTACCTTTTGACCGCATTATATCTCAGGTACGGAACTGTTTATCGCCCTTCTTTCACCTTGACGTGTTGCTTGATTTATAGCAGGCTTTTAGATAATCTTCGAGTAACATTTGAGTAATCTTTAATTGACCCTTAATCAATATGCGAATGGCCAGGAATTTTTCATGGATCTACGAAAGTACTGATTGAGCTGCTCCGATTACCTTTCGCCTGCTTGATTGCACCTTTGTCACTGCATTGTACCGGATCTACTACATCTGACTGCAGCTCTCTTTCCTCGTGGGCTGAACGTCGCAGAATCTTTAATTAAGAGTACTTACCATTTTACTTCAATTCATTATAATTTGCAACTGGCAAACAACCGTTTATTGTTTACAAAATTTCACTGGATCACTCAACTGGGCTGATTTGGTAACAATAATTTTTTTGGCACCGTATAAGTAATTTAATTTCTGAATGAGACATTGTATTTAGTAGATTTTAAAATAGTCAATGTTTTGATATAAGAGTAAACTCTATTTGTACAAAAATCTACGTTTTTGAGACGAATAAGAAAATTGTAATGTTCAATCCCAAAAACACATTTTTCTGTAGGAATTTTTATTCGATCGGAAGAAACGCAAAAACAAATAACTTTATTGCTACGTTATGTTACCTATTTTATCGGCTTAGGCCGGAAAGGGTTTTGTCAGTTTATGCAGAAAAGTTATTTCCGTTCTGTTATTTCTTGTTGTCACGATAACATACCGTAGTCGTGTATTTTACGTCGAAAAAGCACAATTCTTTGTCCGATGGGAGACACATTTCTTTTCTATGATTACGATATGCGTTGAGGCCTTTTCTTTATAAGCGAATCTGCAGGTTATTAGGTACCAATTAATAGTTTTTGAAAATAAAATTATCCATGCTTCACTTAATCATTACGGAGCGCTTTTAACTAATTAAATATTTTACAATAAACCTCCGCATACCATTGAATCTTTTACCCTTATTCATGCTGAATATTTTATGTTATATGTAAATTTTAGTGTTCTGCTTGTTTTTTTATTAATTTGATTTTTATGTAAATAGTATGGGATTTACATTTCTACCTGTATGATTTCTGGTTTGGACTGCCTCAACTCAATGGCGTTCGTATGGATACCTCTAGATCTGCATAACAGTAAGCTCTAGCACATTTAAACGATCTTAAACTACAGAATAAGTTTTAGTAATACGAGTAATATTAAATTCCAGGTCTGGCAGTATGTCACATACCAACATAAATGCATATCGAAGAAGAATCTAAACTGAAAGAAATACATTGAAATATGATAAAAAATAATATAAATACGATTTTCATCACCACGTAGACAATGTATCTGTGTAAATATGGTATAAATGTTAAAAATTTTCAATTGAACCGCCTCATTTAAATTTTGTAGCAAATATGGGGTTAAGCTTGAAATCATTTTATTAAATATATTTATAATACACAATCAAGTATAATTATAAGCAATTTTGAAAAGATTGTCTAACATTCTCAGTAGTTGACTTTAATTATTGTCTACCTTTATTGACTATACTTCAATAGTTTCAGAATGTCAGAAGATGTTTATTATATTTGAGTCTAATATTAATGAGAAACTAAACGTTGCTCTTTAAATATCTTCTGCTAATATTTGCCAATAAATATTTAAAACGTTGACGTTCTAATCACCAGCGAAATATTTCAAACGTGTAATTATGCTAATTTATGCAATTTTATAGACCTGCATGGTGTATTAATGCGGTTTAGCGCCAGCAAAGAAAAAGTGTGATGAGCTGCATGAAATAGAACGATGTAGATCTCACGTTAACACTTCGACTTTCATTCGCGTTTATCGGGTTATTCAACAAATTAGTTCATGGCTGATACCAAGTTTTCACCACATTAGCAGAATAATTGTGCTGCGAAGAGTCCGAGCGATCTCGTGAACCAGTTCTTTGCCTTAATTATGCAAGAAACTACAAAAAACGACATTAGCAGCATCCCATCAAAGTTGAAAAGTAAAAGTTCTCTTATTTGCGTAAATTACGTGCACACATTAATTCATCTTTTAATTATGTAAGTGGTTTCTTATGTGAATGTTTTTATTAGTTGCAACCTCGTTGCAATCTTGAGTCTTCTAATGGCGATTTGCGAATACCAAAACGAACGGATGTGTGGAACCATAAGGCCTCATGTGAACGGATGTTTATGTAAAAGTTATACAATGTTGCAATTTCCAATAAAATTCAACTGAACGTCCCAGTTATCAGCTGTAGAGCAACGCAACATGAATCCAAATGGATCATGGTTAGATTATTGTGTTGTCGTGCATGGTCATGCAGAGAAATGTTTGCTTTCAGGGCTTCAGTGCGTTAGGTTTGTGTTGAAATAGTGCTTAATCGAAGTGCAGTTTATTCAAACCGTATCATACATTTTATTTATTTCTGGAACGAACACGTGCAAAGTCTATTAAATATTAATTTTAAACATAACCACACTATTGAGTTCCATGTTAAATTGCTATTGCTGTATGTTGGAATCTATTTATCATGTACTATTACTTGATATGGTTTACAGGTGCAATTAAAAAGACAATTAACTTCCTAACTTGAGTAATGCCGGTATACGAATTTAGTTCGCCAATTATCGTGTCTTTAACATAATAGGCATTGGCTGCAATTTGTAACTGTGAGTGAAAATTGAAAATATACTGCTCCACAAATGAACTGGACCATCCATAAAAATTGTATTTGTTACATTACGTCATAAAAAATATATAAAAGTGTTTGTTTTATAGTATAATCATATTAAGCACATTTAATAGCACTATCCTCAAATATCAACTGAAGAATTAATAAAATCATATAAATAAAATTAAAAAATAATAAAATTATAAAAAAAACTATTTTTCACAAAAATAAGAGAAATAACAAAAAAAAGGTAATTAACAGTTCTTTGGGTCTCATCGGAACCTTTAAAAATGTTTGGCAACGATTTGGCATACTTCGTATGCAATATGCTATCAACATTCGGGCAAAATTCAAAATCTTCATATGATAATATTTTATTAATGGGCATAGTTTTATTTAAACCAAATTATGAAAAGAAATGCTTTTTATAATGACATAACCCTGAAAGGTTGCCAAAACCGCTATGACTTTCCTTTTGAAAAATATTTTTAAAAATTGCACAAATATATGCAACTGGTCCAGTTCATTTGTGGAGCAGTATATGTTTGCGTTGCCTCTAGTTATATAAGAATTACATTACAGTACTTCTACGAATATTTAAGCATTGATAGCAATAAATCACTCCGTCAATATTCACATTAATACCACACTGTATGCAATAAATAGTATAAATAACAGTTAATAATTTGACGTAACTAAACAGCGCTATGGCCAACAAACTGTAATGATAATGAATTGCCTAAATTTTATACTAACGGTTACATCGATGTGTGCTTTGATACATAACGTTTCATGCTTCTCCAATTACTTAAACATAAAGTAAGTTATCCAATTACACATGCAACAATCCCCTCTGGCTGTAAAACTCCCGAATACACGAGTAGTCATAATCATCAAACTGTAAACAAAAATTGAGAAAGTGTTCAAAATTACATAAAAGTTTATGTAAAGATTCTGAGATGCTCATTTCAACACATGAAATAAAAGAAATGATTTGTGTTATCTTCAGGCATGGAAAAGGTTGATCCTGCGAATTAGTTCAGTAATTTTTGTAAGCATTCCAATGGTTTCATCTTATTTTACAAAATATACTGTAACTAACCTTTTTTGAGGTAGTGTGGCACAGTTATCAACTCTTGCTATTGAATTTGTCGTGCTTGTACTTGGAAGTTGGAAAATATATCTCTTCCAGGGCTTGAAGTTTCTTTATAAGTCATCTGATAATTATTAAAAATAATAAATTCTTGCTCATTAGCTCAGTGACGTTGCATTGATTGATGAGGGCGATCTAAGATTATTGCAACGTTAAATCTGTCCTCTTATATTAGAATAATTGCTAATATAGATATTACCCGAATATCAAATGCATCACTTTTTATTCCATAGCATAATTAGTTAACCTCATAACACTTCCTTTTTTTATTATTATATATGTATAGTGTAATTTGAAAAGTTTGCAGAAAATGATTTTTTTCATAGCTTATAAACTGAAATAGCATAGATTATACCTCAAAAACATTTACAATATACACCCACTGATTTCATAACTATTTTAATACAAAATTTACAAATTAAATATGTTAATCTATAAGACTTTAAATGTTAAACAACGTACACGTGCAAAAAAATATTATTTATGTTCAATTGAAAAACATATTTATTCATCTGACACTGTTGCTAAAAGTTCTTCAGAGTGTTTAGATTAAGAGTATATTTCGAACGTAAAAATGCATGTTACGTTGCTTTAATTTTTATTGTATGATATTTGGAGAAAAAAATATTCAATTTTAACGTGCATATTATAAGATAACCGTACAAAAGTAACAAGATACAGTGTTAAACTCATACATGCAGTGCCACGTCTTACTTCATATTTTTCCGACAAGGTAAACTGTAAAAAACTCTATACTTAATAATTGTTTTTCCTTAAAATATTTGGGTGGAGGGTGAACCAAGTTCACGCGTATTTAGGCCTTAAGGTCTTGTTACTTTACCTCATATACCAGCCTTCAGAGGAAACATCTGACGAAAATGTATGTTACGCTTATCCCAATTCTTCGTTCACCACTGTCTTAGCCACATTCTTTACTGAAATACGTTGTAGTGGTTTGTTTCTGTTTGATATGGACATCTAAACTGGTGTGTCGGGGTTGCAATCGCGCTCCACTATTTGGTTTAAGTACAGTTACATGAAGTGTTTTAAAAAGTATAACTGTGAAGATAAACAAGAAGGAGCTCCAGAGGAGTAAAAGCAATTAAGAAAATTACACGAAAATGAAGATACACAAGAAATCAAAAGTGAGGTTAAGTTAAAATAATTCGCAGGTCGGGGAAGGAAAGATAGCAGCGCTGCAGAATCGAAGCAGCACCAAATGAGCAGTGGAAAACTAGTAAACCAACTAAAGCTAGAACTAAGATCCCTGGAAGAATCAATAAAAACAGAGCAACAGAAGATAAAGCAGACATTTTATAAAGGAGTAGGAAAACCAATAGGTTTTCGACAAGATAAGAGAAACCTACTGCAAGCAAAGAAGGAGAAGCAGAAAACATGGATAAGCTATAAAAAATGGTAGAAAATATAGGTAAAGAAAAGAGGCTTAAAACGTGAAATTCAGGGCATAAGAAACGAGATCAAAATAAATAATAAGGCGGTTGAAAAATAATGAAAAGAGATCAGAGCAACTGGAGAACTAATTAAGAAGCTATAAAAAATGGTAGAAAATATAGGCAAAAAAGAGAGGCTTAAAACGTGAAATTCAGGGCATAAGAAACTAGATCAAAATAAGTAAATAATAAGGGAGTTGAAAAATAAAGAAAAGAGATCAAAGCAACTAGAGAACTAATTAAGAAGGAAGTGGAATAAGATAAAGAAACACAACTATAATGTCCGATTTTGTTCAACAAAACGACATACATACATAAAGTGTAACGTTATCACCTACCCAAAATTTAATTTACGCATAAATAAGATGCTTAGATTTTGTGCGTCGGAATGAAATCACAATCGGCGGCGCTTGAATCTCCACTGTGTGAAAATTTGATGGAAAACAAAACGGCCCAGTGATGCGCAGCGATGCATACAACAAATTCTCGCGCAACTTCTCTTAAATTCTCTTAGAAAACAGTGCTGGTAAAGCCAAAAAGATGCGTAGTCTGCTAAATACAGTTGAGTCTAGCAACCCATCAACGCAGCTCTAACTGAAAGAGACAACAGGCCCTCTGGGTCCTGTCGAATCCGCTTGCAGCGAGAGAAGGGTTTCCTGTCAGAGTCCAACGCCGCCGCTTAATTCTGCCAAGTGAAATAAACCCTTCGCAACCGATCCGTATTCATCTTCCACTAAAAGACGAATTTCCGTTAGTCCCAGACCTAGACTTGCCCGAAGAAACCGTCCAGAACCGTAAGATGCAATTGAGTGTATGGATTCACCTAGGAAACCTTTCAAGATATTCCGAACCTGAACTCTAAACCTAAGCGTATTTAGTACGGCTTGTTGGAACCAACACCTATACTTATCTTCTCGCAACCGCTTCCCGCCTTATTCGTCGCTTGTTAGGACCAATATCTGAATAAGACGCTTCTAATAGCTTCCTCAACCTGTTCTTTGTCGTATGCGTGGCTTATTGGACTCAGAAGCTCGATACTACCTTCAAAACTGCCTCTAAACTGAATCTAGGGGCTTGTTGAAATCAGCACCTGAGGTTTAACTTCCTTTTCATGCGTCCCTAAGAGCCAGGGATTTACTACTGCACCGCAAAGACGGCGATAATACTCCTGCAAAGTAGCAACGAAGAAGCCGTAAACATGCAGCTAGTTCAATTTCTCGCTAGAATTAGTTACGGGCACTATGCACTACCTACCTGCACAAAGACGCTTTTTTGTCTCAGGGCGAGGTCCTGGGGCAAGGTTAGGGAAAATTACAGCTTTCGCTCTGATTACGAAGCTCCTATTTGCATCTTCGCCGCCAGTCCCGTCAAAACGCCTCTATTGCACTCCGGCATTTACCAGGTAAAAATTAATTAATTACGTCGCCCCGAGGACCGCCAAAAGTATTTGTGTATTGTTATGATACACTATACGTTGGTCGTAGATAATATTAAAATGTATAAAAGAAATTGGGATGTTAGTACAATCCATATTAACCCATTAAAAAAGGTCGATGATGTTTATAAAAGTTTCATGAATAAATCTGAGTTAGAGCAAGTTAGTAATGAAATGATAGCTATTGAAAGTTTACAGGGGGTTTGAATATAAAAAGAATATTTGAAAACTGTAGTAGAAGTAGTGACAAATGGAAAATTCTGATAAGGATATAATTAAAGTAGGTATATATCAAATAAGAATAGATTATAGGAGGCAGTAAGAATGGAAATGTGGTAGTTAGGAAGTTTTGTTCCCATTATTAAAAATAACAACTATAAAAATATGTAAGAATTTTATTTTCCATTAAAATATTGAATTTAACCCTCTTACTGAATAAAATGTTTTGTATTATGTAAGAAGGGTATTTATCAAAATCTACGTGGTATTTTAAAGAAGTGAAATATTAAATAGCAAAGAAGAGAAGTAATGCAGTAATTACAGAAGAGAATTGGAATTGGTAAACTTAATACAAGCATGATTAATTGCAAGTAATTAATTGAAGAGTTATATTACAACAGTTTTATTGGAAAGAATACAGTTGACAAGTAAAATAAATAAAAAGTGCTTACATCAATCTAAGTGTTGCTGAGTAGAAAGTCCATAGGAGTGTCGATGAAGCGAGAGGATCCAATCAGGAAGGTAGTAGCAGAGACAGGAGCATATCCGGGATTGTTTTTGTTGGCTGTTTGCTGTCAAGGATTTTGAGTTTTGAAGTATTGGACGAAGCTTGACACTGGTGATCTATACGAGAGTGCTGCATTGCAGAGAGCTGCTTAGAGAGGATCTATTCCAGAAGGTGGTGGCAGAGACAGGAGCAGATCTGGGATTATTCTGTTGGCTGGTTGCTGTCAGGGATTTTTGGTTTCGTGGTATTGGACTAGGCTTGGCACTGGTGGTATGTACGCGATAGCTGCGTTATAGGAAGCTGCTTGCAGGAGTCGATTGTGGCTAAGGGATATGTTGCAGTCTTGAACATTTTGTAAGTGCAATACTCAAGGTGGGCAGTTTCTTAGTTTATACCAACTATAAAGCAAATAAAGACATTTTAAAAAGTGCAATTAATTAAGAAACAATAACTTACCGTATTATAAATAGTTATAATGTACAATTCTAAGAATTGGCCATTTGTCATTGACAATTGAGGATTGCTGTTGACATTTAGTTGACATTAGAAGTGACATTCGATTTGAATCAATAGTTTTTAAAAATACTTGAAAAATCATTTTTTTCGAACAAAGTAACTAGATAATTGAACCCAAACCCCTGAAAAAGTCTCAGGCGCTATCATCTTAATATTTGAAAGTTTGCATATCGAAAAGTCAATTTAAATAGAGTAGCCAGTGCGTTCGTATGATATATTTTGGCCAGAAGGCCCAGGTCTTGTCGTTGGCCACGATTTACACGCTAGGAGAGCTCATTGCCGGGTTATTTGCCGAAATTTAGCAATATAAGTTTGATACCACACGTAAAAACCCGCAGCCATTAGGTGCTGTCATATTTAAAAGTTTTATTCCAAAAACGCCCAAAATACAACGCGCAGCGTCAGGTAAATATTCTACGGCGAGCGTACTAAGGGCTATCAAGTACATTTCAAATATCGTGGGTTTGCAGCCTTTTCCAGGTCCAATTCTACAGCATCCGCTAGAATGCATTCTATTTTTTTTAAATGGTACATACATTATATAAGTTAATATAATTTAAGAGAACTAGACGTGTATTATACAGAGCAATATATACTTTCTTTTCAATGTGGTCTTATTCCATGTTCACTCGAGGTCAAACCGTACTTTTGCTCTAAAACTGCCCATAAAATGTAAATTAGTTAATATAACTAACGAAAGGTGACAAACCCTGAAAGATCATTGGTGAGGAGAAAGCCAATAGAGAAAATATAGTACAAGCAGACAAGCAAGAGGGTATACAAAAGTATGGGGAACAAGATAAATGAAGAACACAGGCATACGGAAGAAAAAAGCGAGAGTTCGACCTAAGGAAACTGAAAAAAAAATAGAAAGATGTCAAAAATAAGAAGGTCAGAAATTTATATGAAGGAATTAACAGAATAAGCAGTGTGAGGCACGCAAGGTTAGAATAATATTTTCTCTTGTCAACGACTATTACTGACGAATAATAATTAATTATTGATAATTATTATTAGTTCGAGAAGACGTCTATATTCAAACTTGTAGAATACAGTTACATTTGTAATTTGGGTAAATGTTACAATAAATGTAACAACAAATGTATGAACTTAAAGAAATTTTAATCAAACCAAATCAAATTAGGTAAATCAATAACACAATAACGAATAAATTAAAACAGTCATTTGACAAAAATAACACAAAATACAGTTAAAGTAACTGTCCAAATTTTCTA
This sequence comes from Agriotes lineatus, assembly GCA_940337035.1. NCBI lineage: Eukaryota > Metazoa > Arthropoda > Insecta > Coleoptera > Elateridae > Agriotes > Agriotes lineatus. Next base: position 28,881,651 of record OW679199.1, read on the forward strand.
CGCAGCATAGTGTCTTAACATACATTTGTGTGCAGCATTTTGAATGCGATTAATTAAGGTTTCCGCATTTTGAACTGGAATTCGGTATACCACTGCTTTGGCATGACCCTAAAAGAACAAAATTTAGTAGCGTGAGATCTGGAAATTTGGACAGCCACGGTCTCTTCTTCTAACCACGCTCTAACTTAAGCAGCAAAATGACCAGAAACACCATCTAACCAAAGAGCATATAATGAGAAGAGACTCAGCGCTGTGCAGTATTAGCGTATAGCTTAAAATCTCCCGCCCGCTATGCTCCCAGGCCTTATCCCTCTGGCGGGAGGGATCCCAGTTAAACAGCTCAGAGCAAAACCATGATTCTAGAATTCGTTGGTTTAAACTGCAGTGCGGTGTTGCCAAGGTTAACACAACCTTCGAACGATAATAACTTGGGTTACAAAACGCAGGTAGACAAAATTTCTCATTGTCTCTTATCCCAAACATTGAAAATACGCCAATTTTATAAGTACATAATTCCTAATACGTTTATATCAACCGTTGCTTTGAAGTATAGCAATTATTTTTATTTATCGTGGTTTTTGTTTGGATACCTATTTCTTTGTAATTGCAATCGCAAAACAAAATAAAGCACACTATAATGCGAAATACGCGCGAAATATGCGTTGCCACGTTAGCGATTTGTGGATTTATATTATAAAGTTAAGGGCATTTAATAGTATATTAAAGTATGAGTGGATAACAAGGTCTTTAAAACACGCGCGAGTTTTCGAGCACGACGGCGTAGCCGGAGTGCTCGAAATAGAGCAAGTGTTTTAAAGACCAGTTATCCACGAATACTTTACGCTATTTTTTATTATACCTTCAATACTGGAAATAAATTACGCACAAAAAACTTAGAAATAATTTTTGTCGTGATAAATCGAGAGGGCATAATAATATTGCTACTATAGTTACGAGAATTATTTAAGTTGTTGTCGCGTCCATGTCCGTTGTTGCATTCAGTCGTTTCCTTGACAACCTTTAAAGCTCGGCGAGCTTTAATCGCCTGTATTCGCACGCTCAGGCGTGCTTTAAATGGCGATTCTGATGCAGGTATAATAAAAAATCTGTTAAAGGGTTGCTGTAACATCATGTCGTCAAACGTTTCCACTGAACATCTGGATCCTATTGAGGTCAAGCTGTCTTGCATACAATACTTTGGGTTGCAAGAGCCGCCCACGCGTTTAAATGACAGGAAATGTTTATTTATGACTCTGTAAATTTAAACAGTAATCTAGAATAAGATAATTGTGTGCCATTACATGAAAGTAGTCATTTTTAACGAAAAATCGTGAAGAAGGTAACACTTTTTTTAACGCAAAATCCTGAAAAACAACACTTTTTTAAACTAATTATTTGATTGAAATTGTGAATTGTCAATTTGACAGTTGAAAATTCTGAAGTCCTTTTCGACACAATTTTGAGTTACAAGAGATCACTATGCAATAAATAACATCTACAGTCGGCGCCTTAGAAATTGGAACAATACTATGATATGCTCTTTGCTATGATATATTTTGCTTGTATTTTTAGTGCACAAACTGGGCTTTTGCAGTTGTGATGGTTTTTTATTGCTTGTCAAATATGAAATGACAGCTCACATTAATGAAGTAATCACAGCAAAAAAATAATAATAACTTAAATATTACAACACAACATGTTATGTGTCCCGATTTCTAAGGCGCCGACACGTATGAAAGCAACTATTTTTCACTCATTTTCTTGCGTTAATCGCACTGCAAATTCATGAAAAAAGTATGACTTCCAAAACTAGTTGCACACATAACTGTTTAATTTTTTTTATTTGAATAAGTTTCAACGCTCACACTGACAGTCATAAAACGAAATTTGTCTTCAAATTTTACTGCTAACTTTAATAAAACTACGTCTACTGTTTTTGTAAATTAAAATGCGAATAATTAACTTTTCGTTGACCGCTTGTTAATTCCTAAAAAAGGATGGATTAATAGATGTCATTAATACACTGTTTTTGATTAATACACTCTTTTTCATTAATTAACTGTTTTTGTGATTTTGACGTTTTGATGATATTTTGCATGAAGGTTAGTTGTATTAATCAAAATTTTCACCACAAAAAAGATTTTGTGGTCAACGAAAAAAATTTGTAATCAACTCGTTTGTTAATGGGTGATTAATAATCTCAACTATTAAAGGCACTCACATCGCTCGTTCGTGCTTTAAACAGTTTCGATTATTAATCGCCTTCGTTAACACACTTGTTGGTTAAATAACTATTCCCACAACAGTTATACAAAAAGTTGGCCAATGGTATGTTTTAATAAAAAAAGTGTTACGAATACAAGAAAAAATTAAGTAGTTCTTTATTTATTAGCTGTAACTCGCTAGAATGGGTAGGTCATTATCTATAAATAAATACGAGAACCGAGACAAATTGTACTTCTGGCTAAAATAGGTACTCTGTTCTTTGCTTTTGGGTTAGCCATAAATACTTCAAACTTTATAGTTGGTAAAGAAACATGTGATCTTTACAACAAAATGAATTAGGAAATTAGGACAAGTAATTTTATTTTAGTTTAGTTCAGAACAAGCTAGCTGATGGTACAGTACCTTACAGTTTAGTAAGATCTGGATTTAAATCCTGTGTTCAACGTATTTACGTATTGAGATTGTGTTTTAAGTATTCTTCGGTTTAATAATTGGTGCGACGCAAGTCATAATAATAAATTTTCAATGGCTCCTTTAACATGTGCCTATTTTGGTTGTTTGCGAAATCGCAAACAAGACTGCGATTTAAGTTTCTTTCGTTTTCCGAAAGATACCTGCAGACGTGGGAAGTGGTTAACTAATTGTGGAAATCTGAATCTTTATAAACTCTCTTCTGAACAATTACGTGAAAAGCGAATTTGTGCCGTGCATTTTAGTGAACACCATTTTATGAATTCATTAAAAAATAAATTAGTTTTTGATGCAATTCCGTTGCATTACAAAACAAATAAGGTTACCAGTATTCAGGGCTTGACTGAACAATGTGTTCCTGTGTCGCCGGAGAAAATTTTGTTAAAAAAAGAAATTGCTCCGATAGTGTATACGAACACCACAAACCGAGGGAAATTGCCAATTGAAGAACATCTCTCTCCGTCACGCTATTCTGGTTCGGAAGAAGACCTTATTTTATTGCAGGTGAGTGCTATTGTACAATAATTAATGATAGACAGTATTTTCAAAAGTAATACCACACAAGGTGAAATTTTTTTGAGAATTTTTTTCGTTTATATGCAAAATATTGCGTTTCAATTTCTCGAAACCAAAACTGCGTTAAAAATTTCGCGATACCGCAGGTCGAGTGGAATTTGAGCAGTTTTTGTTGAGAGAAATTTGCAATAATTTGCATGCTGACAAAAAAATTTCTCTTAAAAAATGTTGCCTTGGGTGGTATTTGGAAAGATTATTCAACAATATTGGTAGATGACTTTTAACGTGTTCGACAGCACACATTTTTAACGATTTCCACTATTAATTCAATACTGGAGCTTCCAACATAAATATTATGAGTTTTTAGAACGAATATGATTTGCAAACTTCATTTTGACGTTTTGGTGAAATGTCTGTCAAAGGCTACTCACTAAATTGAAATCATTAATACGAATCGGGCTCGCGTGAAAACACTGCGACATTAGGTGTTTTCAAAGATAGTCAATTTTGATTGGCCGTTTCTGACAAATTGAACAATTTTTATTGGTTCGTTCATTATAGTGTTGAATAATCTATATAAGTGATCTTTGTGTAAGTCTAATAGTTTTAGAAATATATTCCAACCTCACATAGTGGGTGGACCTTGTACAGGGTCCGGCAGGATGACCGACCCTATTTAAATTGTTAAAACTGTTTCAAATTTTAAAATATTCATTTTCACACTAATACAGATTTACCTAATCCCTAATTTGATTAAATTCATCAAGTTAGGCAACTTGATTAAATTCATCAAGTTAGGTCTATCAAACAGAACTCTTCGCCGTATTTTAAAGGATTTAAAATGCCATCCTTACAAAGTTCAAGAAGTCGTGCACCAATTACTACCATGAGATTTAGAAGTTCGGGTTACGTTTTGTGAACAATTCCATCAATTACTGAATAATAACCAAATTAATTTGGAGCAAGTGCTAATATTTTTAATAAATAAATTATATTGTAAATAAAATTGGCAAGTTTTTACTTTACATTTTTGAAAAAAAAAAATTCTCTAAAACAACCCCATGTAACTAAATCAAATATCTTGGGGGGTTTACCTACATGTAATCTGGTTACACATTGCTAGGTTGCAAACAAAAAATAAATAAAGATTGTTATTTGATATTTGAAATATAAAACCTGTGTTTTATTTCTTCGAATACAATTCATATACAGTGTCTCCCCGGATAGGTGAAACGACTCTTGTAAAATGTAAAAAATTCTGGATTTAATTTTTCACTTCTTGAGGTTCAGCCGTCCTTGGTTAAAGACGAATTTTCAACATATTTTTCTGTAGATTAGTGTGCCTTTTATGTAGCAAATACGACAGAAAGTTATTAACAAAAGTTGTTTAGAATCAACATCCAAATCCAAATTTACAGGATTTTTGTAACAGTAATTCATTAACAGTGGTAGATTATAGTTTCTTGAAGCCATTTAAATATATATTAATTAGAATTGAAAAATATTTCTCCTAAAAAGCGCATTGCATAAAAAACGTAAAAATTATGCAAACATAATACTTTTCGGTAAATAATAAACTCTGAGATTTTTTAGAGTGTGTTATTTTTAGCTAACTGAACAATCTCAAAGCCAGAAAACACCTATTTTTTAACTTTAGCTAAAAAGTAATTTTTAAATTTTTTAAATATTTTCAAAATTTCACATACAAAGGTGTAATATTAAAATTCATTTTTTTATGTGAACACTTTAAAGATTTATAATTGGGAAAAATAATATAAAATGTTAATTACTTCTTTAGATTTTTTATGATTTACCGAAAAGTAGTATGTTTGCATAATTTTTAGGTTTTCCATGCAATCCGTTTTTTAAGTGGAATATTTTTCCATTCTAATTAATATCTATTTAAATGGCTTCTAGAAACTTTAATTTAGCCCTGTTAATGAATTGCTGTTACAAAAATCCGTAAATGTTCTTTTACAGTTGTCCAAATAAAGAAACTTGTCTTTGTCCAATTACATGTTCTAAAATCTCCTTACTTAGACAACTGTAAAAGAACATTTACAGAATTTTTGTAACTGAAATTCATTAACACGGCTAGATTAGAATTTCCGTCGGCGGTTGCCCCAAATTCAAGCATACATAAAAATAATATCTGCGTTGATTACCTGCGCCTCAATAAAAGCCGAAACGGGCCATTATACCATGCACCGAAGTTTTTTAATTTATTACCTCCGGATATTCGAATGATACCGATTAATAAATTTAAAATAACAATAAAATCGTTCTTGTTAAAACACGCTTTTTACAACAACGAAGAATTTTGCACGCGCATTGGCGACCTCATTGAAATCTTACTTAATTTCGGAAAAATGCCTTTCCGGATTTTAACAAATTCGAATATCTGGATTGTAAAAGGCCTTGTAGTTTGCTGGTCCTTACGACCTCCTTACAATGCGACAACAAATCTGGCAACATGGGCAATTTATCTTCGCGCTCGAGTCAGTTGAGGGTTTTTGCCGCCGGTTTCAGGTAGAAAACCCCAAAGAACGTTTGCTTTCTCCACATTTTAATTCGAGAAAAGTGGTATGCAACCCAATTAACAAGCAATACGTTTACAGCCATAAGCCTGCGTCTCTTCTCATTATATGCTCTTTGATCTAACTTCATCCACATGTTTTGAACTATTGCCAGAGATACCTCGAGAAGTTCTTGCAAATCATTCACAAAGGAAACTAAAAAAGTATCCCCATTTAAAGGGTGTGCTAATATTTTTGGTCCAATCAAATTAGTTCCAATACTACCGGCCCACATATTTACGCTAAATCTATGTTGATGAGGGTTTGCCACGTTAAAATACTGGCTATTACTCTGATTTAAAAGAACATTTTTGGTAAAGTTAGCTTTATCCGTCCATAGCACACGAGAAACAAAATCGTTATCCGCTGCTGCTCGTTGCAATAACCAGTTGCAGTAATTTATCCATAGCTGAAAGTCAATGGGCAAGAGAGCTTAGACCTTTGTGTAGTGATCGGGATGATATCCTTCACTCACGATAAACTTGTGAACACAATTCTGCGACAGCCCTAGTTCTTGAGAAATACTTCTGGTGTTTCCAGAATTTCCAAGATGTGCTCTTTCATCTCGGGCTTCAAAACGTTTCGTGGGCGACTTTAGTTCTTTGATTTAACCTCCTGATATCAGTAGCATCTTCTGTTTGGGTACCTTCCCGCGTCAACTCTTTGAGCTTCATTCCTGTTATTATGGCATTTCCCAAGATTAGTAGCATGTCTGCATATTCACTATTACTCGTAGTATATATTTTTACAAAATTAGATCAAAACGTCAAAAATACAGATTAAAAATGCCTGATAAATATCATTGTTGATGTATCTAAGTAACAATCTAATAATAATTGTTATTGTTATGCAGAATTTTAAGTCATGATGACCAAATCCATTTTCGGAACATCTTAACGAAGAAATTTTGATTTTCAAATTAAAACTATTACAAGTAGTAATTTAGACGCGGTGAGCATACGTTTTTACACAAAGTCTTATAGGGTACAGAGCTTTTTATGGAAATGATACCATCCTTCAATATCCATAAGAATAAAGAAGCTCTTAAGTTTACCACTTTATTACTGAATAAATTAACGATTAAGCTTCTGTAAAACATTTTTCCAGGCTGCATTGACGGCCCCCTACAGCATACTGTAGAGGAAATGCGCCATTTTGGAGTCACCCAGTAGATTTCAAACAAACGTACGATTCCATAATCAGAAGTAAGCTATAAATTAATATGGATGAAATGAAGTTTTCAGGAAAATTGATAAAGCTAACCGATGTTACGTTTACACGAACCATTGAGTATGACAAAAACTACACAGAATCAACAGTATTTTTAACATAATACTAGAAAAATAAGTGACAGCAATATCAATTTGACAACTACAGCCAGCCGTGCCTGGCTGATACAGATCCAGTAATATTTCCCTCAAGGCAAAATAAAGGAAATAATAAAAAGTTTAAACAGAAACTGTCGAGTAGGCCTGATAACCAACACTAAGGAAACAAAGTACATGGTGATGAGTGATAAAATGGGGGCACTAAATGGAACCACTAAACGTAACGAAGTTAGAAATAAATCTCGACAATGGCAGACGGCGTCACAGGAAGGAAAGTTATTATATGCTCGGTAGTCACTTAAGCATGTAAATCATAGGTTCTAAATAAGAGTGCTCGGAGTGCAAGATCGTGAGGAAAATTTACGGAGGAGAGGAGGAAGAATTATGGACAAGGGGGAAGAATAACGAAATTAAGTATGTGTACAAAATGACACAGACCCCTTAATTTGTCAAACCGCAAAGAGTAAGATGGCTGGTATACATGGAAAGACTGCCGGAAACAAGGAAAACAAAGAGACTTCTAAACAAACTACTGAAAGGCGAGGCAAGAAGGAGGAAAAGAACTCGAAAATAATTTGAAGCAGTAAAGGACTTAGACGAGAGAAGCATAAGAAGCTGGAAAAAAAGGGGAAAGAGTAGGCAGAAATGGAGAAAAATTGTTTAGCAATGATCCAGGATGGACAGCTAATTATACATGGTATTCTTTTCGTGGCGTTTCTTATGGTGCTTCTTAACAGGAATATTTTTCTCACGGTATATTAGCTCCTATATTCATTTGTGTGTATTGATTTGATTCCCTTTCTAGGTACTTGAAGTGTTATGCTTCTTCAAAATGGTAGTTGTTTATTTATTGTCTTCTTTATTCATTAGTTTACCCCTTTTTACCGTGTTCACTTTCAATCCAACTTTCTTGGTTTCTTAAAATTTTCAAAGCTTGTTCAAGTCTTGCTAAAATCATCACATCAGCAAAAGCTGTGTATTGGCAGCATCGATTGCAAATGTTTCTCTTTAAAATCTTTCAAAAATGAGGTTAGTGCGGTAGATAGAAGAGCTCCTTGTATATGTTTACCTTAGCTCTTTATCCTGCGTTTTGTTCTTCAGATTATTCTATGGGTTAGACCGTCTAGTTTTTTGGGACACCCCTGATTGATATTTTCAAAGAATTTCTTCTGCATATGGTTTCATTAGGTTTGATGTTATTTCATGTTAATGGAGGTATTCCACGTCAATTATTGCATTCGACCTTATCTCACTTTCTTTTCCAACATTCGTTTGGTTTCCCATATGTCTTCATCTTTGAAATTTAGTATAATATTTTGTCATTTCCTAACCATACAAAGACATCCTTCAAGTACAATTACAACTACAAATATCCAAAAAGTTATACATTAATGATGTTGTCAAGAGAGGGAATGTAAATTAGAAATTTCCAAATGTGTCTAGTTTAGGTCCTTTCACGTTCAACGCTTTGGTCTGCTATTCCATCTTGTTATTTTATTTCAGTGGATTATGTTTGGCGGAAACTTTAATAAATTTTTAAAAATAAGCTTTATGCTGTAAGCTGAGATTGCAATGTTACGAATAAATCAAAACAATGGCATACGTGAAAAGGCGAGCTACTTCCGAATCCGAATCACATGTCAGCCTCGCGCCGAACTTGAACTCGAACTAATTCCGCCTGCAGCACGCACTTCCTTCGGTCCAAACGACGCAGGTCGTTGCATAATAAAATTTATAAGGGTCGATGGTGGCCTACATTTTCCGTCGAGGTGACCTGATCTGCGGCGCTGTTCGCTCGTCGTGTCAGGTGCTCGCAGCTGAACAACAGCTTTTGAAAACGAGTTTCATTCTGAATAAAAGCGACGTTTTTTACGTTTTATTTCTTGTGATTTTGATTAAGGAGGATCTATAAGATTGGTTGGAAGATCGCAGGTTTCCGATTAATCGATAAAAGTATGGAAATATCGAATGAAGTATATAAGATTGTGATTGGTATGTCGATTTATTCGATGATTTATATCTTTGGCGTAGAAAATTACAGAATAAAATTGACGGATCCCACCATTTTTGTGAAAACGATATATTTATGGAGGGTAATCCGTTCGTTCTAGCCACATTGAATATTTACTCGTAGTACCTAGTTTTGGTACTGGTTTAGGTACTATACCATAGAATTTATTATATTAGTAGTTTTTGGTGAAAGGTAAGAACCTATCCGATTCTTCAACATTTCTTTTATGTGTTTCTATATTAGTATCATAATGCATTAGTACTAAATATTAAACACTACATGCTACTTTAAACTCTATTATATTCATATATTCTGTTGCGTTTTATTAAATTCAGTAAAAAAACATTTTATAATAAAATATCTCAGTATTTGCTATATTTTGTTCCAGTGTATGCTAGAAATAGTAGTCTGCATATTCGATATAGTCGATATATTCGATGTATTCCATAATTTAATATAATCGAAATATTCCACAATACCGATATATCCATAAAATCGACATATTCAATCTAACCCATACATTCTATACACTTGTGTTACGAGGCGTTTCGCGATTAAGCCACAAACCAAGGCCACAAGTTTGCAATAAGAATTTTTTGCAACCGCAAAATTGTAATTAAAACGAAAAGCAATGTTTTATATGACGATACCCCACAAAACTAATTTGGCCCTGCAATAAAAGCATGCTTCAGATAACGACAGTTAAAAAATGGGAGTGGTCATTAGGGATATGGTTGTGGTGTTTTATATAGCCCGTAATTAATGTCCAAGGGCACCACGCACTCTTACATCATGCAAAAGCCCAATTTCACCAAATTCGAAATAGAAATCACCAAGATCTTCCAGGGGGTGTGATTCGCCCTTTTTTCCAGCCAGGAACTTACTTCTGGTGTACACCTTTCCTGTAGTACCTTATAAGCCTGGGTTTAATTATTTTAGACCTATCTGGCGATTTGCTTCACAAAAGTACGCAATAAAACACACACGGGGATAATATAAACAAATCTATTTATATCGTGCCGGCCCCTAATAAAACCAGCAATTCATTCCATAGTTACAGACAAAATTAAATTAGCAGTTTCCTAAGTGACGTCACTGTATGTACAGTCTAACTGAAAAAAAAAAAGTATATTCATCAGCCAGTGCTGGCTTGAACTTTATTCTCTAAACAAAGCCCTGAATTTAGTTAAACTAATAAGCTAGCATGGAAAACCTGATAGATTCTTAACGCATTGGATAACGAGTTCTTCGGTAGATGCGCATAGGCACAACATAGATAAATAGATTAACTTCATTGTAAGTTTAATGCATTTTTACATGCAAATACAAAAGTCTGAATGACAGCATGTCGCAGGACATCAAAGCGCAATAGGGTTACTTTTGCTGACACTCGTAGGAAGGGTGTCTAGGTTGTATTCGGCGGCGATCAAAAGGAAGGTACTGAAATTTAATGAAATTATATCAACAGAATAAAACAAGGGTTGGTAAAAAAAACACCCGTCGGATAAGCACCACAGCATCCCGTTACTTCATCAGACGAGAGAAGTCAACCTTCTTATCCGGTTTCAAGGGTAATGGGATAAAACCATTAGACAGCGATAGAGACTCCTTCAAATTACGACTTCCATGCATCGCATTTCTGCCTCTAGGTCTACAACACGTCCTTCTTGTAATAACGTCAAGCGTTCTTTGCTCGGCAAACGCAGTCATCCAGCCTTAGCGCGCAATCCCCACTTAAGTGAAGCACATATCCGATGCATTCGATATAGTCGATATATTTGATACATATTATATTCAATATATTTGATATAGTCGATATATTCGAAGTAATAGATAGTCGATCTAGTCTATATATATGATAATTTAATTTTATTGATAAAATCGATGCATTCGATACAGTTGATATATTCGATGTAATCGATGTACTCGATATCTTCGATGCATTCGAATATTGTTGACATATTCGATTTACTCAATATATGCAATGTAGTTCATGTACTCGACATATTCGATGCAATCAATATATTATGGATGCTCCATGTAGTCGATATGTTTGATTTATTCTTATAGTCAATATAACTATTGTATGTAGTAACTATATTCGATATAGTTGACATATTATATTCGGTTTATCCAATGTAGTCATATATTCGATACCTCCAATATAGTCGACATATTTGATGTTGTCGTTATATTCGATACAATTGACATATTATACTCCACGTATTCGATATTTTCGATTTATTCAATGTAGTCGCCATAATCGGTGAATTTGATGCGATTGATATATTGGATGTAGTAGCTATATTTGATATAGTCAATATTGGATGTATTTGATTTATTCAATGTAGTCATATATTAGATGCATTCAATATAGCCGATATACAGAGTGGTGAAAAAGTAGCACATTATTTGTACGCTACTTTGTAGGTCTTGGCCACCTAACAACTAATTTGAATATCAATTTAAAATTTTCAGTTCAAATACAAAGTTGTCGTCCTTCAAGTTTAGCAGCCGTAGTTATTTTTTATATTAGAGATCGTGCAACCAAAATATTCTATTTATATGCAACATATTTCAAGTTTGTTATTGTAAAAGATACAAGGAAAACAACATTAGACCTTGCAACATTACGAAAAAATTGCATTGCACACCATCACCAGCCGAATACATGGTGTATTTACCTAAACAGTGTTGTCACATTTTTGCTAAAGAAGTAAATTTCATTTTCCGATTCTAAGAGAATGGAGCTGTGTATTCTAAAACGATTTGTGAAAAATAACTTTTTGCAACCTCAAAAAGAGCGCAGTAATGATATAATGCGTTATTTTGTGACCACCTTGTATTTGATGTTATATTCTATATGGTCGACTTATTATATCGATATATTCGATCTATTCATTATAGCCGATATTTTTGGTGTATTCGATATTATAATGAAAAATGGTCTCACGTATTGGGTGCCATAAAATTATACTATAAAAAGCCATTTTCGTTCAGTGGGTGCCATAAACTGTATGTCATCTGACACGGGTTTTAATAAAATTATTTATAGAGACAAATACCAATACCTAAAATCTCCATTTACTGCAAAAAGATTAACTCCGGATGGAAATACACTTTTAGTTTGTACTCTATTTGAATCTGACATAAACGGGAAAGCAATCAATTCCAGAATTAATCACCCTTCACGTCTCGCTTCAATAAAAGAAGTAATACGCATGAACCTCGTACCCCAGGGTTGTCAATAATGTAAAATAGTCCGTGACCTCGCCTAAGTTTTATCAGATCACAATACATAAATAGATAGGACATTTTACATTTTTACAAACCAACAAATTGAGCCCGAAATAAAAAGAAATTTCACTAAACTTCGAACAAATTTTCATTTTTTCACTTCCCTTGTAAGCGGAGACACTAGTCTTTTGATTCTCCACAATCCAAGGTCTCTCGTTTGGTAATGGCACCAATCGGCATAGTTGATGGCAGCAATGACAAACAGAAAAACTGTTGCTTGGCAGCTAGTGCGTTGCTCTCCATGGCTAAAATCCAGGAAACAGCCATCCAAATTGAAGGTATTATTTGCAATTATCGAAATATAACGTTGATAAATATTTTGTTTGCTTTCATTCATGGTTAATTACCAATGACCTCGCCCAGAATACGCGTCGAAGATAGAATGCCAGTTGTAATTAAAAACATTGGTTATAATTGCCACAAAATAAATTAATTTCACAGGTGAGTATGTACACTTCAATATTTTTGTTCTAACCTCAGTTCAGATGTGATTGGAAAACAATTCAAAAATAAACAAATTAGGGTTGCGAAGCAACGTACTTTCGCGTTGATAAAAAGTGGCAGAATTTTGTCCAACTCGAGTTTTTGCTTTTATAGGCTGCCAGAAAAAAACATAACGCAACCTCAGATTGGTGGATTTAAAATGGAACAAAATTAAATAATGGTTCTAGAGCTTCCGTGCGACAAATTAGTCTTACACTTACTCTAATAACTATTAATTGCAATTAACGAACTAGGATTAATTAGTCATGCAAAACTAACTATAGTAAAATAACTCTAGAAAAATTATATATATGTTAAGCCCAAACAGTAAACGAAACGTCTCAAGCTACACTTTTTCCCCATATTTATTTAATCTGAAACATTATAAGAAATTGAACTGCTTGCTATTTGTACAGGTTCACTTATATCGTAGTTTAATTTCTCATATCGCCACAGTTTTGACATTTAATCAAAATGTATTTTTACATTTTTCTAGGACTGAACCCGTTTGTAAGGTAGAATCAACATTCAAATTGAGTTCTGTGCTCACTACGCTTATTGTGCATAAAGTTTTACGCTGCAACATTATAAAATTCGTTTTTTCAGCCAATGGCATTGCATTTTTGCGAAAATCGAACACAAATTCACCAAAGAACCCAGAGCTAACGTATGAAAAAGAAAGACTGGCTTACAAACCAACTTCCTGTGCAAATTCAATCTATTCCGATGTAGTTTAGTAAATGATGACTAATCGTGAAAGAATTTGCAAGATCGGGCGTGACTTTTATATACAATTATTATTTTCTTGGGTAAATATGGTAAAAGCCCTACTAAAATTAATTAATGGTAACATACTTTACTAACAATGTTAAAAAACCTGTTAAACTAATATAATAAACACTCAAACAGCTGTAGATTTGATTACGATAATTTCACTTATCACTTTTTTTAACAATCCTAAGCTTCCGATCCCATCGATTATGATTGTAAATAGAAATCAAGTACAAAATGACCATAATTCAATAGTTTTAAGAGCGGCTAGTTCTTTAAATTGAAATAACCGCTTTGTTTAAAGCGAGAGCATATGCAAAATTCAAAATTTTAATGCATTGTTATCCGAATAGTAATAATTCAACTCATAATTCGTATCGCGTGAAATTTGACTATTCAATGCACTCGATATATTCAATGAATTAAAAGTAGTCGATATATTCGATATGCTTGATCTAGTATACTTGTTATATTCAATGTATTTGATATAGTCGATATAAACGAAGTAATAAATATATTCGACATGTACGTAATGTATTCGTTCTACTCAATATATTTAATATATTCAACGTAGTAGATAAGTACTCGTATATTCCATACATTCAATGTAGTCGATAAACTTGAAATAATCGATATATGCGATATACAGGGTGTTTAAAAAATATGTTCGAATATTTTACTTGCTTAAGATCTCATCAATACAAACAAAAATATCCTAATAAACATGGGTCCGAGATACAGGGTGTTAAAAGTTTTTTTTTTAAATCTTGTTCTTTTATGTTATCTAAAAACGCTTTGGGGGATTTTAATGAAATTTTTACAGTTTGTTTATAACTTTGTGAGGTATCTTTTGGACCTATTACAGTTGATGTAGTAATTCCAGCGGCGTGCCCACGGGGCATATCGAATAGGTTTTTTCACACAAAAAATAACGCCCAAGAGATATTTTGCGATGTTTATATATTTTTTTAATAAAGCAACTAAAAACGCTTTTTTGTCTCCTGAGATTTTTTCAGATCTCGCTTCGTTTTTAAGAAAATTTGTAAGCCCATATTTTGCACGTCACTGAACCTGTTAAGACAAAAACTAAAATGCTTCAATATAGCAAAACCCCTTAGCCGATTTTAGTGAAACATTGAAGAATTACTGGTGGTATTAATGATCATGTTTTGGCACACTTAGATTTAAATTGTTTATTCCAGGGGCACCCGGGATTTTTTTTAAACTTTAACACTCTGTATCTCAGAAACGGAGCATTTCCGGACCCATATTTATCAGGACTTTTCTGTTTGTATTGATGAGATCTATAAGTGGTAAAATATCCGAACTTATTTTTTAAACACTCTGTATAGTCGATATATTATATTTGATATATTCTATGTTGTCGATAGATCGATAATTTTGACAATATCGCAAATTTAGGTCGTTTTTTCAGTACCACCCGCCCATAGTTGCTAAACTCCCCAATTAGTGCAATCAAGATTCGCGTTTTTTAAAGTTTTAATAACAAAAATCTTCGTTATATTAACTTGAATTGATTGTTTAGGTGCGATGGCAGCCTTGATCTGGATTGTATTCATATTTTTGTCGCAGCTCTGACTATTCAAGCGTTTTTATTATGATGTTGGCGTATGATCAATAAAAATATTCTGATCCTAAAAATATGCAAATGAAACTTTTATAACCCTTAGAGTAAGCATACGATTTGCTTGTAAGAGGCACTTTTACCAAGACAGTTGTCTTTAAATGTGATACGCGTTTTTAAGTGTATATTATTAAGAATCTGGCTATAAAATAAGAATATTATATGGCAAGCTATAGCATAGGATTAGTTCGCCCACAATCTTAGAAAAAGGTAGGTGGTTCATAAGATCATGACTTCGTGAACTAAGAGCAACATTACTTTGTTTTAAATTTATAACATTGATAAGTTCTTACATATATTGCAGACCAATCCAATTTGATTATTTTTAATCACGTGAGTCAGTTTGACAAATCAGATCACGCTTGAAGTGAAAACGACCCTAGGGTGATTTTCAATCACTATGGAAACTACTTAATTAAATTTCAGTAGTATTCTATGGCAAGTTGGTGGCACTGTAAATCTAAGTCAAATTCGAGATTAGCAGGTTAGCTTTTCCGTCAGTTTGTGTCAAAACTGACGCAAAAGCTAACCTGATAACCTCAAATTTGACGTAGACATACAGTGCCACCAACATAATATTATTATAATGAAGTGTCAAATTAATTTGTCAGAAAATGGCTAATTTATTTAAGAACTTATCTTTCCGAATTCACCGCGGCCAGTGATAAATCCTTATAATTTCGACAAATAACATCCCTCAAGTGCGTTGCCTTTAAGAAATAACCCTCGGCTTCGCCTCGGGTTATTTCTAGGCAAGCACTTTCGGGTTGTTATTTGTCAAAATTATTGCGGGTGATTATCACTGCCCTTGGTAAATTATAGCTGAAAATCGTACGACACTCATTAATGACCAATAGAAAAATTAGTTCACGAGCCGTAACCAAGACAATAAAAAAATTTCTTGGAAATTTTTTGTAGGTAGACCAACCTAACTGTGAGGGTTTGTGGCGTTACGATTTTCTTACCGAATCTGCATTCGAGCATTAATTCATATCCGGAAATTATTTTCGTGCATTCCAACAACGTCCTAATTTGCCCTCGCGTCCCGCTCGGGCAAATTAATACGACGTTGTTGGACCACACTCAAAAAATTTCCGGAAAGAATTAATGCTCTTATGAGATTATATGTGATAATATACCCAAAATCAGCTTTTTAAGAAAGTGCGTTAAAGGTAGAAAGAAGTATACATATACAACGGCAAGCTGTTTATACGATGTTAAAGCTTCTTTAAAAGAAATACTGAAAAATATATTACATTTGTTGCGCACATCTTACCCACACTGTCTCTTGTGCGATGAATAATGAAAATGTAAACTATTATCTGGAGAAATTTATTTATTCAATTTTTAGTCAACATTTGAGCTTGTTAGCTCCAAATCAAGAGTTGACAACTGTGAAAAATATATAATAATATTGTTTATAAAAACAAATAAATTCCATAGGATACCTTCGAATGCCAGCAGCTCTGACCGGAAGAATTTATACAGTGTCCAATACTAATTTATTCCGACACTAGGGTAAATAAAGAGAGATATATTAAGTGTCTATTTCATATATTGAAAACGAACAGAAATGTTCAATAAAATGTCTTGGCAACACAAAACGGATACCCTATACATGCTCTATATTGGTCCAATTGTACTAATAATTGTATATATTTTTAGTCTACTCGAAATGAAAATAACGAAGAAGTTATTCTACCGCAATTAATGATTAAAGAAGAGAACGAGACAATTCTACCTATTTCTAATTCTCTTTTGTCTTTGAAGTTATATTAGCAACGTCTGTGGGTATTGATTGTGTACATTTACGTCAGACCTGCAACGTTTAGCTATCGTGAAAGCAGTATTTATATCGCTTCTATGTAGACTTGATAAATAACTTAATTCGCAATGTGTCTTCTTAAAAGCAGTAAAATTGAAAATAGTGTCAAGAAATATGAACAACCAAGCATGCATTCTTTGGTTGTATGCCTACAGATTTAAGAATCGCAAAGCTTCTTTAGAAAAAGTAATAAATGTGTACCTACCTAGTTTATTTGTTATATACTTTTTAAATGACTTTGCATCTTGTAAGTTTAATATTTTCCAGCTCGGTCATCCTGCTAGTTCATTAAGAAATTAATTAGGTCGAAAATAGAAATAAATATTTTGCATTATTATTGTACTTAGTTAGTTTAGCAAGAAGATTGACAGTCAATTTACGATTGTATTGCATTGAGCAATATCAGAAATGTATTTTTGCATTTTCTTTGTGAAGTTAGTTTATGTGTGGAATATCATTTGAGTTAAATTTACAATGATATGATAACTGATACAATTTGATACTGCTATGGTATCGACATCTTGCACCAAAAGTAATTGCATGAAAATGCTATAGTTTCAATCAAAATGTGGTTGGTAGCTGACAACCAGATTATTTACGTAACACACTACTAAGACTAAAGAGAGAGAGAGAGAGAGAGAGATTTCAAAAGGGTCTAGCGGTACCGAGGGATACAAGGCGCGCGGGTTATAATAACATTACCTATCGTGGTGTCCATACTAGTGTTTGCACCAGTTGCACTTTAAATGCTAGCATTCATACTCCCCAGTAAATGCAAGAGTTCATTAGTACCCACGAAAATTAAGTAGGGTAAATTTCTGTCAATTCGGTTCGATCGAAAGGCGTGCTCGCGAACTTCATGCAATCAATCGCGCCCGCTAGTTTACTCCATTATTGACCGTTGTTAAGGAAGGGGCGTAACAACAGTCAATAATGGTATGTTTTTAGGATAGTGGTGGATAAAATGATATTATATTATTTATTTTGCTTTGATATAGTTACGATTTTACGTTTCGGGCTATTTAAAAATTATAGGACGCTTCTTGTATTAAACATTTATTTACAACGATTAATTACGATTATTTACAAACACAAGAATTATCAAGGCAGAACACAGATTACTTAACTAAGTGAACTATTTCTAACAACGATACACTTATTTATTTATTTACACTGGATTAAACATCAATTATTTATGTGGCTATTTATTTTATACACGCCTTTATTTATGTAGCAGCTTTACGCATTCGAACTGAACTGTTATTCTCGCTCGCGAGTATTTATATCTCACGAATGAGTCATTCTAGAACAATCGAGACTTCGCTCGCTTGTTCCGGCAGGCGCATGACGCATCGCGTATTAGTCACCAAGGCCGCTGACTTCACCCGTTGCACCTGGCTCGAGAGTTGTTTCTCGAAGTCTGGAACGCTGTGACTCATATGTTAATAAATTTAAATTTAATGTTATTACAAAATGAATTTCCTGGAGTACTTACGAATGCCCACAGCTTTGCCAAGAAACACGTATGAGTATACGGTTGTATAAAGTTATTGAGTGCACACGAGATGAGAATTATTGTACAGCAAATGTGGTACTGTTGAATAAGTTTTTCGACGACCACTATAGAAAGTCACATAGACTACTAGCCAAACAAGTTAAGAATTGCTCATAGCCGTGGGAAATGGCCATTAAAATGTATTTCTCACACGGCGCATGAGCGAAGTTGCCAGTTGCGCACGTATTGGACCGCGAATGAACTGTCACTTTGTCTATTAATTAATTATTATAAACCTATGTTTGCGTTAACGCAATGCCCTGCTCACGCTGTTGAACAGAACTATCAGTCATCATCGAGTACAAATATATGGTATACAAACAAAATAAAAAATTCGAACGTTTGAAAAGTTTTTCATATTATCAATAATTTTATCGATTGTAATTGTAACTATAAATTATAATTTATTATATTTTCTGTAGATAGCATTTACTTACTTCCTTACTTCCGCCTCATCTAAGTACTTCACGGTGTTGGGGCATTAAGCCACTGTTTTTATATTTTTTTTCTGTCCCTGGCTAGGGTTTCCTGTTGACGTATGTTTTCTTTTCTTCCAACGATGTCTCGAAGCTACCGCAGGGGCCGTGCACAGTAATAATTCTTCTTAACCTTTTGGTTGCGTGATTCAAAATACCATAGGGACGCGGCAAAAAGGACACAAGTTAAGCGTCAGTTGCTGGTTCGCTCCTACATGTAGATGCGCTCTGCGTGTTGCAACATATTTCCCAACGGCAAACGAGCGGTAGGGCACGTAGGCCAAAATGGGAAAGAATCTGTCGTACAAAGTCGACTCGGCGGCGTCGAAGCTTGCTACAGGCGATGACGTAACTGGTTTGGACGAAAAACCACAAAGCGGGACATAGAGCGACCTCTCTTATTTGATGGCCAAAACACTAACTGCCACTTATAAAGTGAGGTTGTAAAAATGGAAATGCTTGTGATGTAGGACTCTATAATCATGAGACGAGAAGAACAAAAGATGTCACTAGTAAAGTTGTCTTGATATAAATGAAATTCTTTCAAAGGGTACTAACACATGAGTTTACATTTCATAAATAAACGCATTTTGCGGGAATGCATTATAATTCAAAAATTGTGCCAACAAGGGTCTCGTTCTAATTTTTCCCTTATGCTTCTATTTCGTAGTCAGTCCTTGTTTTACACATTACCTGTCTTTAGGATCTCATTTCTACTGCTGTTATGTTTGAACGGTGTTGGGTACAAAATATGTATATTTTCGTCAAGGGCAAACATTTGAGCTGCATACGACATACTACTCTTATGTAACTAATAGTTCCTGAGTAAAAGAAAAACAGACACAACTTTATCTTTTAAGGTGCTCACCCTGTATGTATTTGACCGAAAGTATAGATATTCGGTTCCGAGCAAGGTAGACATCTAATCTGCATGCAAAGTATCGCCTTCCTCCAACGAATAGTTTTTGAACAACAGACAAACAGATGGAATTTAAAAAAGGTAAAGATGTAAAGACATCTCGGAAGGTGATTTTTTCACGATTACAATACGTTTTCGCCTTAAGTGAGAGGGGTAAAAATACAAAAGTATTTACAGCAATCGATATACTAATCGAAGAGAGAACGAGAATACTACCTGACACAGGTGTCCTTGGGCAAAGATAATGTATTTATTATCTTTGCCTTGGGGAACACGAATGCTTTGGAGTCTATTTAAAAAGATACGACATTCGGGAAAGTGATGAGTTTGCGTATAGTAACAGGCGAAAGCAGTGATGCACACGATTTAAGAGCGAAATAGGAGGAACAGAGATCAGAAAGAGAATCCGCAGGGCCGGCGAGGGAGAGAGTTGAGAGGGGAAAACAGATAACTACCAGAAAATGTCCACCTCCCGTTCAAAACTGGAAAAGTACTACGGTTAGAGAGGGTGTTTTAGTCAGTAAAAACCTGAAACTCCTTAACAACAGCTAGCAGTCGTTGGGTGGGGGTATATATTGAAGATCTCTCCCCCTGCCGAGAAGAATGGGAGGTTGGAGTAGGTTATATTAGGTTAGGATAGGGTAGATTAGGTTAGGTTAGATACGGTTAGGTTGGGTGCAAATCATAGGGAAGGTGGTCAACGCAAATGGACAGAACAGGAAAGATTATGATGGTTATGGTTAGCCCAACTTAAACTTGGGGTGAACAACGTGGGCAACAAACCCACTTTTCGTAAAGGCGACTGCGTATTATATATTAATATAACGTTCAGCATGGAAAATATGCTATTAACGTTGGAAGACAAAAGAACTTATCAAAGAGAATACACAATTTGACGGAATAACCTCAAAAACGAGGTATTGAATGCTAAAGACAGCATGGAGATACCTGTGAAAGTTGGTGAAGGAAGACGTATGGGGGAAAGGTTACATACTGGTAACGAACTAAATTAAACATCCGGCCGCATATTAATGTGGTGGAAAAAATTGGAGGAGGTCAAAGAACTTTTTCCTACGGCCCGTGAACACGATTGGAACCAAATCATACCAGCAGAGAAGAAGGGAAAACAAGTCAACCCGACACCCTTCTTGGAAGAAGAAGTTAAATTAAAGGCTACGGTTGTAAAATAGCCTTGAGTAACTTTACGAGTTATTATGTTCAGTTTTGGAAGAAAGAATTTTATTTAAAGTATAAAGTGATGAGACTCACACTTACCCAAAACACAAAAAAATAAAACCAAGGCTATATACCAATCTGCATTTTAAAGCTATCACTAAGGCCTATAAATATTTGATACTCGAACGTTTTTGAGGGGAATTGGAGGAAAGGTACAAGAATAGAAACCTTAGCGAAGGCCACTCTGTCTTCCGAAAGGGCATATCATCGATTGATGCCATGAACATCGTAGAAAAGGCAGCGAAAGAAATAAACAAAGGGGATTATTGTAACACGACATGTGGCAACCTATGAGGATAAGTTGAAAATGCCTTTAGCAGCGCTTCTTTGGAAGTTTCAAGTTATTTTGTAAACACGGTAGGAGATTATTTTACACACAGTTGGTTGATGTTGGTACAACAGGGTTCGATCCGGGGTTCACTGAAAGATTTACTATAACGACGTTTTGGAATTAACTATAGAGTCGTAAGTGTAAGCTATGCAGATGATGTGGTCATCATTATTAGAAGCATGCCGGAAAGGGAGCCGAGATTTAAAGCGCACTGTGTCCCCACATAAGACAGAGGTTCACCTAGTTGCTAGCAGAAAAATAGGAGTACTCTAAATTGAAAAAGGTGCACAAGAATTGTAACGGTAGACACCCTGGAGTAATATGAGGGTAATCTTTAATAAAAACACTTCTATGGCTAAACATGTGAATTATTATGTTAAGAGTAGGATATGCCTATAAGAAAGTATCGACGGGAACACTTCAGGTAATAACGGGTACTCTCTTAATAGATTTGATGGTACAACAACGCATTGCCACCCATGTCAAAGAAAGGCGTAGGAGCATGAAAGAAATGGAAGACAATATGATAAACATATGGCAGAGATCATGAGCTAAATACCACGGTACGAAAAGTTGGAAAAAAAGGCTCATTAGAAATCTCACAATATGAGTCGATAGAAACCACGAAAACATAAATTGGAACACGGGACACGGGTGCTATAGGACATCTCTAACCAAAATTGCAAAGGAGGAGACAGGGAAATTTTTGTACTGTAACGAAGAAGACTACGCCGAACATACTATTTGTAAATGCCAAAAAATGGGATATAGCAAAACTAGATATTGAACTAAATATCGGAGGGTTGATCTCACCAGACAACATCATAAACACAATGGCCAGTACTAAATCACGCCTAGAGGGGGCGCGTGCAAGTTTTGAACATCAGAGGATGCGTCGCGGCAGTCTGATACCCCGAAATATAATGTAATGATATACACTGGGGTAGTAAAATCAATTTTAGAAAGGATTAACCTTGCAGTGGTCGCGCCAAGTCTCACAGACCCGATGCATACATTATTGAGTGGGAATTTGTTAAAGGTGGTGTAATAGGGTTGTGCGTCTAGGTAGCTTCAAATTTTTAAACTTACTTGCTTCCTGATAATCGGCATAAGCACAGTTGTTAGTGTTCGTGAGTTATTTGAAAAAAAGTATTTGAGACTTGGCGCGACCGTTTACGTTTGTAATTTTATTGTCTTCTTGATTATTTTTACATTGAATGTAGCTGTAATGATCTCACAAATAATTTATATTGCAATATACATCGACGTTAGTATACCAAGACGTCAATATATACAAAAATTAGCTTTGATTCTAACAAATGACCAATTACATTGGCGATCACTACTCAAAAGTTATCCACCGGAAATCCACCTAAGTAGACAAGAAGTAGCTGGAACCCCTACAGACCATCCAGTAGATGACCCTAATAACCCAACAATTAAAAAACGTACATTTTTTTCAAAAAAAGTAGCAAAAAAAATTTCGTAAAAAATTGTGTTTTTCGCATGCAGGGTTTTTGTGCATTGCTTGTGCATCCTTGAAACAAAATGACGAAAATGAATTGTTTTGTTCTACCTCTTAGTATTAAAAACATGGTTCTGTCCATAAATGTATACAGAAAATTAAAATCTTGAAATTCATCAAAGGCTGTGTTTACTATTATGAAATTAGCATGATTTACAAAAACCTTTAAAAAATAGAAAACAATAAATAGAATAATATTTTTTTAATGTTAGCAGCAACTGAAATATAACTGAAAATCTTGGTAATTGTAAATAAACATCTCATATTAAAATTTATTGTCATATAAATGGTTCTTAGATTTTGGGTCTAAGAGACTTGGCGCGACCAGTCGTGTCATGAAACTGGGCGCGCCCACTGCAGGGTTAAGGGAGTACAATGGTTGAACATAATCAAGATCTATTTAAATATAAATTGGGAATGTGATCAAATAGAAAGTAAAAGAGAATTTGTAATTGAGTGGAGTATGACTGTTTGGAAGGCATATGTATTAAATAATAATATAATATTTTAAAAATTAAGGTTGGAAGGGAATGACAAATACTTAATAGTAATAAATTATAAAAATAGTAGGTATATATCAAATATTACGAGATAGAGTGCAAAAAGTAGAAAAATGATATCGTTAACCACTTTGTTTAGATTATTAGAAATACCAAATTTTGAAAAATGTATCTGAAATAATTTGGTGTTTATTTAATATATTAAAATAAACCCTAATTTTATTGAGAAATGTTTGGATGATAAAAAGGGTAATATAATAAATTGGCGTGGTGAAGTTAAAAAGGAAATTTAAACCGAGACGAATAATTAAAGACATAAAACTAAGGAAAATTGCAAGTATGTGGTAAAAAACTAATGGCAAGTAGAATTAATCTACAAATGTGAATAACTGGAGTAAAATACTAAGGGCCGGTTGCAGAAAGCAACGTTAAGTCTGGTGTTAGCTAACGCGACGTCAAAGTGAACAAAAACGAATCAAATCTTAAATGTTTATGGTAACTAATACATTAGTAAACAAAATTTGATGCGATTTTGTTCACTTTGACGCGACGTTAGCTAACACCAGACTTAACGTTGCTTTCTGCAACCGGCCCTAAGTCAAGTTTATTGGAGAATTACATTTGACATCATATATTAATTGAATTGGATTGCGTCGGGCTGTTTGGTGCTCCTCCAGAGGAGGACCATTATTTAAGGTGGCACGTTCCAGGAAGTTGGCAGATGCAGTATTGGAAGTAGGTAGCTGCAGATTTGGTCTGTTTGGTTGCATACTGTGGGGAAGGTTTGAGTTGCTGATTCTGGACAGTTGGGACTTCTTGTCCGTCAGTGGGGCCTTTAATTGCGGGAAGGTGCTTGAGAGGTTGGATCAATAGGCGAAGAGGAGCAGGTTGGTTGACATCCAGAACATTGTTAAAACCAAGTGAAAGGTGGGTGATCTTGAGTAGTAATATAATTACTAGAAAAGGAAATAAAGACTAAAAAAGTGAATTAGTTATTAAAGAATTACTTATTCTTTTAATATTGTTGTGTACTAGTAAAACGATCTGGTATTTGTCATTTAAATCTCAAATCTGTTTGACATATACATGATATAAGTTATTTTGAGTTATGGGAATGATATTTAAAATTTCAGAAATAAACAATCTAGATAAAGGAATCCACCCCTGATTTTTCATGAGCTAGTACAAATAATAATTATTGATATTCTAAACATAGATAGCTCAATTTTAATTTGATAAATTAAAAATATAATTCATAGACAGATTAATATCACTAGACCTAATGGCTCATTGTGATGGTTATTGACAAACCAGTTCAATAAATATATTGCAAATAAGCAGATCGTAATAACAATGTTTCTAGTATACAACCAATTATTTGAAAACACACAGAATAATATTTTTTTATGCAAAATGCATGTTTACGATACATTAGAAATTAGTAGACATAATAAACTGAATATTACATCAAACATGAAACGGTTTTGTAAAAAACCTAAATAAAAAGCTTCACTTAAAACAGTCTAATGCGTAATATGCGTAATGCGATGACAGTCTTCGGATAATACCACTACATATTGTAAACACAGAAATTTTGAGCAATCACTGCAATAATACAGGGCTGAAGAGTCGGAGCCGAGGAGTCTGAACTTTTTGGGTGGAGTCGGAGTCGGAGTCCGTTAAATTACCCGACTCCGACTCCCACTTTACAATTTTTTTTTTTAAATAAAAACACCAAAAGCTAACAAGCTATTTGAATGACTGTAGTACTGACTATTGAAAGACAGACTCAGGGTTAATAAAAATCGATTTTTCTTTATTTATGGTAGTTTATGAAAATGCACATGCACTATAATATGTTAATTCATAGATCCACGAGTGTGCAGAGTGTGTTCTAGAATCAGCGTGATCACCGCTGGTAAATTTAAATTCCTAACAAACTATTTAAAAAATACCGACTTTGTCCTTGTACAAGGTAGTAGACGGTTTTTCTATATCTTGCCAATAACTGTTTTATGTGATTAACAATAAAACAAGCATAGTACGTATTACTACTATTATTAATATTACGTCTAATTTCTAACTTTGATAGTGCACCTTATTTTTATGTTTTAACTGTTTCAAGATGTATTTTAAAAGTTAAAACAGTTTCAGCATTTTGTTATATTGTTACTGTTCATGGTGGTTTCGTTTAATTGGCAATATTTGAAGGGCACTTCTTTTGTGTATTTGTTTTGTTGATTTAGCAAAATATAAAAAATATTATTTATATATATTTATAGACCTCTGATAATTAAATTACCCCATTAAAGTCATTATTTTAATCAAATCAGACCTCAGACTATTTGAATTTCCTATGACTCACTAAACTTGTATTATGTAGGCAAGTAGTAAATGGCCCTTTAAGAAAATAATATACTACGGAATGTAGTTAGTACTGTTAGTTTAGTAGGCAGGTAAGAAACTTACTTGTTATAACAATGGCATTTGCACGTTTATGAAATTTTGCCATGAAATGTACTCTTCTTAAAGTAAATTTTATTCTTTTCCTCATTTACGTTTCTAAACCTCTCTGTGTATTTGTACGTGAAATCAGTACGTTGCTGGAAACCGTGAATGTAATATTTGTAAATATGAAATTTATTATAATCAACCACATTCTGCACAACTTGTGAAATTCAACATTAGCCGGTAAAGTTTATCAGGTAGATGAAAAGGAATAGGAGGGGGGTTATCAATATTTTAGTGCTGCCGGAGTCGGAGTCGGGAGTCGGAGTCGGATTCAAACTACTAAAATATCACGAATCGGAGTCGGAGTCGGAGTCGGATTTTTTGTTACCGACTCCACAGCCCTGCAATAATACCTCGTTTTACTGTTCATTTTAGGGCTGCACATGGAACAACTGCTTGTTTCTCCTTCTCTATGTTGATTTTTAGGAACACCTGAAATATGACAAATTTCCCGTAATTTGCTTTTCAGTGTTCTTGGAATATTTTCCATTTGTGCACAAAGATGTATGTGTAGCTCGATAAGAGCAAACGATAAAGTACGCAAAAATTCGCGCCTTTGAATGTTGCTTACAGGATTGTTTGAATTATATACAACAAAAGTGTTGATACCTTCCACATTCAAAATTGAATAGAAATTTACCATTGGCCATCGCCTTGAGTTTCTGGAAACATGATAGTTGGACCACAACCTGTAAACGGTATCAATTCCACCTTTGGTTCTATTATAGTCTATTATAATTTCTGGTTTTCCTGTTTCTTCATCAATGTCATTTTTATTTCTATTTGGTATATAGGATACTAAAGTCATACTTTTTGTGAAACTAAACATACTTCCTCCAGGAGGAGGCTTAGAGAACTCCAGTGGTACCTAGTTCCAAGAACTGTTAGTTTGTAACCTTTGAGCAGCTTCTCTACGGGGGAAATACTAGTAAACCAGTTGTCTATTGTTAAATTTCTTCATGATCCTTTTATTATGTCGCAAAGTCTTTCTACGACTTCCGGTAGGCTACTGCTAACTTTGTAGGGTCCTTCTGGCTGTTTTCTACATAAACTTCCAGGTTACTCGTATAATACATTTTGGTATCAGATAGGGTAAATATTTTTATACCATATTTGTTAGGCTTACAGGGTATATACTGGCGAAAACTATACCCTTCGAGTTTTTCGTCGACTGTTATGTATTCTGACATAGAGTAACCATTTTTATCAACATTTTGTTGTTTCTGGCGAGTGTTTTTGTCATTGAACCGTATGCTTCATATCAAAAACTTGAATTGTTTTATAGACATTGCTAGCCTAAACATTTCCACGCCGCGCCAGTACTATCTTACTCCACAATTCCTCTGTATTCAAACGGTTTGCTTGGAGCACTCCACCATAAAATAATAGGCCAAGAAGTGCCCGAACCTCAGTAATATCGGTAGGCCCTAGCGTCCCTTTCTCTTTCATAATTTTCTGCTATTGATCTTATACAGGGTGTTATGGAATGAGTGCAAATATTTTAACCCATAAACTGAACAACTTTTACATTTATCATTTTTTCGAAAACGCCCTCAAAACTGAGTTAAAATTCAAAACAGTTTTACTCTAAAAATGCATACCCGCCTATGGCATAATATTTCAATTTAATGGCACAAAACACACAAAAAAATATTTCATTTGCAAACCAACAAAAACTGCATAGGTTCTGATAAAACCTTTAGTTCACATCTGGTCACCAACGTACCTTATCAATTTAGGTAGGTAAGTTATTGACCACGAGTTCCTTTGTGCACGAACTTTGCAGTTTAGTATACTTGTGTCGTTCACATTTAACTTACGTTCACTTAACAAGCGGCTCGTAAAATTTAGGGGAGATAAATGATTGAAAAAAATAGGCGATTAAATGATAAACGATAAATAGAAAAGTTGTTCATTTCGGTGAGCTCTATCGCTGGTTAAAATCATTGCACGAACTTCCATAACACCCAGTATAGGCATTAGTGTGTCCTACGATAAGATATTTAGAATTTCATCGTATATGAAATATTTACAAATTTCTAAAGAATTTTTCAGTGATTGGGTAATTAGTTTAGCACTAGAAAAACTCATTACCTTGTCCTCTGCTCGAATTCGAATAGATTTTCTAGGTACTTCTTTGGGCCATTGTGGTTTTTCATCCTTTCCAGTGAACATAAGATTATTACCAGCAACTGAAAACATGTATTTATTATCAGAAATCTCCTGTTCAGTTTCACTACCGCCTTCGCTTTCTTTTAAAACATTTTTCACATCTGATTCTAATTCATCGTCGTAACCTATTTCCCCGTCCGTCACAACTTTTTCCATTGAACGATGAACTTGAGCCTGTACTGCTTCATAACTTGACATCTCGTCTAAAGGCGTAAACGTAGTGTGTTAAATAACCGAAAAAGAGCCATAAAAAACACAACCTTATTAATACTTAAAAAAACGATTAAAAATAATTGTAACTTGACAGGGTGCGTCGGTCTCTCGCACCGAATATATAAAAAAATCGATACTAGTGTACCCACCGACTTTTTCTCGTACACTAACGTCCAATCAACAAAATTAGGCAGCTACTGAGTGGGGGCAAGCCATGCAACCACAGATTGCCGAAATAAATAGAAACAAATATAGCGTCGGTCTGTAACACCGAGCGCGCCCTCTGTAGGGTTAAACTGGGATGTAATAAGTACACACCTTTGCAAAATTATACAAAAAAATAAAATGCAAAAGAAAATCCAAGAAAGAGGAGGACTGCGAAACAATTACAAAATACCCAAGTAGCAGTTTTAGTGGGCACCACGTAGCGGCTACTGCCGTAGAAACTTTAAAGAGTTTTGCCACTAGTCGCTGCAACGTGATATAAACGATTCTATTACGGAGATGTCACCAAAGTGGGGCATCTACCATGTTTCCGCGACTTTTCTGGAACGTATTCTGCCACGTGGCGATTACGTGACGAAAACATAGAGACGTGGTGGTCTTCATTTAGACTAAACGTGACTTATATCCTGCTATTTTTCGGTTACGTCGCTCGATCTCTGTCGAAAAACTTATTTATAATAGTATTATGTCTCATTTTCCCACCATTATTCTGCGTTTTCTCTAACTCGACATTACTGTAGAGTCTGGTATAAAGGTACTCCTGTAAATAAGTAATAAACAGCCATATTATTAGTTATTACTTCTATTAGAATAAACCTGAGGGGAATAAAATTAAAACTATTGCAAGTTTACTGTCAAATATAGATAGTGAACCTGAAAATAATAGCATGCGCCAAAGTAATATTTACTTTTGTCAAAGAAAAAAAAAAGAAAAATGGTATTATTGCAGTATATACCAGCGATATAAAAGAACCAACGTGCGCAGATACTTCAAAATGGCGTAGATCATGTGCTACAATGTTGTGAAGTGAAAATTGTATTTGCAAATCAACCCTAGTAAAACTAACGTGAAAATAGTTACATTGAGCTGATAGAAGAATCTCACAAAGTTAGAAGTAACCAAGAAGTTTGTACAGTTGGTTCTAAACAAAGTGATTACAATAACGTGGAATGGTTTCATACACGAAATATGTGCTAAGTAATTTAGTAGTATGCATCAATGGCAAGTGCGGGTACTTATGAATTAGGTAAAAGACCCATACATGAGAGACCACGTGGTAGCCACTATGAGTAGCAACTTCAAAGTGTTGTCTCATGTCTTTTTTTGGCACATAACTTTTGTTGTTGCTCCCCTGGAACCGCTTTCGCAGTACCTCTGGGGGCGCGGTCGTCATATCCTAATCTTAACGAAGCGAAACCGGCCGGCCCGGGCCGGGATTCGAACTCTCACGAGCATGCTCCATATTTCGCTGCGACCCGACTGCAGCGGCAGACGCCATTAGCGCACTGAGGCCCCTGTCGTCCAATATCTGGTGTATGTTCTAAACCTTGTTCTGCAAACGGCGTGTTAGTTGATATAACCTCATAATTCCAATACCCAATGCATTCCTTTAAAGGGGTTGCCACGGGCGAAAAGAAGATTATATATTTTACTGCACTGCCCCATTTATTGAGAACATAATAGGTAGATAACCTAGCTCAATAAAATAATAATAAAAGCTAAGTCGTCCCTATTCGGCGATTATGTTAATACTATAGGAGCATATGCAACAAATGATGACTCCCCAGGACAAGTAAAAGGCTCTTCCTTTACTTCGTAGACGAATTGATACGAACCCTAGAAAATATTGCGAACAGCGAGAAAATAATTATGAAGAGAGATTTTAATGCTCGGACGGGATAAGAAACAAAAGCTTAAACAGTATGAGGAAGACTTACTTAATAATAATACAAGACTGATAGAATTATGTCAACAATTCTCGCTTCGAATAATGAACGGATTCTTTAATCACAGGAATATACACAGCTTCACCTGGATGCAACCAATCAGACACCCTAGATCAATTATAGATAACGTAATCACCAAAAAAAGTACAAAAATGCTCGTTTGCGACGTCCGAACACTACGAGAAGAAAAGAATGGCGAGACGTCTTGAAACACATGTTGTATTTGTGGATCTCAAAAAGATCTACGATAGTTTGCCAATTGACAAAATATATAGTATACTATAGAAATAAGGTGTAATGGATAACAATTTAAGGAAACAACCTTGCATGCTTTTATCAAAAATTCATGTACTTTCTGCATTCCATAATGGTCAAACCGAGTGTTAAGTTATATTTAAATATTCTAAACACGGTGTTCACCCCTTTAGGGGTGCATTTTCCGTCTTTTATTTTTAATATGTTAAATTTGTCAACATGTTACCCTCATTAATACTCAATTTTTAACATTACAATAAAATGGGAAGTTCATAATTTAAGAAAAATGGTCGTAATTATTTCAACACTAGTTCAATTTTCAACTTTATAATAATTTTATGTAAGTATACAGGTTTTAATTGAAATGAATGTATTCCCTACTCTGTGTTTTTTATTCCCTTTCAGAAATGTAAACCAAATTTTAAATTTTTATTAACAACTGATGAAGCTACCATAAGTTGCGAAACGTCTTGTAATTTTTTAAAATACATATTAAACATGTTATTAAATTTTTTATTATTTTTGTAATTGAAATCATTATCATATTTCCAAATTTGTTGACATAATTTATCTCCATAAACTATGAATTATCGTTCCTATACTGCTTATTCAAATAATGGGATCACGTTGTATAGAATTTTTGAAATAACGAAAAAAAACTCAAATTTCAAATTATGGTGACCTAACCTCACATTTTGCGCAGAAAAGCAAAGTTGGCTTGATATTAAACAATTACGTTTGCTATTACGTAACGATACATTTCGTAGGTGATATTACGTAAGTAAATAAACGCGCTTTAAAACAAAACACTCAGCGGACGCTACCGGAAATAGAACTGTTTTAAATCTTAGGATAAACTGTTTTCCGACATTAATATTCTGCTGTGCGATGGATATTAGGCCTATACCGACACCCCAATAAGTCCCACGATGAATGGACTCTTCTTTTCTCGGTTGGCCTGCAATTCTCTAAAGCGACGACTGTAGCTCGATCCAGCTCCAAACCCAAGTGCTTTGCCCACAGCTAGTGCTTTACTCCAATGCACGATAAATTCTCCTACCCCAGGCTTCCAGGCACTGGGCCTCGAACAACTCGACACCCAAAACAACAGCTTAACTCGATGCGATCATCAACACCTTTACCATCTGCAAAGGCGCCAGGAATTAAAGCAAAACCTCTGCAGGCTAACTACGACATTCTACTAATGTGAACTTGCTTTTTGTAATTGAATAAATTGGTATTGATATTTTAATTGTGTTTTTGTAGGAAACTAAAACAACACACCCAACCTTCGCTTCTGGCTCCCCAATTGTTTTTGTTTACTTTGTTATTACTTTGTTATTATCAAGTCAAAGCCTGCTATGGTTAAATACTCAAGCTAACGCTATTTTTAATTCAGTTTAAAATTTAAAATTATTTCAAGGCTAATGCTATTTTTTTACAATTTGAAATTCAAATTATCACATTTATGGAATATTTAAAAAATATATTTGAAATGCTTAAATTATTTTTAAATCCTATTATAACTGTATTGGCTTAAATTGTATTCATCGCGATATATACCTAGCCCGATCCCAAAGAGAAACATTAGATAAGGTGCAAGACATCTATCTATCTGATATTGACAATGGCAACTTTGTAGTGGATATTATTGATATCATGTGAATCTTGAAAGTCACTTTTGTATGCGGGAAGAACATAAATCCTTAAAACGTGGCTGAAACTATCAAAACCACTTGAAAGTCGTCGCCACTTTTAAGTCATATTTTAGTGATACCGTTTGATAACCGCCATTATCATTACTCACGATGACGTTATGAAACTTTAAATTGGTTTTGATTCAGTAATTACAAAGTGGCTCACAGCGGACTGGTGAGTTTTACATGGATATTACGTTGCTAAAAATGAATAATGCCCATGTAGTACATCGTACATGGACTATTCATTTTTATTACTAAAATAGATCAATAATCATTTTAATGTTGGTAGACGGGAGCCAGATCCATCTCAAAATGCAATAGTGTTGCGACAGTGTATTGTGGTTGAAGGGGGAATCTCCCAGATATTGTATTTAAAAAATAAAATGGAGCAATTTGTACATTCATATGGCATTTTATTTACATTTTCCGGAATCCGTTATCTAAATTTTTTTTAATTTTAAATATTGCTACAATCTGGTCTTAGACTAATAAGTAGCTTGTTTCTAATCCTACGATACTAAAAGTCTTAATACGATATCTAAGAGTCACCCATTGATGTCTTCTTAGCTAAATCTAACCTGTAAAGCACTTTTTTCATGCACTTTACACAGTTTACTCTGCTGTAACACTAACAATTCACAACACTAATTCGTGGGGTTTGATCCTCTTAAGTTTCCTTAGTTGATTTGTATTATCGAGTAGTTGGATGGCCTCGATGTTTTCATGTTGTAGAAATCGTGATCTTCGTTTCTAATATACCACGGTGCGTTTACTATGTTCCTTATCACCTTATTTTGAAACGTTTGTATAATCTTGATGTTCGATTTCGCGGTACAGCCCCAAAGCTGTGATCCATAGGTCCACACAGGAGAAGCTTATTATGTATTGACAAGGCTGAGTTTCTTCCCAGCAGCCAATAATTTTTTTTATATTTGATACCTAGTTCTTTTTTTTCCTCATATGGGCTTTCCAGCGAAGTTTCGTGTCTAGCGTAAAACCAAGATACTTTGCTGTATTGGCATATGGGACCATTTGAACATTTATATTTATTGGTACATGTTCGATCCGTTTATTTGTAAAGTCTATATGTACTGATTTTCCTTCATTTAATTTGATTTTCCATTTCTTAGTCCATTTTTGGAAATTATTAATGGCAGATTGAAGTTTATTGGCTGTTTCTGTATTATTTTCTCCCACGGTTAGTATAGCAGTATCGTCTGCAAAAGTAGCCACAGTGTTATTTTCTGGTTCTGGAAGATCACACGTATAGAAGAGGTGGAGTACCGGCCCCAAGACACTAAATTCCGGTACTATCTTGCTTGATCCTGAAAAATCTGTTTGATAGATAAGATTTTAAGATATCCGAATATTGCTTAGGTAGAATTGATTTTAATTTCCACTGCAAGCCTTCATGCCACACGTTGTCGAAGGCTTGCGCTACGTCCAAAAATACTGCAGAACACACTTTTTTTCCTCTAGCGCTTTTTCTATTATATGGGTAATTTGATGTGCCTGATTTACCGTTCAATGTCCACATCTGAACCAAAACTGATGGTCTGGGATCAAATTTCGTCTCTTTATAATTGGCTGCATTCTCTTGAGGAGCAATTTCTCGAATAGTTTAGATATAACCGGTAATAGTGATATTGGTCTATAAGAGGAAGCTACTAGGATTTCCTGGTTTTGGAACCATAACTATTTCCGCTACCTTCCAATATTTAAGCTTGAATGCGGCGTTGATAAGATAGCTCAACTTGACAATCGCTTTTCTTGGAAGGTCCTTCAGGATTTCGCCTGTAATTACGTCAAATCCAGGGGCCTTTTCTGTGTTGATCTTGTATTTAATTTTTTAATAACTTCGGCTGGCGACAGCGGT